>CM076580.1:1434024457-1434344954 GCA_034641835.2 Pinus albicaulis
ATTTTTACCGAGCTAAGGCATAGAGCGAGTAATTTAACCCTCGCTCTTTTCAATCTTTATGTTCAGGTGATGTATGCAGAGAATAAAGAATGCTGGCAATCTCTTAATGATTTTTTAGAACTCCACTCTCCAAGTAATGTCATTATTGTCAGAGACCTAAATATAGTGTTGAATATAAAATAAAAAAGAGGAGGAAGTAGCAGCAGGGATCAAATGCTCCATGTGGTAGAAGAACTCGTCCATTAATGGGAGCTCGTGGATTTCAAACCGAGGAAAGGACTATACACTTGGTCCAATAAAAAAATTGGGGAAGAGCACATTTCGGCAAGATTGGATAGATTCCTTATCCAAAGTTCAATTTTGTTGGAAAGGAGACTCATCTCCTCCAAAATTATTCCCAAGCTAACCTTGGATCATAAGCCCATTCTTCTTTTGCTGTAAGAGGAAGAAAAATTGGGCCCAATCCCTTTTAGGTTCAGTCCTCTATGAAGTAGCAAAGACAGGTTCCATGACACTGTCCGAATGGCTTGGTCCACCTCTATCACTGGTTCCCCTAGTTATGTGTGGGAGCAGAAGTTAAAGGCCACTAAGCAAGCTCTAAAGGAGTGGATCAAAAAACCTTCCATCACTCCTAACAACCAGAGAAAGGAAGCAGTCCAGTTGTTGGAGGGCCTACAAATGGAATTGGATACCAAAGACATTACCTCTGCAGAACTGGAAAAAGAACAAATTGCCTAATGCAGCTCATATCGCTCTTTCTGCATTGAAGAGGACTACTAGAGAATTAAGTCACGCAGTCTCTGGCTGAAATCTGGAGATAGAAACACTTCCTATTTCCATCGCCAATCCAGAGCTCGCCTCTCTCGCAACCACGTCTCGGAAATCACTACCTCTAATGGGGTAATCTGCAAAGGCAATGAACAAATTAAAGCTACTGTTGTCACTCATTTCCAAAACTTATACAACAAAGGGAATGAAGGCAGCGAAGAGGACATCTTGGAATTTCTCAACAACACTCCCTCGTTGGTAAACAAAGATGACAATACAACACTCACAAAACAATTTTCTAAGGAAGAAATTAGTAATGTTATTTGGTCAATGGAACCTGATAAGGCCCCTCGACCCGTTGGGTTCTCAATCCACTTCTACAGGATCTGCTGGGACATCATCAAAGTCGATATGGTAAGAATGATAAAAAGGTTTCTGCAAAAAGAAAAGGTGGGGGGTAACACCAACTCTACCTTCCTTGCACTAATTCCGAAAGAAACAAATCTTGGCTCCTTTGGGAGATTCGGGCCCATCTCCCTCTGTAACGCCTCGTATAAAATCATTGCTAAACTCCTTGCCAATAGAATCAAATCGCTCCTCAGAAGCCTCATCTCCATCTCTTAAGGGGGGTTTGTTAAAGGCAGACATATATTGGACAATGTCATCTAGGTGCAGGAAACTATGCATTCCAACAATAAAAGGAGGGAGAAAGGTATGATGGTCAAGTTGGACATGGCTAACGCCTTTGACAGGGTCAAATTGTCCTTCCTCTATAAGGTCCTTCTCTCCTATGGGTTTTCCCAAGAATTTGTCAATTTGATCAAATCTTGCACTAACAAGCCTTGGATTGCTCTGCTAGTCAATGGGAGACCAACCATCTACTTCCAAGCCATGAGGGGATTGAGGCAAGGCTGCCCTCTCTCCCCTTTCCTGTACATCCTCATGCCCGATACGCTCAGTAAGAAGTTGGCAATTGATAAGGCAATAGGGACTTCTCCTGGTCTTATAATAACGAATGGGCTGGAGCCAATCAACCACGCCCTCTTTGCAGATGACTCCTTGCTGCTTGGTGGAGTCTCCAACAGAATTGCCACCTCCCTCAAAGCCACCCTTCAAGGCTACTGCAATGTCTCTGGAGCACTCATAAATGATAGCAAGAGTGCAGTCTACAATTGGAGTGTTGATGAGCACATAATTCAGAGAGTGGCATGCATATTGGGCTTCACAAGATATGATAGATGGGACAAAATCAATTATCCGGGATTGCCAATTACCCTTGGAATCAACAAAGGTTCTTTGTGGGGCGAAGTGATCAACAAAATCAAATCAAAAATTGATTTATGGGGAGGCCAATGGCTTACGAATGGTGGAAATCTCGCCCTTATTAAATCTGTGCTCTCTTCTCTTCCAATTTATCAAGCTTCTTTCCTACTGGCGCCTAAGTCTATAACTGAGCAAATCTCCAAGATGTTGCGTGATTTTCTCTCGCAAGTTGGAAAGGGGAATCACTATAAGTTTCATTTAGTTAGTTGGGACACTGCGAAATGCTCCATTCGTGACAGTGGGCTACAGATTCAGGATCCTGCCCATGCCAACATCTCCCTCAGATGTAAAATTCTATGGAAGCTCCACGCTGATCCCAATCACACTATCAACTGCATGCTCAGAAGAAAAAAAATACATAAAAGGTGCATCGCTTAGGCAACTGTAGGCGAACAGTAGTAAGAGAGGTACGCTGATTTGGAAATTATGCAGGAGAGGCTTTGATTTCTTCCAAAGTCATCTTATTGCTTCTCTCGCAATGGGAAAAAATTTAAATTATGGACAGACAACATTATGGGCCATCCGCCTCTTGCCAATTCTGCTGCTCTCACTGAGATTCGAGAATGGATGACACAGGGCGGAATCCAAACAAGTGATGAAATTTTTAGAGTGGGATGAGACATGAAATTGGATCTCATGGGACTTTCCCAATATCCCAAAGCACTTGCTACAACAACTGGAAATTCTCAAAACAAAGCTAAGGGATGCTACCCCGGTTCATAAGCTTGTAGATGATTCATGGGGTTGGGGCTCCTCTAGTACCTGTTCTATTGCAAGGGGTTTTCTTCTTCTGTAACCACAACGTGAAAGGATCCTCCCAGCTAGCTTCTGGCTCAAGGTGTGGGATCCCATGGGCCTCCCCAAAATAAATTTATTCTTATGGACGTTAATGCACAAAAATATCTTAACAAGAGAAAATCTCTTGAAAAGAAGTATTACAGGCCCTCATAGATGTGCCCTCTGCAGGAATGCTCTTGAAACCTCAGACCACCTCTTTGTGGATTGTCCTTTCACCAAGGAAGTCTGGACCCTTACCCTTCAAGGTCTCAATGTTGCTTCTCCTTCCCAAATCTCAGTGGTGGATCTTTACTCCTCGTGTAAGGAGCGTTATCCTTAGGCCATCTCCAGCAAGGTCCTTTGGTCTCGGGTTTGGCACACCATCCCCAAGTATGTTTGCTGGAAAATCTGGCTTGCCAGGAACGATAAGATCTTCAACAACTCTTCATGGCCTCCCTCTACGATAGTTGACAAATCCAAAGCCCTCCTCTTTGAAATAGTGAGTAACCAAACCCTCAAACCGAACATCTCTCTCCTCCCTGAGGAAAGGAAATGGTTGGGGAATTTCGTCTTCCAGGACAGAATTCAAAGCGCAGCTAAACCTCCAACCAATCCTGGGTGGTGGTTAAGCGACAAGGATGAAACATTTCAAATCTGGTGGAGGAAGTAGGGTAAAGCAACGATTTTCTTTGATGGAGCTTGCAAAGGAAACCCTGGGACAATGGGTGCAGGAGGTATTCTTTACTCTCCGGACGGCACAAGTAGAGACATTTTCAGCTGGGGTCTAGGGCAGCGAACAAACAACTAACCAAAAATCCTAGGACTGCTAAAATCTTGTCAAATTGCTCGAGAGAAAGGCATCAGAGAATTACAAGCCTTTGGAGACTCTAAAATTTTGATAAAAAATATACACTCGAAAGATCAGTTCAACAATGCGGTCCTAAACAAGATCCTCCATAGGTTGAAGTTCATCTTGCTAGAATTCTCTTCTTTCCAATGCTTCCGCATTCTCATAGACTCAAACAAATAAGCAGATAGTTACGCAAACAAAGGTTGTCTACTCCCACAAGGTGATCTCAGCATAAACGACGGAAATCCTTCCCAAATCTGCATCCCTTGAAAGGTTGCTCATCATGTAATAGTAACATCATGTAATAGTAAGCTTGTTAGTAGTCTTGTATTGATGGTTGATTTGGCCTCGGCCCAACCTGATTTTACTATTAAATAAAAAATATAACCATTTAGCTAATAAATAAATAAATAAATATATATATATATATATATATATATATATATATATATATATATATATATATATATATATATATATATATATATATATATATATATATATCTATATATATCATGTTTTAAGATTAATCAATTCCTAATTATGATTAACCATTTATTTAATCATATAACATTTAAGCTTTCAAATAATAGTATATTTGTGTGAGGCGTGGGCATGTAGAATTATACCTCGTATGTATACTAATAACACTTATTGTAACTAAACACAAAAGTAAACCACTCAGTAGGTAGGCTAATAAGATAATGTAAGATAATAGGATCATGTAGGGCATTACATTCGCATGGAATTGAAGAGAAAATGGTTCCTCTCAAGCTGAAGGTTGTTATGACTATGCTATATGAGAACATTATTGCCAAGATTAAGGCTACCAAGGGTTGGTCTGAAAAAATTAAATGCAGTATCCAATTTAAGCAAGAGTGTCCCCTGTCCCCTATCCTTTTTGGAATTTGCATTGATAAGCTAGAAGAGTGTTTGGAAGCTGCAGGATGTGATGGTCCCAAGCTCGTTGGAATGGTCATTACCCCCTCCTTTATGTTGATGATATTGTTCTTCTAGCCATAAGCCATGATAATGTCGACAAGAAACTTAGAATCCTACATGATTATTGTTCCAAGATGGGTATCATTGTTAATACAGACAAGACTATAGTCATGATAGTTAAATCCAAAAATATTAACTATGATAATTTCATTTATGATAACAAACACTTAGACAAGGTTTGTTCATACAAATATTTAGGTATCAACATTCATCATCAACTCAATTGGAATTATAGCATTGAGAAAAGGATAATAGGAGGCTAGAAAGCTTATTATGAGCTTGAAAACAATTGTAAGTTGACAAATATTTGGGTATGGAGTTAAAAAAGCTCCTCTTTGAGACTCTCGTCACCCCTATTATATTATATGGACGTGAGGTTTGGGGTTGCAATATATCTAGAGAATCATAGAGGTAGATCAAGTTGATCCAAAAGCAATTTATAACCTACAACCTCAATATTAAAGGAAATACTCCATACCCTATCCTCTTGATTGAAGCTAGCCTTTCCCCCGTTGAAAGCATGGTTATGTTTAGGTATCTGATTTATAAGAAGAATATTTACTATATGTAAGCCAAGAGGTTCCCCAAAAATTCTTCTAACTCTAGCCAAAACCGCCACATCTAGCTGAAGTGAGGTTGGCATAAGGATACCTAGTCTTGGCTTGACCATTGGGGGATAAATGAGGAGATCATCTTGGAGAATAAGGATAATATTAAAAATACTATTACTGCCAAATTTAAGGATAAGTTGTGGGACGATAAGGAGTTAGAAGGAAGAGGGAAGCTAAGGTATTATAAGGAGGTGATCAACACTAATATTGCTAACCCAACTTATCTTTTTATCTTGACCAATGATAAGTAGAAAATGAACATTGCAAAGATAAGAACTAATTCTCATGAGATTTGAATTCAAATCGAACATTGTTCAATTCCCAAAACACCTTGGAATGAATGATTTTTTCACCTCTGTGATACTAAGAGGGTTGAAGATGAAAAACACTTTCTCTTGGATTGCCTAGCTCTTACTCACATTCATTCTAATTTCCAAAACCTTTGTCACACCACCGACCTTCTTGACTTGTTATGTCAACAAAATTATAGTAATTTGTGAATGATTCTCTCCCTTCTTTTTTATCATATAAATAAGAAATTAAAGAGTCTTAATTGATTTCTTACTTTCTCAAGGTATGATAGACCATATTGGTCTTAATAAACGTTAATCATTGTCATCATTTATTTATAGTCCAAAGGGTTATCTTACTCATTGTCATTCTTAGGTAGTTGACTAATTTTTATTTCACGTGAGTACATGCTAATGTATTTTTTATATTTTACATTGAAGTAAATATACTTATGATTGTATTTAAATGTATAGTTAAAATTGCCAAGTCCCACTAGCACGACCATTTGAGGATGGGCCTTGTCAGCAAGGCGACCTGGGATCAAACCTCACGGGGGGTGGTTGAGCCCCATGCTAGGGGGAGGAGACATGCTAACAAATCCAGTTAGCTAAGGGTTGGTGTGTCCCAGGCCGGGTGCGATTTTCGGGTGAATTTGATGGCTTAGATGCCCCTGGGTTGTGACTCCTCGAGCCACAGGTCAAGCTTGGAGGATCACAAACAACTTGAAAAAAAAAACATATAGTTAAAATTAAAATTCTTTTAAGCTACAAAAATTTTATTTTGGAAGTTGGATTTTGGTAAGATAGTTAATATTATTATAGGTTTTTAGAGTACGCATGTGTAAACATTAAATAAAATAATTTCATCGATTTATATAGTTTTTATGTTAAAAAATCTTGAATGTGGTGTATGACGAGTCCCAGGTGGGAGGGTATGTGGTAGTCATCCCACCAAGCTATAATGATTGAGGAAGTGGCCATGTGCCCTCCCCAGTTACCATCACTTTTATCAGATCACTTGCACACTATTTCGGGAGACATTTACTCCATATGATGACGGATCCATTGGTAATTTACAACTTGAAGGATATAGGGTCAATCAAGGTATGATGTGAATCAAAGTTGGATTGGTTTGAGTGGTGGCTCACCATTTTCTCTACCAATCATCCCACTGAGGATAATCATACATTAGTGGATGGTTGTTGTATAAACCCCCAATTCTTTCAAAGGATGGAATATTGAAAGTTCTACAATTATTTTCCAACCTTGGAGTTCCATTTTTTATGCCATCCATGTAGGTGGAGGTAATTTCCATAATTTATATGCAATGTATTTCCTTTGGTAAGATAGTTCTCTCTTGTTATATCATATGGTCGTCATGCATCTCCAAGGTGCAACCTCCACTTTTTTTGTTTTTGTTTTTTTTTTTTGTTTTTTTTTTTTTTTTATGGATCTCTCTCTCTCTCTCAACTTATCCTTGGCTTACTTTGACTCATTTTCTCACACTTGCATCTTAGGATCCTCACCCCCTTTTCAACACCTTGTGCCTGAGATTCCTTCATCCTCTCCTTAGCAATCTGTATAGTATTCATCCTTCCGTAGATCTCAACGCCAAACAAGCTAACTCCTTTGCAGGTATATATAGGACTCAAACTCTAAACCCATGCAATATGAAATTGCAGTTTTTGAGTGAGATATTGCTAGAGAACATGGATGTTTGACTTATATAGAAGTGCTTGGTGATATTTCAAATTGGTTTCCCAACATAACATATGCTAGAGGTAAGTTTAGTCGATGTATGCACACGTTGGACACTTATTGGCACATGGATATTCTTTTGGGCCAAGTTTTGTTGGACATAAATGAAACCAATGAGGAAATTCTCCCTGTGTTATATGAGTCACAACTATTTTTTAAAACCTTGGACAAGCACTTGAAACATATCGAGGACCATCTATGTCTGCATCCAAAATAAGGAAGCCCACCTAGCAATAGTAGGAGCCTATAGCGGTAGGTCTTTCAAACACTTTTAAATCTTCATGAAGAGACACATTTTTACAAGTTCTATGGTTTATTTACTCTTTTGTTTTGGTTCTCTAGTTTTATGTTAGCTAGCCACTCAAGATGCAATGGTCTCCAAAGCATTTTCTTTTGTTTTTTACGACTTTTTTGGAGATGCATCTATGGATGCCAAAATAGTTATGGTTTTTTTGCACTGGTTTGGTTTCTAAATGACAAACCAAGGCAAAACACAAACACTAAAAATGTATTTTGTTGACAAATGAATAGAACTTAATCTTACAATAAAATATCACTTTATTGAAAAATGTAAAATTATCACCTAACCATATAGGTATACCCATTATTATGGGAGGAAGGAATTAGAGAGTTAAACATATATAGTATTCTCAATTAGTGATGAATTGGAAGATAAAATCTAAAGCACATACATGGATCATTAGGTTTCATCGTGATTTGCATCATGCAATGGAATTGAAATGAAGGTTTCTTTCTTTTCAATTGTATCACATATTTATGGGACACAACCAAGCCAACAAGTTATATAAGTGGGCTTATAATGAAGTTCCTCACTTTCTGTTAAATTTCTTGAATGGTATTGAGGATATTTTTACTGAATAAACAAGAATTTTGGGAATTTTTAGTTTTAGCCACATCTCTATTTTCATATGGCTAAGAGGTTGTTATGCATGTGTTACATCTCTAGTGGCTTACTATCGAGGTGATGAAAACTGTTGTGATTTCTTGCAATATTTATTTGTACCATTGGTATGGAGGGGTTTTGGTTGCTCTCTTTTTAGTATTATAAACTATAGGTTTTCATTTTAAATGATAAAAAGGTTTTAGACAGGGTTCACAAGAGAAGGGGGTCACTATGATCCCAAACGAACATCAATAATCTCTTACACCCAAGACCTAGGTAATTTATCAAGCAACTTAGTTAAGACTTATGCTCTATTGTGTGATGTATTTATAGCTAAGGAGGCAAATATTGGTGCACAGTCATCAATTCTCTGGCGATTCTATGATTATCATCAAAGCAATGATTGGAAAACCCACTCCTAAAGGAGCCTAGTTAAAAACCATCATCTCCATAATCTGGTGGGATATTAGCTCCTTTGTTAGAGTCTCGTTTTTCCATATGAAGAGGGACTGAAACAAGGAAGAAAATTTATGGACCAAACGTGCAATAGAGTTGGGGCCTAGAAATTTGGTTTAAATGGGGTTCAAAGTCATATGATCTGCCACTAAGTCTTGGATTAAGTGAACATCAAACTCAATTAATATCACTGTGATGCAACATTTAGTTATGATTTGGAAATGTCTTGGGATGGGTGATATGAGAATGTGAAATCTTACTCCTCGTTTGAAAGCTTACTTCGTACATAGTTATTGAATGTTGTTATGTGATCTAGTATATTTGAAGTGGAGTAATGGGTGGATAAGGAATGAGTATCAATGTATTATGGGTTCAATTCACCCATGTGTTTGGCAGTTTGGTAAGTGCCCTAGTTAGCATTGGAAACTACCCTAGTTCTCTTCTTTCTGGGATTTGGTATTTTCCTTCTAGTAATTTCTTATGTAACTAAGAAATTAAGTGGGTTAAGATTCTCCCATGACATCTCTTTGACTTGTTTTCACACCAACACATCGCCCAACCCTCCTATCTTTAATCTCTCCAAAAAACAAATTACAGAAATTGAGGCTTTTGGATGGGTGGAATTTGTGGCAAGAATTATCGTTTTTTTACAAGGGACCTTTGTAGTAGCCAATTGTTAATTTGGGAACTGAGCCCCTTAGGATCACAAACTTTTTGTGTAGAAACATTTCTATATTTTAGGTAGATCATAACCCTAAATCCCCACCTCCCCCTATTAAAGTGATATCTAAATGTGCAAATGCTTAGTACTTTTGCGAAATTTTTAAAGGTTGTTGTCTTGAACCTTGTTATAGTGTGATGGCCTTGTGTTTCTTTTCCATAAATGAGTATCTTGATTTTGGGTACTATGATATGAGTATTTTCTGGTTTTTTGGGTTGTTCAAAAAGGAATTCTACCCATCAAGAACCATGACAACACCATTAACACTAATATCATCTAGCTTATTTGTTAAGCAGAGGTGTGGTCTTTTCCATTTGTCTCTTTCACAGGTTTCTCAAGCAAAAATATGCAATATGGATAGGGGAACCATCCAAGAGATTCGAAGGGTCATGCAAAGCCAAAAGGAACTAATTAAAGCTAGTATAAGTGTCATATTATTCGAGTCCACCAAAGTTTTAAAGTTTGAGAAAGTTTGCATTAATCAAAATACTAATGCCATGAATATTTTTGTGCAAGAGATGCAAAGGATAAATTTTCTCAAGATAGAGTGCAATAGGTTGCATAATCTTACACTCAACCAGCATATGGAATCCTTAACAATGATCTCCAATGACGAGGAAGCAAAGAAATCTATTCAAGTCAAGCCCAAGGATGAAGAGATGGTCCACAAGCCAAGAGATCACATGGAAATAGAAAGACAAAGCTCCCCTCAATTGAAAGAGGGGCAACAAGAAGAGGGCAATGCTCTAGTTTATCACTAGTGTTGTGTAGCTCGATGATACATGCATATTTGCAGTATATGTGAAACAAGTCGCACGTAGGCCAACTTGGAACATCTATTTTGTAATTTATTGGAAACTTTTTTATGTTTTTCAAAAAATTGTCTTAGATTATTGGAGAATATAAGAATCAACTTCATGTAACTCGTTGTCTACTTTGCCTACAAGATTTTTGAATGAACATCAATTTTGTAAATAAAAATAAAAAGGTTTTGGACAAGTAAACTAAATAGTCTGCATAATTAGAATTAAACTTTCTCTAATAAAAATCCTTAATTGAAAATTAAGTCTTGTTAAGATATCCATTATTATTAAATTTTTCATGATTTTGAAAACTTGTATAATATAAATGGCAAAGGGAAAAGTGATAAAGAGGAGTTGAACTTGAAACATCTTATAAATAAATCTCAGAATTCACCATATCATGTGCATTTTTAAGACATTTCACTCACACTTCATTTTATATTTTTTTTGTGATGAGATCATTTTATTTTAAACTCACTCGGAGTGCAACTAAATGGATATGTACAACCCTCAGCGGGAAGCTCAATTGGTGATTGTTGTGATAATAAAGAGTTATGTATTAAGAGATTCGAGATTCAAATCCCTTGATTTACCTATGTTTGCAGAAGGGGTGTACAAAGGCACCTAGAGCTCTTAGTAATTAGCCTTCTTCCATGTCCTTCAAAATCTCAATCAAGAATCTAACATTCTGGCTAAGGAAGGATATAAAAAGAATGTGGGAGAGTTTTTTGTTAATGGCCATCTTAAGCCATCTATTATCCCTTAATGATGGATCAAATCCTTTATACAATGTTATATTTTTAATTGTGGAAAGTATTTTGGAGATTAGGAGGCTTGTTGGCCTCGTGGAAAATAATAATCACTTCATACAATATAACATCACTTGACCCCTCTGTAGTAATCAAAGCAGAGGTTGTTACAATTACAGAGTCATCATGCTATAGTGCACAACCCAGGGACACAATACCCAATAGGAGGTGGTGGGTAACAATGAAGAGTTATAGTCTTTTGTTCATGAACGAATATGGGATTTCCTTGCAATGGTTGCAGGTGTTGCTCTGTCCTCTAGACAAATTGGAAATACAGAGACGAAATTTACAACAATAATACTTTTCAGAATCTCTAAGCGACAGTCAAAGCTTTTCAGGACATTCAACTTCATTCACCACATGATTTTGCATGTTACTTGAATCATTATACTTAACGGTTCTCTACCCTTTCACAAGGACATGTCTTCCAGGTTAGTATAAAATTCTCTAGTCTTGTTGTTCACATAAATGGGAAAAAGAAATTGGTTTTGATAACTTTCCAGTTCAATCTGTTTGTTTGCTTGGTTACGTGGTTTATTCGCATGCTCTGCTCATTAGTTGTCCTATTGGCTCTAGAGAGGTAGTGATTTTCATTCTAATTTTACTGTTAGCCATAAATGAGAAACAGTTTGAGCTTTTCTATTATGCTCACAATGGGAAAGTTTTGGTGAAAGCTTGTAACAAGCATGTTTTGATTCTCATTGTGGAGTTTAGTCTCTTGGGTTGATGTTGTATCCACTTTAGGAAAAAATAGAATAATTTTGAAAGCAACCAAGGCTCCCTCTTGGCTTGCCTCAGTGTCAATTATGCATGGTTAATTTTCATCTTTCGACAAGGCCAAACAAACCCTCTTAGTGCCTTGCAATTTGTGAAGATAATGGTCTTAGTTGTGAACTTGATTCTAGTGAAGCCTCTAGGAGGAGCCTTTGCCTCAAAAATATCTTCACGGGGTTCTAACAAGACATTTCTTAGTGGTGATCTAGATTCAGAAGGAATTTTCACTGTTCAAATATCTTGGATTGCAAGGAACTATAAGCTGACAGTGGATAAGCCTTCTTTGATGCCTCTGATACCCATAGTGAAGGGTTGTAATTGTAAAACCCTTATTGCTAATTTCGCTTAATGAGTTGATGTCATACAGATATACACATTTACCCTTCAACTAAAACAAAATGATCTAAGAACACTGATCAATCAAGAACTTGGTGAAATCAATAATTTCAAAACTCATACATGGCATCAAGATGATGAAATGGATGCTTTGTGTAAAGAAACAATGGAACTAAAGGAACAAATTAAGTAGTTGAATAGTAGCCTCAACAAAGAAACCTATGTATGCCCTTAACCAACAATGAAAGAATTGGACTTATTCCCTCAAGGTGATGGCGGGTTTCATGAAGCTCAAATTCACCTTTCTAAACAGTAAATATACTCTTCAAATGTTGTATTATGAGGCAACTTTTCTATAAGGTTTTTAGCTACAAAAATCCCAATTTTGTAGAACAATAATATGTGTTGGATATCAATTTTGGTTATCTCCTTGTCACGAAACACATGATTGAAATTTGTTGAATCGAAAAAGTTATACTTCGTGACATATTTACCACAACCAACCCCAATTTTATATACTCTTTTTTATTATTAAAAATCAACTTAACAACATATTTTATTGATCAAACTTATTAACTTAAATTATATTATTAATATTTATTAATATTTCAACCTAAATCATTAATTTAAATTTGGTTCAACCACTATCTCAAAACTTAAAAATATAATAATACTTCGTTAAAAAACAAACATGACGGAAGTTCCAAGAGTTATTTTCTACGAAAATGACGAATTAGTTGAGCATACGAAACCAAATTTCAAAATTTTAAATGTGGCGGTTGAAACTGTTGGAATATAAGAAGCAAAGCCAACGCTTTTAGGTTTGGTTTGGTGAAAGAATTCAATTCATTAATATCTACAAATAATAATTTAATATATGTGTATAATTTTTTTTAAACGAGAAATTATGAAAAAGTTTGTGATAATGTATGGAGTCATCTGCCTCTTTATGTCCGTGAATAGCCATTTACCAAACACACATGGTTCTCCTTAAAATTCGAGAAAAATTCTTGACACGTGAAATTCGAGAAAAATTTAAATATTAAAATCTACAAATAACACCATTAATTAAAAAAATTTGCTTATGATGATTTTTTGTTTTTTTAAATGTTGGTATATTGTACGGATATACCCTTTATTGTTACCTAATGCAATAATTAAAATTAGAAAATGAATTAATTTTAAATAGTCTTGGTGATGATTTAATTAAGAATGTATTGATAGTGGAGAGGGACATGAAGTTGAAATTACTTTTGAATTTATTGTAAGTTCCTATATTGTTATTGGTTTTTAAATTACAATTGAGATGGTGAGGGTTATGAAAAGTTCATAGGTATTAGTTAGCTAGTAGGAGTGGCACATTATGCAAAGGTGTCAACACATTTAGTATAAATATTGGTTGAGTTTTTCAAAAAAATTAATGAGTTTTTGTATAATTATTTTAAATATAGTATAGCTGTATTGTTTATTTTATTTATTGAATTTTAAAAGAGGTGAATAAATTTTCACATTTCAACAAAGGTTTAGTTTAAATATAGTTAAAATTTGATTGAATTTTGAAAGGGGTGAACGAACTCCCATAAAAGTTTAGTTTAAATATAGTTAAATTAAAGTAAAATACAGTTCCAAAACCATTAACTATTATGAAAAATATTTTAAAAATAAATTTAATTAGTTTCTAATTTAATTTTAGAAAATGGTGTTTAATTTTTTAGTCAAATTAGGATTAATTATAGGTCAACTATATATCCAAAACCATTAACTGTGATTTGCTATTACCCATAATTTCAATGAAAACACAACATACATTAAAAGACAATACTCTAATAATATCTCATTCAATTAATATATATATATATATATATATATATATAATATATATATATATATATTAAATTAATTAATTAATTTATTTTTCCCTTTTAAAAATCTTTATTTTTATAGTAAAAATAATAGACCGACCCCTAGAAAGAGGTTTTTTACAAGTGCTCCTCGAGTTGTATGCTCTCCTTAAAGGAGTATTTCAGATTAACACCTTGTCCTGATATATTCATTCCTGAGAATGTCATCAAAATTTTTTCATAATGTATGTAGAACGTTAAAAACCCCTTTGAAAAAACAAAAAGAGTTATACCCTGCATATCTCCTCCGAGTTGGAAGAGAGATACACTATTTTTATTGTGCCCGGAGGAAGAGAGAGAGAGCCGCTTTGGATAGACCGTTAGCTTCCATATTAAGTTAACGGTATACATGCTTGAACGTGAGCTATTAGAAATATTTCATAAGATTCCAAATGCTTCGAAGGATGGCTTGAAGATGCGACGAATGTATCTGGGAACGATTTTGTGCCCAGTCAATTACTAATTTAGAATCTCCAAAACACTGTAACGTGATAATATTTTGTTTTTAGCCACACGAAGAACTGCCCAGAGAGAAGCAAGCTCAACTTTATTGTTAGAATCGTGGCCCGGAGCAAAAGTAATGTGAAATTTGGAAACTAGAGAGAGATGGAGAACTGCCCTTGCGCCTGCCAAAGGAGGAGAGCCTTGAATTTCACCATTGAAAAACACCCACGAAGTGCCTTTATCGATAATAGGAGGCACCACTGAACGAATTTTGGTCGGCTTGGGCGGGTATTTATGCTCGGATGCCCACTGTACAATCATTACCGCAGTCAGCTCTTCAGGAATGAATTTGTCATTAAAAATGGCCATGTTACGAGCCCACCAAATGCCATAAGTGAATAATGAAGGGAAAGCTGAATAAGAGCTTACCCCGGGCTCCCTCCACCACTGCATCAATCATGATTCGAAGGAGTTCGTCGGGGCCTGGCTAGGAGCAAAGATTGCGGAAGTGGATCGCTGCCAAACGATTTCTGCATACAAACAAAAGAAAAATAAATGAGCACAAGATTCAGCTGCATTAACACAAAGGGAGCATCGGTTAGGGCCTTCCCAACCACGACGATGTAAATTGTCCCAAGTTAGGAGATAATTTTTTAGGGTCAACCAGAGAACTAATTTCGATTTTAAAGGGCCTAGAGATTTCCACAATGGTATCTTCCAGAAAGATGTTTCCCCTCCGATCATGGATTCCATCGTGGCTTTATATCCTTGTTTCGCTGTGTAAGTGCCATTAATATCGTTCTTTGTCCAGACCAGAGAATCCTCAGCCTCATGGTCCAGGAGAATAAAATTACTTACTAGTAAAGCAATAAACGAATTCCATTTTGCTGCCTGGGTATTTTGTAGTCCCAAAGGGGGAGCATCCTTCCAGCCAGGAGTACCCCATTCCTGAGGAGTAGAAGCAACCGCGTCTGCGATGGTATGAATGTGTTTATTATTTAGGGTCAAAAGCAGGCTTTGTGACAGATGGTATTCATCTCCTAACCCTACCCACGGGTCCAGGCCAATGCGCACGTGTTTCCCATTTCCTAAAATCCATGCCCTCCATTAACCGATGAGGGGGAAAGCCAAGACCATTTCCTTCCATCCAATGGAGGCATTTTTATAGGATTTATTTGGATATCTGAACCAAGAAACAAGTGTTTGGCCTAGAATGTACTTTGCTCACATGATTCTACCCCAGAGAGATTCCGGGTTTTCAATTAGTCGCCACAGCAATTTTGCAGCTAGAGAAAGGCAAAAAATTGGCATATTTTTTTATCCCCCAACCTCCCAATTCTTTTGGAAGGGCAAGGGTTGACCATTTCACCAGAGGAATCCCCTCAAATTTGTTGCTTGCGGTCCATAGAAAGGAGAAACTTTTTTTCCGAATTTTGTGGAGGATTCCTTTTGGAATCGATGCAATGGCGGCCCAATACACTGGTATACTTTGAAGAACAGATTTGAGTAAAACAAATCGTCCTCCCCTGGAGAGAAAACGATTTGTCCAATGCATGGTTCGTTTTTCAACCTTCTAAAATAACCATAAACAATATTTAAAAATATACGAGTTTGGATTTAAAACAAAGCCCAGGTATTTAAAACCCAATTCCCATCCACCAGAGGGGAAGGGGAGAGAGAGCTTGATTTGTGATAATATATGTTCATGTATGCTATTGTGAACCATACATGATTTTTCAATGTTATTCTGCATTCCGGTTGCTTTTTGAAAGAGGGATAGAATATTTTGAAGAGTACTGGCATTCTCAACAGTAGCCTCACAAAATAGGAGAATATTGTCCACAAAGAGGATGTGGGTGAGGGACTCCACACCTTCTAAGTGAATTCCTTTCAGACCTCCACTTGATTTTTCTTGATTACATAATCGACTTAAGGCTTCAACAATCAACAGGAACAAAAAGGGAGAGAGTGGACATCCCTGTCTGAGGCCTCTAGAGGCACGAAAAAAGGAGGAGGGCGAGCCATTTATTAAGACAACAAATGTAGCAGATTGAATACAAACCATAATCCATTCTACTACTTCTATCGCGATGCCAATTTGGATGAGTAAAAGCCTGAGGAAAGTCCAATTTACTTTGTCATATGCCTTTGACAGATCCAGCTTGAAGGAGAAGGATGGATTTTTGTTGAGATGAACAATGTGTATGGTTTCTTGAGCTAATGAAACTGCACCATGTATTTGTCTCTTGTATAGAAATCCAAACTGTTCTTTCGATATGATGCAACTTAAGATCAGCTTTAAACGCTGAGCAATAGTTTTGGAAATTAATTTGTAGATTAGGTTGCAACAAAAAATGGGACGAAATTTGTCAAAAGCTGTGGGAGAGGATGTTTTCGGGATTAGAGTAATGAACGTCGAGTTTAATGAACTCAAGACTTTACCAGATCTTTGTGATTTCCTTATCACTAAGAGCATATCATCCTTCAATAAATCAAATAAACCAAGAAAAAAATTGATCGTTAGGCCATCAGGTCTAGGACTTTTTCCTTTTTTGAAGCTTCTAAGGATATGTTCAAGCTATTTTTCGTCCACTTCTTTAGTGAGTGATTTGTTCATTTCATCAGTAATCATACGGGGAAACAAATGTAAAACCTATAAGATTTCTTGATTGGGACAACCTTCTGGAGCTGCAAAAACATGTTTAAAATTATTAACTCCTGCCTTTGCTTTTTTGTCAAAGGATGGAACCAAGACTTCATATGGGGATTCTATTTCAAAAATAGATTTTTGTTTCTTTTGTGAGCAGCAAATTGATGAATTTTTTTTGTATTATTGTCACCCTCCTTGATCCAAATTGCGCGGCTTTTAAGGTGCTATAACTGCTCTTCTTTTCTGAGAAAATCATGTCGTTTTAGTTCTAGTGTCTTTAATGATTCCAATTCTCTTTCTGACAATATACCTGAAGAATTCTGTTTGAATAGCTCATCTATCTTAGCTTCAGTGTTTTTTAAAGAAATTTGTTGTTTGGCTCTAAAAGCTCATGCCCAAGATTTTGTGACTTTCTTTATCTTAGAGATATTTTCGGTCCACATCTACATGTACATAAGCGATTGAGAGGGATTAAATTCTTGAAACCACCAGGGCCTTATAATCTTCTTCCAATAGCCACAAGGGATTAAATTTCATCGGGGAATGAGGCTTTGCTTCGGGAAGCTCCAGAGATAACACAATGGCCTGATGATCGGAGAGGCTTCCAGTCTCAACACGGGCCTTAACTCGGATATGAGAAGTCAATAATGAATCCGAAATTAAAAAACGATCCAACATTTTTGCTATAGCATCATCATTTCTTCTATTGTTTCGCCATGTAGGTTCCTTTTTTATGGGCTCGACATCTACTAATCCATGGGTGATTAAAAGAGACTGGAGAAAAGGTGCAAGAGGAACGAGCCTTGCAGAGTGTCCCCAAATCTCGTTTAAAGTGAGCGTAAAATTTAAATTTCCACCCAGGATTAGATTATGGGAGTTCCAGATTTCTGAAGAAAAAAGGTCCCTCTAAAAAATCCTCTTATCGATATAGGGACCATACACATTTAAAAGAGAAAAGGTGCAGCCAATCTGAGGATCAAGTATGGAAGTTTTTTTATAGTAGGGGAAACTGACAGAGGAGAGGACCGTGATGGATGAGTTAATAGCAGTGATAAGGCCCCCTGCCAGACCCGAGGCATCAACATGAAAAAAGGACCAATATTTTAGCCATTTAGTTAAAGATTCGTGAGCCCAAGAACCAGGCAATTTAGTTTCTTGACGGAATAAAACATCAGGAGTGACAATTTTCCACAACCGTTTGAGGGCTAGCTAGGAAGGGGCACCCCCAAGACCCCGCAAATTTAAAGAAAGAATGATCATTTGAGGCACTTTTTAGGGCCTCTCTCTGCTCTAAGAGCCCTTTGAACAGTCTTTTGTTTTCCAGAGTGGACGTCCATCGAGGCCTGATTTTGAGCTTTGGACAGTGCAGTCTTATGTCCTAGAGTAATTTTAGGAGGCGGCGCCATTGCAAGGCCCCCTTTGATAGCGTGATCAGGACTAATATGGGAGGATGCACGAGAATGTAATTTAGCAGTGTAGGGTCTGGGAGAAGGACAGGCAGGGGGCGAGATAAGAGCACCTTGGAAAGGAGGAAAAATGGGAGGCGACGAAGGGACGAGCATATTGGAAGGAGGCACATCAACATCAGGGACCGCAGGAGGGGGAACGTGGGGGAGGCAGGGGGACAGGACATCACTGCCCACATTGACAGTAACAGGAACATGATTGAACAAATTCAAAGGAGTAGCAGGGACATCAAAGGGATTACCTTTGTCTGAAGAAGAGGCGGCCTCTTTTAATTCGCATAGTGAAGCATGCTTATCCTCTGGAGGAGCCGTCATATGGGGAGAAGCAGGGAGGATATCCCGATCATCGCTCGAACGTTCCTTTTTTCTCCAAACCTTTTTGTAAGAAGGTCGAGAATGATCAGGACTATGGCAATCCTGAGCCAAATGACCAACCTGCCGACATAAAAAATAACGAAAGGGCAGTTTCCAATAATTCAATTTCTGCGACCATTTGCTTCCATGCATCTCAAGGACAATAACTTTGTCAAGCCATCCCAGACATCAAGTTCCACTTGAATTTTAGCACACCGCCTGTCATATTTAGTGTCCTAATCTTCTTCAAGTGTGACAAAAATTCCAAGCTTGTTTCCAATAGCCTTAAGGATATTTCGCTGCCAAAAAAATTAAGGAAGACCAGGGAGGATAACCCTTACTTTTTGCAAATTTTGAGGTGTGCGATCAAGGTTAAAACTAACATCCCAGTTTTAAAGGATTAAGCCTGCCGGACCCCAATTCCAAACCCGATCAGTAAGTTTTAGTTTATCATCCATTGAAACAACTTTAAAGAGGAGCCAACCCCGAGATAGTTGGTGAAAAACTGGTGTATAACCAAGAAGCGACTTCCAGTGTTCTTCCAGCTAGCCAAGAATTGAATCCCTTGAAGCCATCTTCCTGCAGAAACTTCTGACCAATGCCTTTTCCAGATAATTTGGGACGTCCGAGAGGGGTATATCGATGCCCACCACCAATTTTGTAGCACCCGATTTGGCCCTGATGCTCTTCTTTTTGCGCACATAAGGATTGGGTGAGAGTCGAGGCCCTTCATCAACAGGGATAGAGTGCAGATTGGGAGGAGTGGGAATGGACGAGGCATCATGTGCGAGGGTGGCAGACGTCGAACCTGAGACGTCATGAGTACATGGCATAGAAAAATATCGGTGTTTGTAGCCCATTGCATGAAATCGAATTGGTCGGGAAGGACATGACCTGTCTCAGGGTTGAAAGAGCAGTCCAGGTCATCATCATCCATGATTTCAGAAGTAAGTAAGGCACGAAGAGAAACGATGACAATGTCGTTGAGAAACGGTAAGACATCAATCGAAGAGAATAAAATGAGGTTTCAGGATAAGGATCATGCAAAAATGGTGAACCCAGACCTAAGATGAAGAACTACCCACCCAAAGGAAGACAGACGGGAAGAATTACATGTGTGATCCGAATAGGATCACCCCGTAGGGGTGCGGGCTGTAGAGTCACAGCTGCATAAGCACGAGCAAATCAAATATATATATATATATATACAGGTAAAAACACGAAGGTGGGTTACACTTTTGTGAGAAACGCGGGTGGAAAATTCATTTTTCCAAGAGTTTGGCCGAACTAATTTTTCTGTTTACATTGACGGCGTATTGACGGTGTGGGTAAACATATTTTTGGTCGGAGATGGGAAAACCGGCAACAGAAGTTCGACCGAAATTTTGAAAAGAATTCAACTGAACTATTTCCTATAAATATACCAGCCCGCAAACCGCAAGAATTTTCGGGCTTGTTACTGTTTGTTTGTTACCATTGTCTGATATATGTCTCACTGTTTTGTTGTTGTGCTGGTGTTTACTATTGCAGGGGCAAGGAGGTGGTTCCCTTGTGACCTAATTCCTGTGTGTGTTTATTTTTTGTGTATTTTTTTTGTCGGTATTAATTTTTTTCTCTGTTTTTTTGTTTGTAGGTTACAAATAACCTGCGTCTTTGGCGATCTCCTGCCTCGTTGTTTGCTGTCGTCTCGTAAAACTCTCCTTTGCTTCATTTTCTTGTGGGGTCCTTTGCTTAATGAAAGAAAAAAAATGTAGAAAAATTGTCAGATATGCTTGATGTGTCACCAATGATAGTTGATAGTCGAACTTTAAATTTTTGTTGGTTTTTATTTAAATTTTTATTGGTTAAGATTGTCTCTGTTCTTTCTTAAGCTTGTAGGTTGTATTTGTGTTCTGTTCGAGCCATGAAATGTTGTTTATCCATGTAGTAGCTTCAATTCTTAAGGATTCAAATTCTGAATGAGTAATGCCATGCGGCCTGGATGTCTTCACCTCAATAGAAATAGGGATTGAAAGTGCGATATCCTGCTGGTTTGGAAGGACTGGTCCAGGGTATAATAGATAGAGTAGATTCCCACACAACACCATATAAAACATGCAGATACGATCCTATATTAATATCTCACGAGGGTTCTTATCAACCCTTGCAAGCTTGGCTTTAGCTGCCATCATGAAAATCTATGAGTCTATTCTTGGTCATCTCCGCACAGCTCATGGCCTCTCAGATTTCATAAGGAGCACTATCAGGGTCAAGGTCGAGCAAGGGATAAGTTTAAGAAACAAATATACCAAGCCATAAGGTTTGAGTTCGTTTAAAGAGCATATATACCCAATCTTCGAAAGCGTATCAATTTCCTACCACCACTCGTCGTTGCACCACCCTTGTTTAATTGAACATGAGGTCAAGTACTACATTCCCATTATTTTTGAGTGGTAGCAAAGCAATGTCATCATAGTATATTCAATCTTAGTCGTTCTAATTAGTTTGTTAGATTGTCTTTGTCTCTCAGCATAGTGTTTGTTTGTGGTTACAGTGCCTATCTTGTTGAATACTCCTTGCTAAGCTAAAACCTAAGCTTTTCTTTCTTATTCCTGAACTGAAGCTTCCTAATATAGCTAGATTTCTAATGCCTCAAAGAGTAGAACTATATGTGTTTTCCTGATGGCTGATAGCTTTGTTCTTTCCTTCAACCTCTTCAGATCTAATATCTTTGTGTTCTTCTTATGAGCACCAACTCACAACTCTGTTCTTTCTTAACCTTGTAGGTTGTATTTGTGTTCTATTGCTTCCTCGGACCTTTGTTAGATTGTCTTTGTCTTTCAACAGAGTGTTTGTTTGTGGTTATAGTGCTTTTCTTCTTGAATACTCCTTGCTAAGCTAAAACCTAAGCTTTTCTTTCTTATTCCTGAACGAAAGCTTCCTAATCTAGCTAGCTTTCTAATGCCAAAAAGAGTAGAGTTGTATGTGTTTTCCTGATGGCTGATAGCTCTGTTCTTTCCTTCAACATCTGCAGATCTAATATCTCTGTGTTCTTCTTATGAGCACCAACTCACAACTCTGTTCTTTCTTAAGCTTGTAGGTTATAGTTGTGTTTCATTTCTTCCTCAGACCTTTGTTAGATTGTCTTTGTATATGGCTTTTGCTTAAACTTTCTATTTACAAAACTATATAATATTAACATTCATGGCAACTCTATAACAATTGCACATTATTTTAATAGTTAGTGTCACATTTATGCACACATAAAAATCTTATGCAATAACCTTCTTTTCTCTTTTTGACCTTATACCGATTTTTGAAATGGTTAATTATTTTTATAAATAGCGTTCTATACAAACATGTAATATTTTTTTTAGAAGTTTATTATAATTAAATTTTAAATTTTAAATATTAAATCTATTTATATAACCTTTTTCTTTCAGCAGAGTGTTTGTTTGTAGTTATAGTTCCTATCTTCTTGAATAATCCTTGCTAAGCTAAAACCTAAGCTTTTCTTTCTTATTCTTGAACTGAAGATTCCTAATCTAGGTAGCTTGCTAATGCCTCAAAGAGTAGAGTTGTATGTGTTTTGCTAATGGCTGATAGCTCTGTTCATTCCTTCAACCTCTGCAAATCTAATATCTTTGTGTTCTTCTTATAAGAACCAACTCACAACTCTGTTCTTTCTTAAGCTTGTAGGTTGTATGTGTGTTCTGTTGCTTCCTCAGACCTTTGTTATATTGTCTTTGTCTTTCAGCAGAGTGTTTGTTTGTGGTTATAGTTCCTATCTTCGTGAATACTCATTTCTAAGCTAAAATCTAAGCTTTTCTTTCTTATTCCTGAACCGAAGCTTCCTAATCTAGCTAGCTTTCTAATGCCTCAAAGAGTAGAGCTGTATGTGTGACTTTTGACCTAACTTCATCAACCACTACCACTAGTTGTTTAAGTAAGTGTATAAAATAATTTTGCACCCCTTTCCGCTTATTAATTCAATCATAAGTTTCTATGTGTAGATTTGAGGCCCACCTCACTAGATGATGTGGTGGTTTTATTGTAATTGAGATGATTAGATTACTAGGATTGAGGTTGGCTATTTTTAAAAAATTAACCAAACATTGGTTTGGTGATACTTTTCATTTGTTTGGACTCTTATGCATTTAATTTGGTTTCTTCGTGGTTTTTATGAAGTGTTTTTGAATCACAAAAAGTTTCTATGTCTTAGAGTTATGTATTTTAGGTGAAAACATGGAATTTCATAAGATATTGTCCCTTTTTGGGGGACTTACAAAATCTTATAGCAATTGGCAATTGATTTTCTGGTGTACAATGGATTGAAATGGCTAAATATGGTTGATTCATGTGTACATAATTGTGTACAATGGATTGAAATGGCTAAATATGGTTGATTCATGTGTGCATAAGAGCTTGTTTGATTCTTAGATATCACTTTTCCTCAAAGAATTAAAAACAATGTGTTATAGGATGGATTCTTATAGCTTCCTTATTGTCTATTTCCTATAGTAGATGCACACAAATTTCTCTGACTTACAAAATCTTATAGCAATGATTCCTTGTGTACAATGGATCAAAATGGCTAAATATGGTTGATTCATGTGTACATAATTGTGTATAATGGATTGAAATGGCTAAATATGGTTGATTCGTGTGTACATAAGAGCTTGTTTGATTCTTAGATATCACTTTTCCTCAAATAATTGAAAACAATGTGTTATAGGATGGATTCTTATAGCTTCCTTATTGTCTATTTCCTATAGTAGATGCACAAAAATTTTCTTCTACCTTTTTATAGAAGTGAAAAAAGATTGATTCCTTATAAGTTGATATAGTTACATTGGATGCCTTTGATATTGGTTGGAAAAATGAGTACTAGAAATACATATGAAGTGAAATTGAGTGGTATTATATGAAAAAGGTGAAATGCATGTTGACTATAGTTTATAATTTTATGCATTTGGAGGCATGATGTTAATAGAAATGATTGATAGAAATGGTTTATTCGAGTAATGGAGACCCTTGGCTTCTTACCATAATGCTACTATAGGTTTTCCACAATATTCATATTTATGTTGATGCTAACTATTTTTTATTAATGTACCTAAATTTACACCTTCCATGATGCTTCCTCTCCTAAAGTTGTCATTTAATTTTCTAATCTTGTAAAATTTTAAAAGTGGAGTCTTTTATGATGTAATGGATATTAATAATCTAGATTATGTACAGTGATATGATGATAGTGTGTAGGTTGATGTTCAAGTTGTAAAATTCTTGTACATATCAAGGATGAATGATAGTACAAGCCAAAAATGACATTATTATATTATTAGACAATCTGTTAGGATCTAAATCATAATTCTTATTAAGGACATAACTAATGCAAGTTGAAAATTCCTTTTTAATGTTCTTAGCAGATTTGTAGATGTCAAAGTAAAAGTTTCTAGATGTGATTTTTCCCATAAAATTTAAGGCAAACTAAACTTTAAGGCAAACCATGTACATGCCATTTCTCCCACAAACTCATCAAGGTGTGACTTTTGGCATAACTTCATCAACCACTACCACAGTTGTTTTAGTAAGTGCATAAAATAATTTTACAAACCATGTACATGTCATTTCTCCCACAAACTCATCAAGGCGTGACTTTTGACATAACTTCATCAACTACTACCACTAGTTGTTTTAGTAAGTGCATAAAATAATTTTGCAAACTTTAAGGCAAACTATGTACATGTCATTTTTATGTCATTTCTCCCATAAAATTTAAGGAAAACTTTAAGGATAACCATGTACATACATGTCATTTCTCCTATTTCTCCCATAAACTCAAGGAAAACTTTAAGGATAACCATGTACATGTCATTTCTCTGAAAAACTTTAAGGCATTTGCTAGTGTTTTTGGAACCATGTACATGTAATTTCTATGTCATTTCGCCCATAAATTTTAAGGCAAAATTTAAGGCAAACCATGTACATACATGTCATTTCTCCCATTTCTCCCATAAACTCAAGGAAAAATTTAAGGATAACCATGTACATGTCATCTCTCCGATAAACTTCAAGGCATTTGCTAGTGTTTTTTGGAACCATTTACATGTCATTTCTCCCAAAAAATTTAAGGAAAACTTTAAGGCAAACCATGTACATGTGTCATTTCTCCCATACACTTTAAGGAAAACTTTAAGGCATGCCATTTCTATGTCATTTCTCCCATAAAATATAAGGCAAACCATGTACATGTCATTTTTCCCATAAACTATAAGGAAAACTTTAAGGCAAACCATGTACATGTCATTTCTGCCTTAAACTCTAGGCAAGGCAAACTTTAAGGCATGTCATTTCTAGATGTGATTTCTCCCATAAACTTTAAGGAAAACTTTAATACAAACCATGCACATGTAATTTCTCCCACAAACTCAAGGTTTTCTCCCATAAACTCAAGGAAAACTTTAAGGCAAATCATGTACATGTCATTTCTCCTTTCTCCCATAAGGCAAACTTTAAGGAAAACCATGTACATGTGTCATTTCTCCTATAAAATTTAAGGAAAACTTTAAGGCAAACCATGTACGTACATGTCATTTCTCCCATTTCTCCCATAAACTCAAGGCAAACTTTAATGATAACCATGTACATGTCATTTCTCCGATGAACTTTAAGGCAATTGCTAGTGTTTTTGGAAACATGTACATGTCATTTCTGTCATTTTCTCCCATAAAATTTAAGGCAAACCATGTACATACATATCATTTCTCCCATAAACTCAAGCCAAATTTTAAGGCATGTCATTTATATGTCATTTCTCCCATAAACTATAAGGAAAACCATGTACATGTCATTTCTCCCTTAAAATATAGGCAAGACAAACTTTAAGACATGTCATTTCTAGATGTGGTTTCTCCCATAAACTTTAAGGAAAACTTTAAGGCAAACCATGCACATGTTATTTATTCCACAAACTCAAGGCTTTCTCCCATAAACTCAAGGCAAAATTTAAGGCAAATCATGTACATGTCATTTCTCCTTTCTAACATAAGGAAAGCTTTAAGACAATCCATGTACATGTGTCATTTCTCCCATAAACTTTAAGACATTTACTAGTGTTAATTTAAGGCATTTGCAATAAGGAAAATGCTAGTGTTTTTGGAAATCATGTACATGCCATTTCTCCCATAAACGTTAAGGCATTTGCAATAAGGAAAATGCTAGTGTTTTTGGAAACCATGTACATGTCATTTCTCCCATAAACTTTAAGGCATTTTGTTAGTATGAATCTTAATCGCAAGTGTACGAAAAAATACCACTTTAGCTGTGCATAACAAACAGCCCTGACAACGAATATGGCTTCCAATATCTTCAGATCTGCAATTAGGTGATCAAGATAAATGCTGCAAAAATCTAGATCTATGCATCAAAAGACATTAAGCAGTAAATAAAAACGATATTTACTCCATGCATCCAATAGACAAGACAAGAATATGTTAAATGAATTTTATATTAAGGGCACCTGGGAGGAAAACATAGAAGGATGTTACTAGTTATCCTCAATGGGATGGGTTCTTGTAAGTTCTTAACACTTCAGATCTACAATTCCTCTCTCTTGATGGTGTAGAAAACCCAGACAAAAGTGGAACTCAAAGGGAGCTCACAAGCAAAAAGATAGAAAAATATGACAATGATGGTGGATCAAAGTCAGACCAAAAGTATAGATCCAGAGTGATCTTTAGGCAACAAAAGGTAGTGAGTGAATGGAAAAACCCTTCTATTTATAACAAAATATTGAGTTAGTCTAGATATTGGTTCTTAATTAAAATATTATTAACCAAATCAAGATCCAACTTTTATGGAATATTTTATTATATTTGTTGGAGAGAAAAAGAATTTGACTTGGGTCAAATCCCTTTATTTATAAATAATAAATAAATAAATGATTTGTTTATTATTTTAAGGATGTGGTTGAGTAATAATTAAATAAATAATAATTTATTTAAATATTTATGAGTGATTTAGTCAAACAAGGAATATTATTTAAATAAGGTTTAAATAATTATTCCTCGAAAATAATAAGATAAATAGTGGTTTATCTAATTAATTTCTTTGTTTTGGGTTAAATATGACCATGAGTATTAATTAAACTGTTGTTTAACTAATTATTCCTTGAGGAAAATCAAACAAATGTGGATTTATTTAATATTTCCTCACGGGGTTTCCCATTTAGACTATAAACAACTTAATAAAGGTGTTTTACTAAGTTATTTTTCATAGTGAAAGCAATTTTACTTAGGGTAAAATTGGCCTTACATGGTGTACTTAGGTCCATCTAATAGTAATAGGTTAGATGACCAAAAAATGGTGTAACAGATTGCCCCCCCAACGTGCGAGCATTAGGAGCTAATCATATGACCAAAGTACGTTGTAAGAACTCAATCACTAGACATCGAAGGGGAAGTCAAAGGGAGAGAAATATAAGGTAGACCGAAGCACTGAAAGACTAGAGCCTGAGGAGGCGAGACTTACAGGTGCGACAAGTCTCTTTTATGAGTGAGTACTTGTGCTATAGGCGGCGGGGGAGGCATACCTATGCCCGCTGAGACAAAGTACAAAGAATAATGTGTTCAATAAACAAGGGACTGAACAATATAGTACATGCTGGCATAAACATGAGCCAGGTAAAAACATGATAATGAATCCCACATACATACTGTACCTGAGATAACAGCAAAGACTTATACAATAATATCTGAGTACATGATATACAAATACAACCCAAATGCCCCTGTAAACAGGAAAGGGCTCTGAAAATCTGACAGATACATGCAAACAAAAAGGTGCTACAAGTGGTTGAGGCCGACATCATCAAATATATGGAGCTACATCAAAGGTTGTAATGAAGAGGTCATCCGGGCGTGTGGGGGGCTACTTGTAGGGCCACCCCCTCATGAGGGCTGAAACATCTCACACACTCCCTAGAATCACTGGTATCAGTTGTTGCGTCACTGAACCATCAAGCATACGGATCTAAATCATGTTGAAAGGAGTTGGAGCTGAGAAACAATCAAGTCAAAGGGTAATGATGAATCCCTTTGCCTGATCCGAGGCACTGAACAAAAGTGGAAGCTGGAACCAAGGTACACCGCTCTCTAGACCTGTCTTCTGGAATGAATGATTTGATGTTGACAGAAGGAGGTCCGCCATAGGTGAGGCAATAAGGGATCCTCAACTAAGGCGCGAGAGAAAATATTAGAGCGACTGACAGACTGACACCAGGGATGATGATGAAATGGGGGGTACTGAGTAGCAGACGAACGACTTCTCTTGTTAGAGCATAAAGGGCATGGATGAACTGGCAGTGACTGACACAATATCATGAGGGATAGGGGACAGTAGGACTGAAGGCCATAATGTGTGACACGAGAGAGGAACCAAGCAATGAAGGATGGAGGACTATAGCGGGATACAAAGGGACTTGGGATAGACTCCATGAATGCGATGATGACTCAACTCGAATGCTCTAAACAAGGGTGACTCGATGATGCTGCCACACAGAAAAGGTCCAATGGGGACCATAAAAACATGAGTACATGATGGTTACTCACGACGAAAATCAACACGAACATGGACAAGTATGAAGACAAAGTGGTGCCCCAAGTATAAGTGTTGCAAGTGAAGAAATTCGATTTTGAGGAGTGGTGAAGTGACCCTTCTTGGATGAAATGTGTCGTGGTGAAGTATCAAATCACAAAAAAACTAATAGATACCCATTTGAGGGATTGGTGAGAGCTTTCCAACGGTACAGATGGTTTGTCAAACTGACCTACGGTTTGGCTGCAGCAGGCAAAAGAAAAATCAGGGTTTCTCTTTTAATAAGGAATTTTCCCTCCAAATTCACTCAGTGAATGTAGAGAGGAGAGAAGGCCCTAAAACTTGCGGCGATCGTAGCCGAGAAACCGACAGTTGGAATCGATATTTATGAGTTGCATGTAAGAGGCCTAACCCTATTCTTTCATTTCAGTGGATTGAAAGTTCAGTTTAGGTCCCCAGAGCTCAGTAACAGACCCCTGCTCCTCTTCATGGTCGGGTCGCACCTTTTGGGGCAAAAACTGCGACCTGGGTAGTAGGTTTTGGGCAGAAAACTGCGACCTGTCCCAGGATTGGGCCTGAAAAGTGCGACCTGATAGAGAGGGGTTTTTCTATGCTATTTTTTGGCTGAGAACTGGGTTTTTGTGTTTGTAGACAATCTTCATATATGTACACTGACAAATATAATGGTTTTGTGCAGATATGGCAGAATTACGGATCAACTGAAAAGAGAGAGACCTGGGCACATTACGGTCAGAGATCTGGGAGGATCAGGGTGTCCGCAGTGCATTGGCTAGGTTTGGGGTTCTGAAGTTTGTGGAGAACCCTTTGATGAGAGCTGGAGTGCCCTTATTGGCCCAATTTGTCAGCTATTAGGACCCGAACCATGAGGTCTTTATAGTGCAGGGGCACTGGATTGAGTTGATGGTCCATGATATATATTTCTTACTGGTCTCCCACCACTTGGGATGGTTGGGAATACTCAGCCAGTGTTACCGCGACGGTGGAACATCATGGAGTTTGAAGAGTGCCATTGTCGACCAAGTCTCCATGTAAAAGGGACACGGATACCCATCGAGGATCTAGAGAGGTTATAGACCCGTGCTGTGGTCGCAACGGTGTTGCAGATCCTGGGCAAGCAGGAAATCCACCACATCACTAGAGGGCAGAGGATGGTTGTGGAGAGTGTGTTGAGTGGGACCTACTATGGGTGGGCTCATATGATGCTGTCATCGTTGAAATGAAAGTTGTCGCTATGTAAGCAGCAAGTGAACCATGACTGTGCATATGGGACAATGCTGTGTTCGCTCTTCTTTGAGAAGATACTGACACTTCGACCTCGTATACAGCTCCAGGATGGGGGCCCAAGGGAGCCCAGGATGCGCCGGTGGGGGCGACTACTATGCAGAGGAGGAGGTGGGGTGGTCAGACGGGTGTTCCAACCCGGGTTCTTTGCTCATTAGGATCAGATGCCATTGTACATACACGTCTATCCCTATAGTGGGATGATTTATCATGGGGACCCGGACTTGCCACTGCCGCCTGGTCGAGTATGAGGGCCCGATGGTAAGTGAAAAATTGCTAATCTTTTATGTGCATTGTAAAGTTTCAGAATATTGTATATGGTACTGACTCTTTCACTTTTGGTATGTAGATACAACACCGGTAAAACCGGCCGGGTATATGGGACGACCTGCAGTATCAGGAACTGCCGGACCTAGTGGATCGAGAGCGCCACAAAATGAGGATGCAACAACCTTCCTGGAGGACATCCGTCGTAGATGTGAGAGGCTTTTGACCAGTGTTTCAGAGCGTGGATGGAAAGACTTAGATGACCAGTACATAGAACCATGTATTGGTCTACCCTTGGAGTGGTGAGGGGTCATGCGATGCATGGTGATGGTCGAATAGGGGATGCGCGATCTACGAGCTGTAGGGGCAGAACCATTGGCTTGGGATCCTCTAGATAGTGATTAGTGTGTAGGGGCAGGTGGTGCTCCCAATTTTTGAGTTTTCGTAACATGCTATGGGCATTGTCATATGTATCAGAGTTGATGAACTCTAAAACATTTTATATGACACATATTATGGATATGCACCATTTTGATGGTTTTATGTTATTGTCTTGTGTTAAATGCATGTGCTAAATGCCAATATAGAATATTGTTTGCAATGCTATCTACATAGTGATTTTGTGCTCTAGGTACATGACTGAATGTAATGATTTCAAATTCATGCATCAAAAGCCTCACTCGTAAATATCTTCTAAAAAGGATAGGATTATGCACACGATAAACACCATTCAATTGCATGACAAGAAGTAGGGAATCTAAAAAAACATGAGGTGGAGGATGCGATGGGAGAGGGCATCTACTAATAAACCTCACATTGCATCATATTCGGCCTGATTATTGGTAGCAGTACCAATGCATACACCGTTTGAGAGAACAAGCGAACACAAGGGGGTAAAGATGACCCAACCTGCCGAGGCTAGATTCCGGGAGTAGTGAATTGCACCATCGACATAACCGATATAAGGTGTGGATGGGAGGTCCATCTGAAAGGTGCCACAAGGCAATAAATGCGAGGATGATGAAAAATGCTGGCAACAGGTGCAAATTAGAAATCGAACACACATTGCGAGAGGGAGTGATCTGGGTAGGATGTCTACTGCTCACACGTCGATGGTTAGGTGGAGTGTGGGAGCTACCGGAGGTGTAGCTTGTGCTTGTTACACAGTAATTTGTCACCATCCCTGCAGTCCCCATCTCGCCCATTGGAGGGTCATTTCTGTGACCAATAAGCAGTGTCATGCCTTGCAAATACCATCATTGCATCCCTTTCCATGAGGACAACATTTCTTCTATTAATCATTTCCTGAGAAGACCCCTAAAAACACCTATTTTTGCCTTGGCGCTGGTAGCCCGTTATGTACTCGCGCCAATGAGGAAAATTAACACTGAGCTCGCGCCAATTGGCGCTCTGTCCCAGTTAAGCACCCGCGCCAATTTTCTTTTGGAAATTTTTTTAAAAAAAGAGGTGAAGTTTCGATTACAACATCTTCGTGGATGAGTCATCAGGAGTGGTTTCGACTGAATAACCACGACCTTCCTCCTTTGGCCTCTTGTTTCCACCTTATGGGGAACCTCCCAAGGGATAAGGCCTCCCTTCCACTATTGTAGGGATCCCGATTCCCAACCTCCTCCTCTCCTCTATAAATATAGCCTTCATCCATTGATGAAGGGGCTGAATGGCTGAATAGCTAATCTCCAAGTTCCCAAGAGCCATCAGAGCCTTATGGTGCAAGAGCCTTGATTCATTACCTTAAGGCCAAATCCAAGCAAGGAGATTATTGTCGAGACATTTGAAGAGAGAGGTTTGTCCCATCCCCGACAGGATTTTTCGAGACGTGTTCCGCTGGCGACCCTCCGAAGGAGAATTTAGCGTCAGGGCTATGGTTGTATTCTTCTTTGATTGATTAATGATAAGCGACTATTGGTTATGGTTCCACTCCTGTTGTTGATTATGATGATGAGTTATGTCTTCTCTGACTGACATATAGTTGCATATACTGGATTTTACGCTCGCGTTTGTTTTGTTTCTTGCGTGTGCAGGTGTCCGATCACAGAGATCGTGAGGATCGTGATCTGCCAGAGCTAAGGAACGGGAGCGCTACTTTCTCTACAAGCGACAGCGTTGGATTCCAGGTAAGACTTCATCGCTAGTTGGTTTATTTGCAATTAGGAACCTGCACTATAGCGTGTGACGATTGTTGCTAGACTCGGTCTGGGCTAGTAGGGATCGCCTCTGTCCGCAGAGGGGATTTACCTCTTCAACAAATTGGCGACTCTGCTGGGGATCGTCTAGCTTGTTGTTGTTTTGCTTTGTAAGCTACAAACAGAGTCTGAAGTTAGCCATATAGCCTTCGAAACGCTATTGCTCTGCATTAGCGAAGTAGATCAAAGCTGCTTTAGTCAATCTCCGGTTTAGTTTATGAACTGAACACTTGGAGTATTGTCTTGTATTTTCGGTTGTTTCTCGATTCTGCTTGCTTGATCGACTCTTTTGGCTGGCTCTTTTCTGAGTGTTTGGCTTTTGGTTCAGCCCCAGAGGATCAGATCTGACCTCTGTTTTTTCGAGTTTTCATCCTTTCATGGTTGGCTTGATTGGCGTGGGTTGCTAGTTCATCAGTCGTGCCATCCCCTGTCTGGCGCGAATTACAGCCAGACAGTCGCGCCATCTCCTGTAGGTGCTAGGATTTACCCTTGTTCGGAAGTTTCTTTTGGTCAGTACTTTGCTTTTGGGTTTGTTTTAGATTCTGCTTGAAGGGGTGAGTCTGGTCTTGGTTGGGAGAAATTCTTTGTTTTTTCATTTTCAGGCGTTGGCGCTTGTTGTCAGTCAGCAACCCACGCCAATTGCCCATTGGTGCTAGTTGTCAGTGAGCAAGTCGCGCCAGTTGGCGTTAGTTGTCAATGACAAAGTCGAGCCAATTTCAGGGTGTGTGAAAATTGAGACTTTATCCCTGAATCCTTCACCAGTGTGTCTTTCCCTTCCGATCTTTTCTCTATATGAGCATAGATTACATTGCTAATTGTTTGAAATGTATTCTCTCCATGATTGCTTGATGTAAAAGGGAATGAATGCCTTGTTTTTATCTCTTTCTTTGGAAGTCCTCTTTGTGTTTGACCTCATATGTCTTGTCGCCTTTTGAGGGATTTCGTGACAAAGTGTTTGAAACAATGATTGAATTCTTAGTGTTTGTTTACATCTCTTTTGCATTCATCCTTCATTAAGAAGATTTGCGTTTATTTAGTTTTCGTCTCAAAGTGTTCTTTTTGTTAAAATGCATTAGATCACATTGCATTGAAGAGTATTTTGAGATTTATCATTGAACTTGGATCACATTGTTTAATGATTGAAAGCTAAAAATCGCTTTGAGTGCATTCTCTTTCATTGAAAGCATGCATTAAGTAGATTCTCATTTCATCGAAAAGTGCATTGAGTGCATTATTATTATTTGAAAAGGAAAAAGGAAATTGTGCATAGATTACAATTGCATAGTTTTCGAAAAAGAGGATTTTGCATAGATTACATTGCATTATTCGCATCGTTGAATGTTTGAAATTACTTTTGGATAGTGAAAGTCATATAGTTTGGAAAAGATTTCGTTTGCAGTGTTGTTTTATGTCGCATCATTGTTTGAAGCTCTTCCCTTAACTAGATAGCATTCATCGAATTGAAAAGTTTTCTTTTCTCATATAGTTGCATATAGGATATTTTCATATGACATGCGGTAGGGCCTTGAAACCGAGACATAATTGGAGATCAACCATAAAATTTATTCAATTTACATTAAGGAAGCATTGAAACATTAACGCAACATTTAGTGGTCTAGGCTAGAGACGTGTTCCGGCGTCTTAAAACCTAGTAGTTGTCGTTCGCCTCTTGGCTTTAGACAGCACTAGTACGGAGTTGTGCTCCTTGTACCGTCGCGTATATAAAGGGAGACCCCACTAGGTTTCTATCCTTTATCCATAGGAAGACGAGTCTGCTGCCCTATACCCGTGATACACCGGACACAACATTCGGGGAGATTTCCTGCACGTATGTTAAGTCCTTGGTTGATTTCTCTTTCATTTTGAAACCAAGGTGTATATTGCAGTTCACGGTTATTTGGTACACCCTTTGCCTAGTATCCCTGAGTAGTAATTTTTGATCTTTTCTGACTCTTTAAATTTGAAAGGATCAGCGAGCGCTTGTCCTTTCACGCTTGTTTTCAATCTGAAAGTGATAGAGTCACCTTTTGCCTGTTTCTTGACTCTTAAAATATGAAACGGTACAGTTTTGTTTCAATGTTTTAAAAATTAACTACCCACGAAATATTCCTAGTTAAATTTAGTTTCCTTAGGGTGTTGTTCTGAAGATCCGGAGTTCACCAACCAAGGAATCCCCTCCGATGGGAATCCTGGTCCTTTTCCTCCTTTTGGAAATGTTGGTGCTCCTTATATGGCAACGTTGTCCCTTCCTAGGTTAACTGTTGGGTTGCCTGTTTGGTTGTTTTCAACCTCTGTGGTCCCAAATGTCCCGGCTACTGTTCAACCATCTCCTCTGCCTGAACAAAATCATGTTGATTCCAAGGTGGACCTCTCCCCTTCTTCGCCTGTTTCTGCGTCCTCCTCTTCTACTTCGCTTGGTGAAAGTCTGGATTCAAGTAACCAGGTGGCTAAGAAGAAGAAGAAGAAGACAAATAAGAAGAAGTCCGATAAAGGAGAGGCTAGCTTTGCGGCTATTGCGACTAAGAAGCCTTCCGTCGATAAACTTCCAAACTCTCCGCGGAAAGTCAAGTTCCCTTTCATGTTGTGCACGGTAGACCATCTTCTTCGAGACTGCCCTAGCATTCCCAAGGTGCTCGATGTATGGTCCAACGATCGCCCGCTGTTGCCTTTGGCCTCCAGGAGTTAGGTTGGGGGCACGCCTTCAGCTAGTGCTGGTAAGACTCCTAAGAAGTAGGGTAAGATTACCAATCCTTGTAAGTTGTGTGAAGGGCACCATGCCATTCATCTTTGTGCTTATATGGATGAAGCCAAGCGAGTTTTGGACAACTTAACTGTTTCTACACCATGCCTTCTGGCTGGTTACAAACAGCTTTCTTCGAGTCCTCCACCAGCTGATCCTATGATTGGTCAAGAGTCATCCTTGGTCAATCTCGCTCCCCCGGAAATTCAAATTCAGGAATCCGTTCCCGACCAACCGTTGGTCGTGGGATCGGTTGGGCTGGCCCCATCTATGGTGCACCAAGTCTTTTCCGTTGAGAGTGGATCTCACCCCCCCATGTCCTTCTGGTTTCATCATATTCTTCGGACTTGGAGACAGATTCTCCTGTCCCTATATCTCAAGAAGTTGCTCCTCCGCATCCTGTGATGAGGGTCCCAGAGGATACTCCTCTCGCCTTCGAGATGGAGGTCGTGGAGGATGCTCCTTCTTCTTCCGTAACACCAGGGGAAGACCATCTCGGTTCGATGGTAGCTCGTCCAAGTAGTTTGGTCGCTTCCTTTGATTGGAGTCGATTTTCAGGATATCGCCTTCCGTCTTATGTGCCTTTCGAGATCACAGTACATAATTTTGGTCTGGTCGTACCCAACACCATTATAGATGAAGGTGTGTCTGTTAGTATTTTATCCTCAACTACTTGGCACGCTTTCGGTTCACCGCCGCTTGCGCCTGTTACACAGAATCTGTTGGAATTTAACAGAAGAACGAGTCAACTGTTAGGGATCCTTCCAAGGTTACCTGTTACATTGGGAGGTAAAACCGTCCATATGGACATGATGGTTGTTCCAGGTCCCTTGGATTTCAATATTCTCTTGGGGCACAATTACACCTATGCCATGGCAGCGCTTGTCTCCTCCCTTTTTCGTGTGGTCTGTTTTCCGCATGAAGGACACATTGTGACCATTGATCAGATTTCGTTCTTTGGTCCTGATATGGCAGCTGGCCTACCATCATCCCTTCCTGGTTTTTATCCACCCATTTTATCTGCCCCACCACAGGTCAACTATGTGGCTACCTACCCCATGCTTGTACTCAGTGATAGTGCAGTTGTGCATCAGGTGCTGGGGGCATTGGGTCCTGACTTCCAGGATGTTTTCCTTCCATCAGGAATGGAACTCTTGGAAGCGATGACTTCTTGTTCATTATGATGAAGTCGGTCGGAGCATGGTTCTTTTTCTGTGTCAAGCTCTTTAAAAAATGAAACCAGGTCGTCGGAGCACAGTTCGTTTTCTTGTGTCAAGCTCCTTAAAAAATGAAACAAGCTCGTCGGAGTAGAGTTCGTTTCCTTGTGTCAAGCTCCTTAAAAAATGAAGCAAGGTTGTTGGAGCACAGTTCGTTTTCTTGTGTCAAGCTCCTTAAAAAATGAAACAAGCTGGTCGGAGCATAGTTCTTTCCCTTGTGTCAAGCTCCTTAAAAAATGAAACAAGCTGGTCGGAGCATAGTTCTTTTCCTGTGTCAAGCTCCTTAAAAAATGAAACCGGGTTTGGTCGGAGCATAGTTCCTTGTCTTGTGTCAAGCTCCTTAAAAAATGAAACAAGCTCACCGGAGCATGGTTCTTTTCATGTGTCAAGCTCCTTAAAAAATGAAACCAGGTCGTCGGAGCACAGTTCGTTTTCTTGTGTCAAGCTCCTTAAAAAATGAAACAAGCTCGTCGGAGCAGAGTTCGTTTCCTTGTGTCAAGCTCCTTAAAAAATGAAGCAAGGTTGTTGGAGCATAGTTCGTTTTCTTGTGTCAAGCTCCTTAAAAAATGAAACAAGCTGGTCGGAGCATGGTTCTTTTCCTGTGTCAAGCTCCTTAAAAAATGAAACTGGGTCTATTTGGAGTAGAGTTCATTTTCTTGTGTCAAGCTCCTTAAAAAATGAAACAAGCTCTTCAGAGCAGAGTTCCTTGTCTTGTGCCAAGCTCCTTAAACAATGAAACAAGGTCATCTGAGGATAGTTCTTTTAATGTGTCAACCTCATTAAAATAATGAAACACATTCTTGTTCAATTCGAGTCTTTGATCAGATCTCGTAAAATCCCAGTCGAGTCTTTCTTAGATCTCGTAATTTGAACCTTCACTCCATCTGCCTTTCATATGGATTGAAGCTTTGGGGGCATGTACCTCGAATTGAGTCACCATGCTGGGGGCATGCTTACTTTTTCAAGCATAGTTTATTTCCGTTTCAATCTTGTGTAAAAATGAAACCGGTTTCAAGCATAGTTTATCTTTGTTTCAAGATTATGTAAAAATGAAACCAACTTCAAGCAGAGTTTTCTGATTTCAAGCTTGTGTAAAAATGAAACCTTTCCCATTTCACCTCTTGTGATTGTCATTTTATCTGTCTGTTTTTGCCAGATGAACCTTGGTTTTCTCACTCCATCGTCATAATCTACTTGGCCGATTATATGCCTTCACTTGGTTGTTTTACCCATTCCTGAGGAATCGCTGCGATGAGTGCTCTTGTTAGCCAGCCTCTTGACCTTTATTTGTTTTGAGCAGTTCCACCATCACTGGAACCAGTTGCTATCCCTTATACCACTCGTTCCTCCAGGAGGAGTCATCTTTTAGTGCTTTTCTGACTCTCTAAACATGAAAATATTTCCAAGTCCCTTGTCGTTTCGATCTCACTGAAGTGGACATGAAACGACATCTACCCAATATATGTTTACCCCTTTTTCAGGCTGGGATAGATTATTTACGAAAAAGGAATACCCTAGCCTATTGCGACTAGGAGGTTTTCTCAGATTTTGTTTTCTACCTTTTCGGATCTGAGGAACTATTTACAAAAAGGGACCTTTGGAGTTTACTTTTCCGCTGTCTTTTCAAACTCTCTAAACATGAAAAGACGCTGAGTTTTTCCTTTGTCAGAATCGTTAAACCCTGATGAAATTGGATTCAGTTGTAATGACGATATTTGAGTTTCTCCTTCCTAGGGATCGTTAAATGTACTAGGATGGATTCGTCAGAAGGACAGATTTATGTGACAAGCATATGGTATCCTCTTCAAGCTTGTGTAAAAATAAAGAGGTACTCGCCAAAAATGGTGGGGGAAAATGGAACTAGTATCATTTTCGTGTCGGCAGTATGTCACTCTTGAACATGGCACTTGCCTACATTCGTGTCGGGTTGGGGACATCTCATCTCGTTTTTCACTTGCCTCCATGGGTTTGGGTGATCCCTTTTGGCCTCTCATCTGCTCTTTGCCTTGTCACCATGACCTCTGATCTTTTGATGTCAAATACTGCCAAATCCACTGTCGTGCCGCCAATATGTTCAAGATAAGTTGACCTTTGCAGATTTCAAATTCCCTCTGATTCTCATCTGATCTTGATTTGCAAAGACATTATGTTCCTCTGTCTCGCGTCAATGATGTGGGAAACACTATGGTCCACCTTCGATCAAGGTCACTTCCTGTCGACTTCAGCTCATTATCCAGGAAGCTGATCTAGAGACTCCCTTCTGGTACCTTGGAGCTTGCATGCCTCAATGGCAGGTTCTTCTCATTAGACGTGAGGTTTTCATCATTGGCTTTCGATCGAGTGATTATACGGGTGTTCGACGCCAGCTCATTGATTCACACGCTGTGGATTGTACCTATAGTACCTTGAGGACCATTGTCATTATTGGTGGTACCTCTCGCGTTTGTTAACAACTTTCATCATTGGCTGGTAATCAGGTGATGTTATTGCATGTTCGACTTCAGCTCACATATTCGCATGCTTGAACTTGTACTTTGTTCGGGTCGAGATGGAGCGCAAGACCCTGGATTCCTATCTGTTATAATCCAGGCTGCGATTTTGTGGATTATTATGATTAGTTACATGACTCACTAATTGGATGGCTGCGACCATACCTGAGTCTATTTATCGATCCTCGCTGGATGGCTGCGTCCATACCTTGGATCTGGATTATTGCATACTCTGTTATGGATGGCTGCACACATACCACATATATATCATGTATCTGAGATATCACTTGTAATTCTCTACGCAGGTTTTCCGACGGCGGTGTTTTCAGTTGGACACGTTCTCGTAAAGCATTTCCCCCCTCTCTCTCTTTCAGGCCTCATGCTTTAGGGGGCATCTGTTACACAGTAATTTGTCACCATCCCTGCAATCCCCATCTCGCCCATTGGAGGGTAGTTTCTGTGACCAATAATCAGTGTCATGCCTTGAAAATACCATCATTGCATCCCTTGCGATGAGGACAACATTTCTTCTGTTGATCATTTCCTGAGAAGACCCCTAAAAACACCTGTTTTTGCCTTGGCGCTGGTAGCCCGTTATGTACTCGCGCCAATGAGGAAAATTAACACTGAGCCCGCGCCAATTGGCGCTCTGTCCCAGTTAAGCACCCGTGCCAATCTGCTTTTGGAAAGTTTTTTAAAAAAAGAGGCACGAAAAGCCGATTACAACAACTTCGTGGATGAGTCATCAGAGTGGTTTCGACCGAATAACTACCGCGCCTTTCCTCCTTTGGCCTCTTGTTTCCACCTTATGGGGAACCTCCCAAAGGATAAGGCTCTCCCTTCCACCATCAGAGGGATCCCAACCTCCTCCTCCTCTATAAATATAGCCTTCATCCATTGATGAAGGGGCTGAATGGCTGAATAGCTAATCTCCAAGTTCCCAAGAGCCATCAGAGCCTTATGCTGCAAGAGCCTTGATTCATTCCCTTAAGGCCAAATACAAGCAAGGAGATTATTGTCGAGACATCCAAAGAGAGAGATTTGTCCCATCCCCGACAGGCTTTTTCGAGACGTGTTCCGCTGGCGACCCTCCGAAGGAGAATTCAGCGTCAGGGCTATGGTTGTATTCTTCTTTGATTGATTAGTGATAAGCGACTATTGGTTATGGTTCCACTCCTGTTGTTGATTATGATGATGAGTTATGTATTCTCTGACTGACATATAGTTGCATATACTGGATTTTACGCTCGCGTTTGTTTTGTTTGTTGCGTGTGCAGGTGTCCGATCACGGAGATCGTGAGGATCGTGATCTGCCAGAGCTAAGGAACGGGAGCGCTACTTTCTCTACAAGCGACAACGTTGGATTCTAGGTAAGCCTTCATCGCTAGTTGGTTTAGTTGTAATTAGGAACCTACACTATAGCGTGTGACGATTGTTGCTAGAATCGGTCTGGGCTAGTAGGGATCGCCTTTGTCTGCAGAGGGGATTTACCTCTTCAAAAAATTTAACCTTATGCTGTAAGAGCCTTGATTCATTCCCATAAGGCCAAATACAAGCAAGGAGATTATTGTCGAGACATCCGAAGAGAGAGGCTTGTCCCATCCCTGACAGGCTTTTTCTAGACGTGTTCCGCTGGCGACCCTCCGAAGGAGAATTCAGCGTCAGAACCAGGTTGTATCCTCCTTTGATTGATTAATGATAAGTGACTATTGGTTATGGTTCCACTCTTGTTGATGATTATGATAATGAGTTATGTCTTCTCTGACTGACATATAGTTGCATATACTGGATTTCACGCTTGTGTTTGTTTTGTTTCTTGCATGTGCAGGTGTCCGATCGCGGAGATCGTGAGGATTGTGATCTGCCGGAGCTAAGGAACGGGAGCGTTACTTTCTCTACGAGCGACAACGTTGGATTCTAGCTAAGACTTCATCGCTAGTTGGTTTATTTGCAATTAGGAACCTGCACTATAGCGTGAACGATTGTTGCTAGACCCGATTTGGGCTAGTAGGGATCACCTCTGTCCGCAGAGGGGATTTACCTCTACAACAAATTGGCGACTCCAAATTTGTAGAGGTAAATCCCCTCTGCGGAAAGAGGCGATCCCTACTAGCCCAGATCAGGTCTAGCAACAATCGTTCACGCTATAGTGCAGGTTCCCAATTGAAAATAAACCAACTAGAGATGAAGGCTTACCTGGAATCCAACGTTGTCGCTCGTAGAGAAAGTAGCGCTCCCGTTCCTTAGCTCCGGCAGATCACAATCCTCATGATCTCCGCGATCGGACACCTGCACACGCAAGAAACAAAACAAACGCAAGCGTGAAATCCAGTATATGAAACTATATGTCAGTGAGAGAAGACATAACTCATTATCATAATCATCAACAAGAGTCGAACCATAACCAATAGTCTCTTATCATTAATCAATCAAAGGAGGATACAACCTGGCTCTGACGCTGAATTCTCCTTCGGAGGGTCGCCGTCGGAACACGTCTCGAAAAAGCTTGTCGGGGATGGGACAAGCCTCTCTCTTTGGATGTCTCGAAAATAATATCCTTGCTTGGATCTGGCCTTAAGGGAATGAATCAAGGCTCTTGCAGCATAAGGCTCTGATGGCTCTTGGGAACTTGGAGATTAGCTATTCAGCCATTCAGCCCCTTCATCAATGGATGAAGGCTATATTTATAGAGGAGAGGAGGAGGTTGGGATCCCTACAATAGTGGAAGGGAGGCCTTATCCCTTAGGAGGTTCCCCATAAGGTGGAAACAAGAGGCAAAAGGAGGAAGGTCGTGGTTATTTGTTCGAAACCACTCCTCATGAATCATCCACGAAGTTGTTGTAATCGAAACTTTGCCTCTTTTTTTAAAAATTTCAAAAGCAACTGGGCACGTGCTTAATCGACAGAGCGCCACTATTGTGGGCTCGTTGTTAATTTTCCTCATTGGCGCGAGTACATAACGGGCTACCAGCGCCAAGGCAAAAACAGGTGTTTTTAGGGGTCTGCTCAGGAAATGATCAACAGAAGAAATGTTGTCCTCATGGCAAGGGATGCAATGATGGTATTTGCAAGGCATGAAACTGCTTATTGGTCACAGAAACGACCCTCCAATGGGCGAGATGGGGATTGCAGGGACGGTGAAAAATTACTGTGTAACAGATGCCCCCTAAAGCATGAGGCCCGAAAGAGAGAGAGGGGTGAAATGATTTACGAGAACGTGTCCAACTGAAAACATCGCCGTCGGAAAACCTGCGTAGAGAAGTACAACTGATATCTCAGATACATGATATATATGTGGTATGGGCACAACCATCCATAACAGAGTATGCAATAATCCAGATCCAAGTTATGGACGCAACCATCCAACGAGGATCGATAAATAGACTCAGGTATGGTCGCAGCCATCCAATGAGTGAGTCATGTAACTAATCATAATAATCCACAAAATCGCAGCCTGGATTATAACAGACAAGAATCCAGGGTCTTGCGCTCCATCTCGACCCGAACAAAGTACAAGTTCAAGCATGTGAATATGTGAGCTGAAGTCGAACATGCAAGAACATTGCCTGATTACCAACCAATGATGAAAGCTGTTAACAGATGTGAGAGGTACCACCAATAATGACAATGGTCCTCAAGGAACTATAGGTACAATCCACAGCGTGTGAATCAATGAGCTGGCGTCGAACACCCGGAGAATCACTCGATCGAAGGCCAATGATGAAAACCTCATGTCGAATGCGAAGAACCTGCCATTGAGGCATGCAGGCTCCAAGGTACTAGAAGGGAGTCTCTAGATCAGCTTCCTGGATAATGAGCTGAATTCGACAGGAAGTGACCTTGATCAAAGGTGGGCCACAGTGTTTCCCACATCATCGACATGAGACAGAGGAACATAATGTCTTTGTGAATTAAGATCAGATGAGAATCAGAGGAAGTTTGAAATCTGCAGAGGTCAACTTCTCTTGAACATATCGGCGGCACGACGGTGGATTTGGCAGTATTTGACATCAAAATATCAAGGGTCATGATGACAAGGCAAAGAGCAGATGAGAGGTCAAAAGGGATCACCCAAACCCACGGAGGCAAGTGGAAAACGAGATGAGATATCCCCAACTCGACACGAATGCAGAGAAGTGCCATGTTCAAGAGTGACATACTGCCGACACGACAATGTTTTTGGTTCCATTTTTCCCCCATCATTTCTGGCGAGTACCTCTTTATTTTTACACAAGCTTGAAGAGGATACCATATGCTTGTTGTATAATCCCATCCTAGTACATTTAACGAGCCCTAGGAAGGAGGAACTCGGATACCGTCATTATGACTAAATCCAATGTCATCAGGGTTTAACGAGTCTGACAAAGGAAACACTCGGCGTCTTTTCATGTTAGAGAGCTTGAAAAGACAGCGAAAAAGTAAACTCCAACGGTCCCTTTTCGTAAATAGTTCCTCAGACCCGAAAAGGTAGAAAACAAAATATGAGAAAACCTCCTAGTCGCGATAGGCTAGGGTATTCCTTTTTCGTAAATAATCTATCCCAGCCCGAAAAATGGGTAAACGTATACTGGGTAGATGTCGTTTCGTGGCCATTTTAACGAGATCGAAACGACAAGGGCCTCGGAAATATTTTCATGTTTAGAGAGTCAGAAAAGAGCTGAAAGATGACTCCTCCTAGAGGAACAAGTGGTATAAAGGGTAGCAACTGGTTCCGGCAATGGTGGAACTACTCAAAACAAGATAAAGGTTAAGAGGCTGGCTAACAAGACCACTCATCGCAGCGGTTCCTCAGGAATGGGTAAAACAACCAAGTGAAGGCATATGATCGGCCAAGCAGATAGTGACGATGGAGTGAGAAAACCAAGGCTCATCTGGCAAAAACAGGCTGATAAAATGGTAATCACAAGGGGTAAAATGGGAAAGGTTTCATTTTTACACAAGCTTGAAATCAGGAAACTCTGCTTGAAGTTGGTTTCATTTTTACACAAGCTTGAAACGGAAATAAAATATGATTGAAATAGTAAGCATGCCCCCAGCATGGTGACTCAATTCGAGGTGCATACCCTCCAAGCTTCAGTCCATATGAAAGGCAGATGGAGTGAAGGTTCAAATTACGAGACCAAGAGAGAGACTCGACTGGGATTTTACGAGAACTTATCAAAGAATCGAATTGAACGAGAACGTGTTTCATTGTTTTAATGAGGTTGACACATTAAAAGAACTATCCTCAGGACACCTTGTTTCATGGTTTAAGGAGCTTGGCACAAGACAAGGAACTGTGCTCCGAACACCCTTGTTTAATTTTTTAAGGATCTTGACACAAGACAAGGAACTGTGCTCCGCAACCTTGTTTCATTTTTTAAGGAGCTTGACACAAGACAAGGAACTCTGCTCCCAACACCTGGTTTCATTTTTTAAGGAGCTTGACACAGGAAAAGAACCATGCTCCGGCGAGCTTGTTTCATTTTTTAAGGAGCTTGACACAAGAAAACGAACTATGCTCTGACAACCTTGTTTCATTTTTTAAGGAGCTTGACACAAGGAAACGAACTCTGCTCCGACAACCTTGATTCATTTTTTAAGGAGCTTGACACAAGGAAACGAACTATGCTTCGACGAGCTTGTTTCATTTTTTAAGGAGCTTGACACAAGAAAATGAACTGTGCTCCGATGACCTGGTTTCATTTTTTAAGGAGCTTGACATAGAAAAAGAACCATGCTCTGACCGACTTCATCATAATGAACAAGAAGTCATCGCTTCCAAGAGTTCCATTCCTGATGGAATGAAAACATCCTGGAAGTCATGACCCAATTCCCCCAGCACCTGATGCACAACGACACTATCACTGAGTGTAGGCACGGGGTAGGTAGCCACATAGTTGACCTGCGGTAAATCCCCTTAAAAAATGAAACAAGCTGGTCAGAGCATAGTTCTTTTCTTGTGTCAAGCTCCTTAAAAAATGAAACCGGGTCTGGTCGGAGCATAGTTCTTTCCCTTGTGTCAAGCTCCTTAAAAAATGAAACAAGCTGGTCGGAGCATAGTTCTTTCCCTTGTGTCAAGCTCCTTAAAAAATGAAACAAGCTGGTCAGAGCAGAGTTCCTTGTCTTGTGTCAAGCTCCTTAAAAAAATGAAACAAGGTTGTCGGAGCAGAGTTCGTTATCTTGTGCCAAGCTCCTTAAACCATGAAACAAGGGTTTCTGAGGATAGTTATTTTAATGTGTCAACCTCGTTAAAATAATGAAACACTTTCCTGTTCAATTCGAGTCTTTGCTAAGATCTCATAAAATCCAAGTCGAGTCTTTCTCTTGATCTTGTAACTTGAACCTTCACTCCATCTACCTTTCATATGGACCGAAGCTTGGGGGGCATGTACCTCAAATTGAGTCACCATGTTGGGGACATGCTTACTTTTTTCAAGCATAGTTTGTTTCCGTTTCAAGCTTGTGTAAAAATGAAACCGATTTCAAGCATAGTTTATCTTTGTTTCAAGCTTGTGTAAAAATGAAACCAACTTCAAGCAGAGTTTCCTGATTTCAAGATTGTGTAAAAATAAAACCAACTTCAAGCAGAGTTTCTTGATTTCAAGCTTGTGTAAAAATGAAACCATTCCCATTTTACCTCTTGTGATTGCCATTTTATCAGCCTGTTTTTGCCAGATGAACCTTGGTTTTCTCACTCCACGTCACTATCTGCTTGGCCGATCATACGCCTTCACTTGGTTGTTTTACCCATTCTTGAGGAACCACTGCGATGAGTGGTCTTGTTAGCCAGCCTCTTGACCTTTATTTGTTTTGAGTAGTTCCACCATCACCGGAACCAGTTGCTATCCATTATACCACTCGTTCCTCCAGGAGGAGTCATCTTTCAGTTCTTTTCTGACTCTCTAAACATGAAAAGATTTCCGAGGCCCTTGTCGTTTCGATCTCGTTAAAGTGGACACGAAACAACATCTACCCAGTATACATTTACCCCTTTTTCGGGCTGGGATAGATTATTTACGAAAAAGGAATACCCTAGCCTATTGCGACTAGGAGGTTTTCTTAGATTTTGTTTTCTACCTTTTCGGATCTGAGGAACTATTTACGAAAAGGGACTTTTGGAGTTTACTTTTCCGCTGTCTTTTCAAACTCTCTAAACATGAAAAGACGCCGAGTTCTTCCTTTGTTAGGCTCGTTAAACCCTGATGAAATTGGATTCAGTCGTAATGACGATATTCGAGTTTCTCCTTCAGAGGGCTCGTTAAATGTACTAGGATGGATTCGTCAGAAGTTCGGATTTGTATGACAAGCATATGGTATCCTCTTCAATCTTGTGTAAAAATAAAGAGGTACTCACCAGAAATGGTGGGGGAAAATGGAACCAGTATCATTTTCGTGTCGGCAGTATGTCACTCTTGAACATGGCACTTGTCTGCGTTCGTGTCGGGTTGGGGACATCTTATCTCGTTTTTCACTTGCCTCCGTGGGTTTGGGTGATCCCTTTCGGCCTCTCATCTGCTCTTTGCCTTGTCACCATGACCTCTGATCTTTTGATGTCAAATACTGCCAAATCCACTGTCGTGCTGCCAATATGTTCAAGAGAAGTTGACCTCTGCAGATTTCAAATTCCCTCTGATTCTGATCTGATCTTGATTCGCAAAGACATTATGTTCCTTTATCTCGCGTCGATGATGTGGGAAACACTATGGCCCACCTTCGATCAAGGTCACTTCCTGTCGACTTCAGCTCATTATCCAGGAAGCTGATCTACAGACTCACTTCTGGTACCTTGGAGCCTGCATGCCTCAATGGTAGGTTATTTGCATTCGACATGAGGTTTTCATCATTGGCCTCCGATCGAGTGATTCTACGGGTGTTCGACGCCAGCTCATTGATTCACACGCTGTGTATTGTACCTATAGTACCTTGAGGACCATTGTCATTATTGGTGGTACCTCTCGCGTCTGTTAACAACTTTCATCATTGGCTGGTAATTAGGCGATGTTCTTTCATGTTCGACTTCAGCTCACATATTCGCATGCTTGAACTTGTACTTTGTTCGGGTCGAGATGGAGCGCAAGACCCTGGATTCTTGTCTATTATAATCCAGGCTGCGATTTTGTGGATTATTATGATTAGTTACATGACTCACTCATTGGATGGCTGCGACCATACCTGAGTCTATTTATCGATCCTCGCTAGATGGCTGCGTCCATACCTTGGATCTGGATTATTGCATACTCTGTTATGGATGGATGTGCCCATACCACATATATATCATGTATCTGAGATATCAGTTGTACTTCTCTACGCAGGTTTTTCGACGGCGGTGTTTTCAGTTGGACACGTTCTCGTAAAGAATTTCACCCCTCTCTCTCTTTCGGGCCTCATGCTTTAGGGGGCATCTGTTACACAGTAATTTGTCACCATCCCTGCAATCCCTATCTCGCCCATCGGAGGGTCGTTTCTGTGACCAATAAGCAATGTCATGCCTTGAAAATACCATCATTTCATCCCTTGCCATGAGGGCAACATTTCTTCTGTTGATCATTTCCTGAGCAGACCCATAAAAACACCTGTTTTTGCCTTGACGCTGGTAGCCCGTTATGTACTCGCGCCAATGAGGAAAATTAACACTGAGCCCGCGCCAATTGGCACTCTGTCCCAGTTAAGCACCTGCGCCAATCTGCTTTTGGAAAGTTTTTTAAAAAAAGAGGCGAAGTTTCGATTACAACAACTTCGTGGATGAGTCGTCAAGAGTGGTTTCGACTGAATAACCACGACCTTCCTCGTTTGGCCTCTTGTTTCCACCTTATGGGGAACCTCCCAAGGGATAAGGCCTCCCTTCCACTATTGTAGGGATCCCAACCTCCTCCTCTCCTCTATAAATATAGCCTTCATCCATTGATGAAGGGGATGAATGGCTGAATAACTAATCTCCAAGTTCCCAAGAGCCATCAGAGCCTTATGTTGCAAGAGCCTTGATTCATTCCCTTAAGGCCCAATCCAAGCAAGGAGATTATTTTCGAGACATCTGAAGAGAGAGGCTTGTCCCATCCCCGACAGGCTTTTTCGAGACGTGTTCCGCTAGCGACCCTTCAAAGGAGAATTCAGCGTCAGAGCCAGGTTGTATCCTCCTTTGATTGATTAATTATAAGTGACTATTGGTTATGGTTCCACTCTTGTTGATGATTATGATAATGAGTTATGTATTCTCTCACTGACATATAGTTGCATATACTGGATTTCACGCTTGCGTTTGTTTTGTTTCTTGCGTGTGCAGGTGTCCGATCGCGGAGATCGTGAGGATTGTGATCTGCTGGAGCTAAGGAACGGGAGCGCTACTTTCTCTACGAGCGACAACGTTGGATTCCAGGTAAGCCTTCATCGCTAGTTGGTTTATTTGCAATTAGGAACCTGCACTATAGCGTGAACGATTGTTGCTAGACCCGATCTGGGCTAGTAGGGATCGCCTCTGTCTGCAGAGGGGATTTACCTCCTCAACAGTGCTCAAGCCGCGAAAGTCACCATAGGCACGGATGGTGCCATCCCGCTTATGGGCGGGAAAGATGAAGTCAGGGGTGGATAAGGCTTCCATGATGTCATCATCACAATATAAGATGGAGTGACTGGAGGAAGGGAAACCACATGACGCGATGAAGCTACCTGACTCACCATCATGAGAAGAAAGGTTCACACGTGCATTGTCACAGGGGATGACGGAAGAACAAGTAGATAAAAGATCCACTGATGTTGAGCCCAGGTGATCGCTGAAGGGAGGTCAAGCGAAACAACAGGGGAAGGTTCAGAGGGAGTTTCCACCGAGGGTCTTATGGATGATGATAGGTAGAGGATGGTGGCCGTAGGCTCCGTCATCTCGACATTAGGAGGGGGAATGTCAATGGGAGCAGGTAAATCCTCAGGCTGGCATGCAGCGTACTGCGCAAGTATGGGAGAGGTGGATTGGTTCTGTTCAACATCGTACTCCCGAACTACCTCCAAAGAGGCGCGGTAATGCATAAGGCAGGGACAATGATGGGAATAATGGACATGGAGATCACACAAAGCACAAGGTTGGTTGGTGTGGATAGTCTTAGGGTTCTTGGCTGCAGTCGAGGAAGAAACAAAGGCTTCAAGGACTGTAGACTCAGGGAATGCAACATTAACCATGGGCTTGATACGGGGCAACTCAAGACAGGTATGGGTGGCATGGTCGACGACATCACACAAAGCACAAGGCTTTGGAGGCGGAGGAGGAGAAGGGTCAATTGGAGCAGCCTTGTCTTTTGATCCCCTCTTGCAAGATTTTCCCTTCTTACCCGAAGTGGTCGCAATAGGAATAGGTTGATTGGCCACCTGACCTTCGGGTGGTTGGGTAGCCACAAATCCTTAATGAGGGAAAGGATTAGTAAACACAACCGGCTGACTAGGCGCAGCACTAGGAGGGACGAAAGGGGAGGCTTGTTGTCCTCGCAATGTTGCTTAAGACTCCCACATCTGCAACGAACGTCCTCCAGGAGGGTTGCCACATCTTCATTTTGTGGTGCTATCGATCCACTAGGTCCGGCAGTTCCTCATACTGCAGGCCGTCCCATATACCCAGTCGGTTTTACCGGTACTGTATCTACATACCAAAAGTGAAAGAATTAGTACCATATACAATATTCTGAAACTTTACAATGCACATAAAAGATTAGCAATTTCTCACTTACCATCAGGCCCCCATACTCGACCAGGTGGCAGTGGAAAGTCCGGATCCCCACGATAACTCATCCCACTATAGGGATAGTTGTCTATGTACAATGGCATCTGATAATTCATTCAACATATTATTGTCTTGTCTATTGGATGCATGGAGTAAATCTCGTTTTTATTTACTTGTTAATGTCTTTTGATGCATAGATCTAGATTTTTGCAGCATTTATCTTGATCACCTAATTGCAGATTTGAAGATATTGACAACCATCTTTGCTGTTAGGGCTATTTGTTATGCACAACTAAAGTGATCATTTTTCGTACACTTGCAATTAAAATTCATACTAACAACTGACGACTCCACTGGGGAGGAAAACATAGAAGGATGTTACCAGTTCTTTTTAATGGGATGGGTTATTGTAAGTCCTCAGCACTTCAGATCTACAATTCCTCTCTCTTGATGGTGTAGAAAACCCAGACAAAAGTGGAACTCAAAGGGAGCTCACAAGCAAAAAGATAGAAAAATATGACAATGATGGTGGATCAAAGTCAGACCAAAAGTATAGATCTAGAGTGATCTTTAGGCAACAAAAGGTAGTGAGTGAATGGAAAAAGCCTTCTATTTATAACAAAATATTGAGTTAGTCTAGATATTGGTGCTTAATTAAAATATTATTAACCAAATCAAGATCCAACTTTTATGGAATATTTTATTATATTTGTTGGAGGGAAAATGAATTTGACTTGGGTCAAATCCCTTTATTTGTAAATAATAAATAAATAAATGATTTATTTATTATTTTAAGGATGTGGTTGAGTAATAATTAAATAAATAATGATTTATTTAACTATTTATGAGTGATTTAGTCAAATTTAACAAGGAATGTTTTGTTTTGTGTTTTTTGTTTTGTTTTTTTTTTTTTTGGTGTTTTTTTTTTTTCTCTGAATATGGCTACTTCTATATTGATACAAAAATAGTATTACATGGAGGCCGAAGCCTCGAGAATTCCAGCCCAATGCTGAGGCATTCTTGCGTTACCAGCTGGTAATTGATCATCAAAACATTTAAGAGAGAGACCATGAGAGCTTTGAAGAGCAGTGATACTGTCTGTTCCTAACAAGTGACTGACATCTGTGACTGGAAGTTGAACAAACCTTGACAAAATGACTCCTGTGGAGTGAGCCAGAGTGGCGAGATTTTTACAATTTCGAGCCATAACAAAAACAAAAGTGACAGTTCTAGAACCTGTGACTAGAGCAAGAATATGGACATAATGCAGAATATAACTCCCATGCAGGGGAGACCGACCATAGAGCAAAAGAGAAACCATAAGAACAGTAGCAGAATTAAGCAGATGCATAAAACTGTAGATGAACACCTTCAGGCTGATGAAAACCAAAACACAGGCGTGCGAACCTGGAACCACGTTACTGAGCAGAGGGAGGATCTTCCTCGACAATGAGGCAGCCGAATTTGTAAGGATCCTCATCTTCAGGAGGAGGATCATCCTGGCGCTCAGGACCGCCATCATTTGGAGCTGAAGGATTAGCCTGAACACCCAAGTTGGCCGCATTTCCAGAAGAAACATTCTTCCCGATATCCGCCTGGGGATTGCTGTGCTCTGCCTCCGCTAAGTGCTCCTGAGCAGCCTCCGTGGTGGCGCGAACCTGGTTCGAAGAAACTTGTTCAAAGGGGGTAGCCCGAAGGTCTATGGTCACCGTTGCAAGGAGAGGGGTGTTGTCAATACTGCAGGGGAAATGAAAACGGGCATGGTGAGAATGCGCCCTGGATGACAAGCGAAAATGCCCAGCGGGGTTAAAACGATTCCGACCCCTTTCTCGACCTCTTCGCGGAGCAGGAAGACGGACAGGTTCGAATTCAAAAGAATATGACGAGGAATCGGAGTTGGAGGGAGAGGAACGGTTGATAGCACGCCCAATGGCACCCCCACGCCTGCAACGCATTCTCGGGCGTAAGCGGGGCATTGTTTGATGGTCAGAGGGAACAGTGAGAGCAGGATAAGCTTGCTGGCGACCGGAATCGGAGACAGACGTGCGCGGACGATTGCAAGAGGCGCAATTGGAGATATGAAGGCCGGGCAGAATTTCCATACAGCAGTTTAGAACGCAACGAGACCCAGTGCTGGTGCGTGAGCTGCGCTCAGCCGCAGCAGGGGTGCAACAAACGCGGAGGGGATGAAAAGACAAGAAATTTCCAGAGCTCGCCATCGCTGAAGTAGAAATGAACTGGTTTCGGGGAGAGAGCTCCCATAAATTTGCATTGAATAGCCAGACAATGTCATTTAAGTTCAAGAGCATGCGAGGATGGGTGGCGGTGGTGGTGAGCCACGCGCCAACCCACCTGACCACCTGCTCCCCATTAATCCCCGAGACCACCCGCATCCGGGAAATTTAACAAGGAATGTTATTTAAATAAGGTTTAAATAATTATTCCTCGAAAATAATAAGATAAATAGTGATTTATCTAATTAATTTCCTTGTTTTGGGTTAAATATGACCAATAATATTATTTAAATTGTTGTTTAACTAATTATTCCTTGAGGAAAATAAAAAAAATGTGGATTTATTTAATATTTCCTCATGGGGTTTCTTGTTTAGACCATAAACAACTTAATAAAGGTGTTTTACTAAGTTATTTTTCATAGTGAAAGAAATTTTACTTAGGGTAAAATTGGTCTTACATGGTGTACTTAGGTCCATCTAATAGTAACAGGTTAGATGACCAAAAAATTGTGTAACACATTTGCTAGTGTTTTTGGAACCATGTACATTTCATTTCTCTGTCATTTCTCCCATAAACTTTAAGGCAAACCATGTACATACATGTCATTTCTCCCATTTCTCTCATAAACTCACGTCAAAATTTAAGGATAACCATGTACATGTCATTTCTCCGATAAAATTTAAGGCATTTTCTAGTGTTTTTGGAACCATGTACATGTCATTTCTATGTCATTTCTCCCATAAAATTTAAGGAAAACCATGTACATGTGTCATTTCTCCCATAAACTTTAAGGCAGACTTTAAGGCATGTCGTTTCTATGTCATTTCTCCTATAAAATATAAGACAAACTTTAAGGCAAACCATGTACATGTCATTTCTCCCTTAAACTTTAAGCAAGACAAACTTTAAGGCATGTCATTTCTAAATGTGATTTCTCCCACAAAATTTAAAGCAAACCATGCACATGTCATTTCTCCCACAAATTCAAGGCTTTCTCCCATAAACTCAAGGCAAAATTTAAGGCAAATCATGTACATGTCATTTCTCCTTTCTCCCATAAGGCAAAATTTAAGGCAAACCATGTACATGTGTCATTTCTCTCATAAACTTTAAGGTATTTTCTAGTGTTAATTTAAGACATTTGTAATAAGAAAAATGCTAGTTTTTTTGCAAACCATGTATATTCCATTTCTCCCATAAAATTGAAGGCATTTGCTAGTGTTTTTGGAACCATGCACATGTCATTTATATATCATTTCTCCCATAAACTTTAAGGAAAAATTTAAGACAAACCATGTACACACATGTCATTTCTCCCATTTCTCCCATAAACTCAAGGCAAACTTTAAGGATAACCATGTACATATCATTTCTTCAATAAAATTTAAGGCATTTACTAGTGTTTTTGGAACCATGTACATGTCATTTCTATGTCATTTCTCCTAAAATTTAAGGCAAACCATGTACATGTGTCATTTCTCCCATAAAATTTAAGGCAAATTTTAAGGCATGTAATTTCTATGTCATTTCACCCATAAACTATAAGGCAAACTTTAAGGCAAACCATGTACATGTCATTTCTCCCTTAAACTCTAGGCAAGACAAACTTTAAGGCATGTCATTTCTAGATGTGATTTATCCCATAAACTTTCACGTAAATTTTAAAGCAAACCATGCACATGTCATTTCTCCCACAAACTCAAGGCTTTCTCCCATAAACTCAAGGCAAACTTTAAGGAAAATCATGTACATGTCATTTCTCCTTTCTCCCATAAGAAAAATTTTAAGGCAAACCATGTACATGTGTCATTTCTCTGATAAACTTTAATGCATTTGATAGTGTTAATTTAAGGCATTTGCAATAAGGAAAATGCTAGTGTTTTTGGAAACCATGTACATGCCATTTCTCCCACAAACTTTAAGGCATTTGCTAGTGTTTTTGGGCAAACCATGTACATGTAATTTCAACCATAAAATTTAAGGAAAACCATGTACATGTCATTTCTCCCATGCATTTTCAATAAATGTTAATTTAATATATTTTATTGAATTTGTTTTTTTTTGTGGATAAAAAACCCCACTAAATATGGTTGAAAAATGGACATTATGCATAGATGTTTCTTGCTATCCCAATCGAGGGAAAGCAATGATTACATATGTGCTTTGCAGTATTGCGACTAACAAGGTCTTCCAAAGGAAAATGAATATACCGAGAAGAACAACAAACAACGAGGCATATTATATTGCATTGATAGAAGGCTTGGAAACAACTAGGGAGTATGGATCAAATGGAATTGTAGTTTTCATCAATTCTGAACTTGTGTGCAACCAGATGAAAGACGTGTACCGAGTTAAGAAGGAAGGCTAAAACAACTGCATGGCAAAGCAAACAATATTGTTCGACAATTTCAAATTTTTAGTATAAGACATTGTGCAAATGTTAATAAGATGTCTGGTGATCTATTGTGTGGGGCAATGCCAATTCAAGATTTATCTGTCAAAAATGAATTAATTGATGAATTAGTATTATACGGGACAATGTCAATTCAAGATTCGTCTTTCAAAGATGAATTAGTGTTGAGACGTTCTCCTTAAAAATTTATTGATGGACATTGTAACGTATCTTTGATATGTGTGTGTTTTTTACTTATAAATGCATCATTTTTAATGACTATGTGTTTTTTCAATTATATATCAAGGGTGATCCCACCATGTAAAGCGCAATTTGGTGAACTTCACACTTTTATAAAATTAAAATGTGAGGACTTCAACAAATTTTTGTTTAAATTGAGTTTCACACATCAATTAGTGCTTTGAAAGTTGTGTTTTACATAATTTGTGTACTAAATTACATTAATTTTTTGAAATCTTTTGAATTATTTTAAATAGCAATTTAAAAATAATTGTAAATATCCACTGTAGATATATCCATATATATCACGGAGGATGAAAGACAAATATCAATAGAGTCCCATGCCTCTACGAGTGAGGGGGATCATGGATCGAGAGATGTTCATGGTATTTATATAATCTTATCTCCATACATACATGTGTGTATACATGTCGAATTAATTTTTTTATTGGCTATATATATAATTTTATCCCCATATACACACATGTGTACATATGGAATTGATTTTTTATCAATTTTGTGAGTTAAATTAGTTTTTAATAAGTTTCAATTTTTGACTTTTTTAGGAGTTAGGAGGACAAGAGTGTACACTCTATCAATAGAGCATGGCCATGGTTCATGCAATCGTGGTATGGTTCATGCAATTTAATCAATCATATGTACATGTATTTATATGTATGAATGTATTTTTGAATTGATTATAAATTCATATTTTTTTATGAAGCTTCCTTCTCGTCGTGTGAGGTTGGTGGTGGTATACATTCCCCTGGAGACCCATCAATAGGTGGTGGCCAATTGCGTGAGGGTGGTGATATGAATTCCCTCGGAGGCCAATAAATGGATGGTCGTGTTGGTTGTCAACCAATCGGTGGTCATTCTGGTTCTCAATAGTCTCAGGGTGGGCATGATGCTGGCCAACCATATTGAGGTGGCCATCAATCTGAATATTATTTTCATTCAATTTGTAAAAATTTGTTTACATGTTTTTTTATTTATAATTTTTTATATATATTGATGTAGAGGGTGAAAATGTTGCTCCAAAAAGACGTAGGATAGAACACGTTATTCAAGAAGAAGGTTGTACACCAACCACGACTTATCCATTTGACATTTCTGATATACCTTGGGAAACAAACATGCAACAATGCACATTAAAAAGGTGTCAACATCTTCATTCAAAATTGAAGAAAGATATTGTGTCTTTGAAACTCCCTACTGAGAGTCGAGAAAGCTTATAAATAGTTACTCACGCTTTAAGCAAACTAGTAGATGTGTACATAATGCTTGGGCCAACCATTGATACTTTTGTAGAAGTGATGAGAAAAAGAAAGGAAACAATGATCGGTCCTGATACATGGGAGGTTGTTAAACAAAGAGTTACAACGGAAATGGCCAAGTCTATTGTTGGCTTGAGGGGTCCTGACCCAGGTTCGGAGGTTAAGGTTTTCCAACAAACCCCTATACTATTGGCCCTTTCGACAGTGACTTTCTTTCACAGGCTAAAGTCTCACCCGAATCAGTATGGGAGGGTGCTGGAACCAGGTTTCCGCACCCTAAGAGAGAGTAGGTAAGTCAATTTCGTAGCCCCTAGAGGTTCATACCGGACAGACCTATTCACAGAATGGTTCGCAGCAGAAACAACATAACATGCAAACTGAATGCAAACAAGCTGTTATCAAGTATAAATCTATTCAAGAGATTCACATCCATGTGCGTATTTCCAATTATCAAAACAGAGAAACAGATTCGTAGCTAATCATAATTACAGATCATAAATACAGACATTTTACAGCTTAAGCAAATAACACAGTCACTTTTCGTAGCTTAAACCAATAACACAGGAGCATATATAGCAAAAGAAAATATCATAGATTCACATCAAAAGTAATTTCCAATAGATTCAAATATTCCAACAATACTTCCGCATTCTTTAGTCTTCATATCTACTTACAATATCCAAAGCCAGCCCACGCACACAACCTAGCGAGGTCCGCACACAACGGGACTGAGGATCTCCTTGCACACAGCAGCAGGAGTCCTACCCAAACCAACCCTAGATAGATCTAATAGTTCACATGTAGCCTTAATTCCAATTCTTCTCTACCTATCGACTAAAAAAGGCTCAACTATTTATACTACTTTAGCCTATGCATCCAATGGTCCACAAACCGTGGTTTGCAGACTCTTGGTTTACCCTTGACCCACTTACAATGCATTAGGGGCTTTGACCCACTCCAAAACCCATGCGTTAGACTAAATATAATAAAAAATATACAAATGGGTCAGACTCGCAGCTTTGTAGGAGACTCTGTTCCAACAGTCCCCCAACACAATCTTGTGACTCGTCCCGAGTCACTAAGATGGTGGGGTTTCCACCTGCACCTGCAATAGTTTGATCGCTTCAGCCAATAGGGGCAGCACGACTTCACTTTGGGGCAGCAACATTCTGGGAAATGTAGACCAATTTCTGTGAAATTAGGCCTTCCGTTGCAACAGTGACACTTTCCAGAGTCTGGTTGAGCTGCTTCACAGCTACATTAGCATCCTGCAACAGTTTAAGGGCGTTAGCAGCCCAAGGCTTCAAGCGGTCATTGAGGGCCTTCTTCTTCTGTCGAAGCTCTTCTATCTTAGCTTGGAGGTCTTGGCTAGTTCATAGTCATGCCAAACACTGAGCAGGAACCAACATGGGCAAGGTGGCTTCCAATGTTTCAAACATCTCCTCTTTCTCCTGCAGGGCCTGGGTTATTTCACGTAGGAGCGGATCGCGTTGGACCTTGGTCCATAGCTGCATGGTAGTTTCCGGTAGTTGAACACCCTGCACGATCTGCCTTGTGATGATGTTCGTAGCTGCGGTTTTGAGCGCATATCGTTGGGCCCGCACCTCTGGAGGTGTTTTGGGCTGCAATTGAGCTTGCAGATCGGAAATCTGCTGCTCCATCCATGACTTAACCTCCACAACCTCTGTTCGAGATGCCTTCAATGCGACGACCGACCCCTCAACCTTTGCCTGCGGCGTAGCAGTAGCTAGAATCTCTGCTGGAATTTCTGCGCAGAGCTAGTGAATGAAGCTTTCGAGCTCCTTCTGCTGTGTGGTGGCAAGGGCAATTGCGGCGTTGCTTTGGATGATCGTTTGCTCAGCCAAGCCTAGCTGTTGGTGAATCTGCAGGTCCCGGTGCTGAATCTCCTGAAATATACCCGTGTGGAGTCCATGCAGAGCATCTTGGGGTAGTCTGGCTATGTCTAGCTATACCTCCCGGCAACTATGGACCTGCGTGCTCAGGTCGGGTGGACTGATCATAAGGGTAGTGCCAGGAAAAGGGCAGAGGCGACTTTCTGTCATTGTGAGCGTAGCACTACTGGTGGTTTGCAGTGTCCGTACCAAAGTCACACTAGTGTGCAGTGTGTCTGTCTTTAGTTGCAGCTCGCGAAGCTCGGCCTGTAATGTGGCAAGCGCAACCTTCTGTTGTCCTTCGAGGGCTTCCCATTGATCCTGCATGGTTAGAGAGACTACATCTGTAATTTGTTCATGGTCACCGTCGGACAAGGTGAAAGTTTCATCGTGTTCTGTCCGCTGAGCATGCTGCTTCTTTTGGGGTTCTTTGGTCGTCTCGCCTGTGCGCTTCGTGCCCTGGGGGGAGTTGGTACCTCCGGTGTCCAATCCGTCCGTGCCCACATCTGGCTGCAAATCGACCTAAGTTTCGACCTCAACTTCCTGCCCCTTTTATAGTTTTTGCGATTGACCAACGTTAGGGTAAAATTACCATCAGGTAAACGATAAAAAATCTCCAGAATTCGCTTCATTAAATGCCAGCTGCTCGCTCTGTTCAACGGTAACTTTTTCTTTTAACCTGATTTTACTGTTCCAATGGCTATTTTTCGCTTTTCCTGTGCGTTCAATGTACCTGCTGCGCTTGGGCTAAACCCCTGTGTCTCCTACACATCCTCCCCCAACAAAATCTTGTTCCCCAGGTACTTCAAAGCCATATATATGTTTGTGTGACATTCGTCATCCAAAAACAACAGGACATCCTTCGTAACCAAGGTTTTCAGAGGGGTTGCGATCAGTGCATACTTTCGAATGAACTTCCTGTAATAATTTATGAGGTTGAGGATTGAACGCAGCTATCTCCTTATTGCAGGAGTGGCCAGATTTATGAGAATATTGTCTATTGTATCCGCATCCCCAATCGGAGCCAGCTTAGGGTGCCTCTTAATGCTACTCGTTCGTAGCTTGTGTGGTCTGGGAACTATGCGTATCCCTTCTAATTTTGAGACAGAGACAGCTCACGAATCATCCTTACACTCTTTTAGGGCTAGGCTATGGCAATTTACTATGTCCGGTAGTTGCGTTTCCCATGTTGGTACCTCAGGTGCGACATACGGGGGCGATTCGGCCCATACAACCATATCAATGTCCTGTAGAGCTGCATTAAGCACCTCCATTCCACCTACTAACCCAAATGTCCCCAGAAATTCATCCTTCAATGTCTCCCAGTTGTGGGTGCACTGATGGAGCTCTGCATCTAAATACCATGCGGTGGGAAGTGGTCCCAAGGCATGAATAAATAGATGAACCCACTCTTCTGTAGTCTTGTTGCACCGTTTCTTCACCCAGGCGAACAAGTATTCACACGATTCTTATGGGCCAAGGTAGGTTTGGATACGCAGGTGAGCGGGTGGTTCAAATCGTAGGATCATCATATCCCGACATTCTTCCTAGTCTTGGAACGCCTCCTTATGTGTGTCCCACCACCGCGCAGGTGTTTTACACATGGCGAGGTTAAGGGTCCCTATCCTTTGTCCTCTTGGAACCTCAGCTTCAAATGTTCGCAAAAACCCCTTGATATCACCATAAATATAAAAATAGGGTAGGTCTCTTACCTCGGAGGAAATGCAGCGGAAGTTATTTTTAACCTGAAGACATCGCAGCGCAAAGACATCTTGTAATCGGTTTTTCCAATTCTCGATCTCCCTGTCGTAGTCGGAGAAGCATTCACTGTCCTTTTCCCAGAAGAGTACACCATCTGCTGTGGGATTGATCCAATCTTCATCCTACACAATCAACTTATAAATGTGATCCACATCCTCTTCGTCGCACACTGGCTCTATATATCGTTCGCCTTCCGTAGGATCTAATGGTATTATCACCCTTGTGCCATCATTTTCAAACACCATGCTTCTCTTCTTTAAGTTAATGATGCCTCCCATATCTATGGCTCAATCTAACCCAAGGAACACAGGGTATGGGTCTGCATCTTCTACAATCTGAATTACCTCTAAATCAGCCCGGACCTTGACCCTTGCGATATCTACCACGATCTTCGACAGTCTCCCTAAGGTTATGATCTTCTAATGATTGGCCATACGCAGCTGAATAGTGGACCACTCCAACTTAGGTTCTCCCATTCGTTGCCACGTTTTTTTTTGGTAGTGCATTCACATCTGACCCCAGGTGTTGAGTCTCAAATCTGCATCTTTTCCATACACTTTTCTATACCTTTTTCATCCACCTGAACCTCCAAAGTTGTCAATATCATTGTATATTAATTGCAAAAGAGCATCTAACATGGTTTTTAACTATATTTTTGTGTCTGCTGTTTGATTTAGATTTTGTTCATCTAGCTGCGGAATCTTGCCACTTTCCGCAGCTGCTGCAACTTTCCGCAGCCATTTTGTGAAACTCTATGTTACAGGTGTCTACACAAAAAACGAGCCACATGGGCAAGTCAAGAATGATGTGGACATGGATCGTGTCCTATTGGCTCGAGAAAATTCATCAAAGGAGGCTACGGTCAAATATGTCCAAATGGAAGTCAACCGTAGAGTCCCACGGTGACAGGACTCTGTTTCGTGTCACGTGAAGGTTCATATGGCCGTTTCTGAGTTGCGGAGGACAAATCAACATCTATACATGGCTCCATAGCCGAATTCAAACATCCACTCCTCATAGATTTACTCTTCAACACGGCCATGATCCTAGATCTGTGGACGTAACAGTCTACGTGTTCTCCATCATCATAAACTTTAGGAGACAGTTATATTTCTTTTGTTATATATAACGCGTTTGTATACGCACATTAGATTAGTCTCTGTTAGTTTTTATTAGTCTGCTCTGTAATGTAATTATGCTGCCTTTGTGCCGTAATACCACCTTACTGTTATGACTGCATTTTAATATAAGAAGACTCTGTTTCCAAACGTAATTCGTACTTGAAGATTATTGCCAAGGCTGGTGTAGAGGGCCCCTGCACTCGCCAAGGTTCTGTGCATTATTATATAGTTCTTATTTTATTTCTTTAAAGCTCATTGTGCCATAATCCATTCACATGTTTATACATTGCATCTTTCATGGTATATATGCTTCATTTCTATTTATAAACTTTCATGCTTTCCATTTCACTTCTGTCTTTCATGTTTTATGTTATTGATTACTGATCAGTGTTCTTGTTTCAGGTTATAGATAGGCAGCCCAGGCATTTGCATAAATTTTTGACTAATGACATGGAATTAACATTGTTCTGCTGCTAATTTTCTTTTCTTAGTTTCTGTTTAATTTCAGTACTGCTTTGTTTAATTCAGTTTTGCTCATTTGTTTCAGTAGTTAAATTTAGATATATTAAACTGCTCATAACATCTTCAGTTGCCTCCGAAAGCCACAGCTGGACTGATGGTGAGGGATTGTATTATGAAATGTGTAGTTTGATATTAGTTTCCTTTCTGCAAGTTAGATATATTAAATTGCTCATAACATCTTTAGTTGCCTCCGAAAGCCACAGCTGGACTGATGGTGAGGGATTGAATTATGGATGTGTAGTTTGATATTAGTTTCCTTTCTGCAAGTTAGAAATATTAAATTGTGCATGACATCTTCTGTTACCTCCGAAAGCCACAGCTGGACTGATGGTGAGGGATTGAATTATGAATGTGTGGTTTGATATTAGTTTACTTTCTGCAAGTTAGATATCAGTTACTCAAGTTGTTTATGGTTACTTCCGAAAATCATAGCTGGACTAATGATGAGGGATCAGAAGACAAGTTGATGTAATTTGATTTAGATTTACTTTATTGCAATTTTTGGATTTCTTTCAGCATAGTTTCTTTTGTGTTTAGACAGCAGCAAGAATAGTTTGGTTTTCATGCTCAATAGTTCACTGTTTTTGATTTATTAGACTAGCAGCACCTTTTCATTTCAGCAGCACATTTTCATTTTCTTTCAAGTTTTGCCATTGTATGTTTCAAATTCTTCTCTTCTTCTTCTTCTTCTTCTTCTTTCTTTCTTTCTTTCTTTCTTTCTTTCTTCTTCTTCTTCTTCTTCTTCTTCCTCTTTTTTTTTTTTTTTTTTTTCAGTTTCAAGTTGGTAAATCATTATAGAGGATATTATTTCCTTGAATAAACATAACCATACTTGTTTTCATTTTAGAATTTCCATCTCACCTTAGAAAACCAAAAACGACAAAAAGTTAAGAAATAGGTTATCTTGCACATATAGTGCGCCGCACTTCATCAGCTTACGAATCCCGGATTGACAAATTAAATGCAGCAATTTAGGACACACTAAATTGACCAAACATTTTGGCGTCGTTGCTGGGGAAGTGTAACTAGGTAGCCAATTTCTTAAAAAAAAAAAAAACAAAATCATAAAAGAAGGGAAAACTTGATAACTTCTTGAAGTATGCTCTCCTCTTGCACCTAGTGTGATCTGGAGGATCAGAAAAGAGAGTTATTGGTTCAATAATTTCTTAAGTATGCTCTCTTCTTGCACCTAGTGTGACCTGGAAGATTAGAAAGAGAATTATTAGCCCAACTTAAAAATAAAAAAAATGACATGCATAGAGCAAGAGATTCTAGGGGAAGGTTTATAGCTAGAGCCAAGAGTTTGATTTTCACAACTCCATCTTCTTCAAGGCATAGACAAGATTCACCACCATCTACCCCTAGCCTTAAGATTTTTGGAATTCAAGGAGCAGCTGAATTAGAGGATTCTCCTATACCACCTACTAAATCCCATTTAGAAAACACAGAGACTCTCTCTCATCCTCCCTTGGTAGAAGAACTAGAGGACTTTAAGGACTCTAAAGAAACTATCATGGCAGAGGAAGTAATAGATGGAGGTAGAGGTAGGGGTGGAAGAGGAGGAAACAATAGAGACAACAATGGTGAAGGAAATAATGGTAGAAATAGGGAAGGAGACAACTTGTTTGGATTCCCTATAGTTGATGAGGAAACTCATACAACGATGAAAAATATCTCACCATCTGTTCTCCCTAACTTTTATGGATTGCGAAGTGAGGATCCCGAAACATTTCTGTTTGAGTTTGAAGTCGTGTGCCGAACTTATGACTATATGGAAGACTCTCAAAAACTCAAACTGTTTCCTTCAACATTGAAGGGAGCTGCTTTGAAATGGTTCATGGGATTAGCTACTCAATCTATTAGGACTTGGAATGATATGAAACAAAATTTTTTGGATAGATACTTGGACTATTGTATGCCCACCAATCACAAGGATGAGGTATTCAAAATGATGCAAAAAGAAGACGAAAATTTGGAAGATTTACTTGAAATATTTCAATACAACTTGAAAAGAGAAAATATGAGCAACTTAGATGATGAAACCTTGAAAGCCCTCATATTAAAAGCCATTAGAGATGAATGGATAGATATTTTAAACATGATGGGGAAAGGAGACATTTCTCAACTCCCACTTCGTGACATAACAGAACTATGTGTCCATCTCTCAAGAGGAAAATCTAAAACAAGAAAAGGGCCTAGGGATCCTTCTCTTATTAGGGCTAACAAATTTGCAACTGGATCAGTAAGTAGGGCAGAGATTGGTAATATGCTTGATGAATTCAAAACTGATATCTTAGGGAGCCTTAGTGAACAACTAGACACCCTTAAAATCCAAAACAAGCAGAAAGCAGAAACAGATGCCTTAGCCATCTTTTGTCCAAAATGTAGGAAGAAACATGCTTTAAGGGAATGTCCCTTGGATGCAAAATTTGTAGAAACATGTATGATTTTCTCAGAGAATCATGAGATCAAGGATTGTCCTTCAATTCCTGGACTCAAAGCTGTCTTTCAAGAAGACCCAAATTCAGTAGAATCTCTCTGTTTTGTTGCAAGGAGACCTTGGCAGGGACAAAAAACTCAAGGGTTTAACAACCCTATGAATTTTCAAACCCCACCAAATTGGAATCCTTGGCAAAAACCTTGGCCCCAACATCAGAATCCATATCAACCATGGGTACAAGGGATGCAAAATCCTTATGGGAGATTTGCTCAATTTTATCAATATCCTCCATCTTTTCAAAATCAACAAGCTCCACAACTTCCAAATTCAAATCCACAACTTTCATTGCCATTTTTCACAACAACAACCTTCTCAACAAAATCCAAATCCTCAACTCATGCTCCCATACCAACAAAAGACAAATCAACTTCCAGCTCAGCCATTGCCAAATCCTAATAATAAAAATCCTCAGAATACTTACATGGTAGAAGGAAAACAATTTCCTACCTATATGATTGTTCCTCTCAACGATGTACAACTCAGATCTAGTAGAGTTTTAGAAAAACCTTCTATAGATATTCAAGAGCAAGATACCTCTGAGGAGAACTCTCTTGAAGTCAATAAGGGTTCTGAGGAAGAATCTCTTCAAAATTCAAACATTCAAAAAGAAAAAGAAAAGCTAACACCCACAACTCCTATAGTTGAGCAACCTGCATCTTCATCTACACCTCCTTTTCCTGAATGACTACAAATTGACAAGGGGGTGGAAAAACAAATCTTGTTGCCTAACTATGACTTTCTAGATGAATTGAAGAATGTTTGTATCAAGATTCCCTTGTTACAAGCCATTCGAGAGATTCCTATTCTAGCAAAAACCATAAAGGAGTTGAGTTTCAAAAGACCAGGAAGGAAACTAAAAGATACAAGAAGAATCCACCTGGTAGGAAAGATTGCAGATATTATGATGGGAAAAATTACCATGCATAAGTATGTAGATCCAGGAAGTCCAATTGTCAAGACACATATAAATGGGATAGAAATTCCAAACACATTGATTGACTTAGGGGCTGCTATCAACATTATGAGTAGACAGACTATGGACCAGCGAAAACTTCCTAACCTTCTTTTTACACCTACTTTACTGCAACTTGCAGATCGATCAATTATTAAACCAGATGGTGTATTAGAAGATATTTCAGTCTCCTTAGATTCTTGGGAATATCCGGTAGATTTTATGATTTTGACTCCCAAGAGTAATCTAGGAGGGCACCCACTTATCTTAGGAAGACCTTGGCTAGCCACAGCTGATGCTTTTATTAGTTGTAGATCTAGGGATATGTACATTTCTAATGGTAATTCGACAAAGAAATTCAATTTGTATCCTCCAACAAAAGCAATTATAGAAGTAGGAGACAATGAATGGGTCGATGATGAGGACACTATACAACCTGTCTTTACCATTTCTGAAATCAGTGAGGATAGTCAAATTCTGAACACATTAGAAAATTTTGAGACATCTTCAGAATATGACCCCACACAATTTCAGTTGGAATCCGACATAGAATATTTATCATCAAGACAAATGTCTCTTTACTCTATGGAAGAGTTTGGTAATTCTGCTATTGAGATTTTTCCAGGAAAAACATTGAATATCAACAAACATTTGGAGAAGTCACAACAAGAAGAACTAACCAGAATCTTGCAAAAACATTCTACCGCATTTGCATGGGAGTATACTGACATGAAGGGTATTGATCCTAAGACTTGCATCCATCATATATATATTGAGGAAAACAGTAGACCAATCAGACAACCTCAAAGAAGGATGAATCCAAATCTTAGGGAGATAGTGAAAGAAGAGCTCCAAAACTACTCAATGTAAACTTCATTTATCCAATTTCAGATAGCCGATGGGTTTCTCCTTTGGTTATAGTACCTAAAAAGAATGGTAAATGGAGGGTATGCATTTATTACAGGGAATTGAACAAAGCAACTTTGAAGGATCACTTTCCTTTGCCTTTTATCGATCAGGTATTAGACACATTAGCAGGTAAAAAGTACTTTTCATTTTTGGATGGTTTTAGTGGCTATAATCAAATTCAGGTAGCACCTGAAGATCAAGATAAGACCACATTTACTTGTCCAGGGGGAACTTTTGCCTACCGAGTGCTTCCTTTTGGGTTATGTAATGCACCAGCAACATTCCAAAGAGCAGTACTAGGAATTTTTTCTGATCTAATCCATGATTGTGTAGAGGTTTATATGGATGATTTTACAGCTTATGGTAATTCATTTGAAGAGGCATTAGAAAATTTGGAAAAAGTTCTTATAAGATGTAAAGAAACAAACCTTTCATTAAGCCATGAAAAATGTTTTATGATGTTTATTGAAGGGATTGTTTTGGGGCATCATATTTCAGGAGATGGGATTAAGGTTGATAGATCAAAAGTTGAAGTCATCTCCAAGTTACCTATTCCAAATTGTCAAAGAGATGTTAGAAGTTTTCTAGGATTTACTGGCTACTATAGAAGATTTATAGAAAACTTCACTAAAATAGCATCTCCACTCTTCAAGTTGCTTACAAAAGACTGTGAATTTAAATGGGATCCTGATTGTCAATCCGCTTTTGAAACTTTGAAAACAAGAATATCTCAAGCACCTATCTTGAGAGGACCAAATTGGAAACTTCCTTTCCATATTTCTACAGATGCTTCAGATACAGCTCTTGGAGCTGTGTTGGGTCAAAAAGATTTAATTCCTTATGCCATTTATTACACCAGTAAAAATTTGACTCCCACAGAGTTGAACTATACTGTGACTGAAAAAGAGTTCTTAGCTATTGTTCATGCAATTAATAAGTTTAGACATTACATAACAGGTTATGAAACTTTTATTCATACTGACCATTCTGCAATTAGATATTTAATGAACAAACCTGTTACTAATGGCAGAGTGACAAGATGGCTTTTACTTTTGCAAGAATTCAATATTACCGTGTTGGATAGACCAGGAAAACAGAATACAGTAGCTGATTTCTTGTCTAGGATTCAGAATACTAAAGAAGATTCTCCTGTAGAAGATAAATTTCCTGATGAATACTTGTTTGCAGTAACTATTAAGACCCCTTGGTATGCAGATATTGCTAACTATTTGGTTACAAGGAAACTACCTTCACATTTATTTCTAAGAGAAAAACGAAAGATTATTCAGGAGAGTTCAAAATATTCATGGATTTCTAACGAATTGTTTAAAACAGGGCCAGATCTTGTGATCAGAAGATGTGTCAGGGAAGATGAAATGCCTGATATTCTTAAGGCACGTCATGATGAACCATGCGGCGGACACTTTGCGGACAAAAGGACGGCCTATAAAATCCTTTCCTTGGGATATTATTGGCCTTCTCTCTTCAAAGATGCAAAACAATATGTCAAAAGGTGCGATAGCTGCCAAAGAGTAGGGAAACCTACCCTTTCAAATGAAATGCCATTGCAAACACAGGTACTCATTGAACCTTTTGAAAAATGGGCTTTAGATTTCATTGGACCTATTAATCCACCATCTAAGCAAAATAAGTATATATTGGTTTGTACTGATTATGTTACTAAATGGGTAGAAGCTAAAGCATTAGTATCTGCTACTGAAAATTCAGTTGTTCATTTTCTTTATGAGGATATTTTTACTCGCTTTGGTGTTCCAAGAGAAATTGTAACAGATCATGGGAGCCAATTCACATCAAATTTGGTGGAGAAGTTGATGGAAGAATACAAAATCAAGCACAGAAAATCTACTCCTTACCATCCACAAGCAAATGGTCAAGTGGAGTCCACAAACAAAGTTCTTGAAAGTATCATCACCAAAACTGTTCATCTACATAGAAGAGATTGGGCAGAAAGGCTTCCCGAAGCCTTGTGGGCCTACAGAACTACATGGAGGAATACAACAGGACATTCTCCCTATGAACTTGTTTATGGGAAAGAAGTCTTGCTCCCCATTTAGTTCCAAGTCAAGACCTTCAAGATAGCAGTTCAGTTGGGGATGGACTTATCAGAAGCCCAAAAGCATAGAATGGAGCAGTTGAATGAGCTAGATGAGATCATACAAGAAGCAATTTTAAGAACTGATCTAGTTCAATATCAAAGAGCTAAATGGCATGACAAGTACATCAAAGAGAAGAAGTTTCAAGAAGGAGATTGGGAATTGTTATTTGATTCCAAGTTTAAAGATTTCCAAGGAAAATTTCAGACTCATTGGCTTGGGCCATATGAGATTGACAAGATCTTTAACAATGGAGCGGTAAGAATCAAGACCCTTGATGAGTTTCAAACTCCTCTTATTGTGAATGGCCATAGATTGAAAGTTTATCATAAGCCACTCTCAAAAGAGGATTTTGTCAAAATGTTTCAAGAAAGTTCTGCAATCAGGCTGGTACAAAAGAATTCTTCTTCTCCACCAACCTAGCTTTTGTTCTTTTCAGTTAAAAAAATAAAAATAAAAAAAATAAAAAAAATAAAAAAAATTGTATAAGCCTGAAAACCAATCACTGATTGGCAGTCTTATACAGAAAATATTGGGTGAAAATCAAGAACACCTGACACCTTATATTTTCCAAAAAAAAAAATCTCTCTTTCATTTCACAAGTTTTGTGACCACCCACTCCATTTCATTCCACTTCATTCCATTTCATTTCACTTCATTTCACTCCATTTCACTTCATTTTATTCCATTTCATCAATAAAATTATTTTTCATGACCATTTCCATCTGGTCATTTGTCATCTGTTCATCTCCATTCATCCAAATAATAGCTGTGTCAGTTTCCGCAGCTGACATCTGTTTCCGCAGCTGACTCCAGTTTCCGCAGCCAGAAGCAGATTCCGCAGCTACTACTCTGTTTTCAAAAGAATGTATAGTCAGATGTTATTTCCATAATCATGAAATAAAATGCAGGTGAGAGGATCAAAAATGAAGACATGGAGCATTCAAGACACCAATAAAGAGCAACTAGTTGAAGACCAAGGGAAAAGGCAAAGATTCCAAAGGTATGAGTAAAATTTATTTCAAATAGCATTGAAAAACACATTTTTATATAGTTTTAAACCATAAGCTCCATCCATTATGTGCAATGATTATATTGACAACTTCCGTAACCTTTTCACGATCTCCATATGATCCTCCCACATTCATTCTCAAACGGTTCCATAATTAAACCCCCGATCTTCACTCATATTCCGATATTCCACCGGTGACAATGAGACGTAATTGATTTGACCACGGACTCTTACAACCGCATAAATCCATAGCCGTTGTTTAAACATGCTCACATTTATTGTGCAGCCACTAAATTTCAAAACACTGCCGGATGTGTTATACTCTGTTAATCTCACACCCGTATCTCTGCCGTGCTCACAAAACCCCTCTCTGTTCTGTTCACTCCATTTCGTTCTCTATTACGCTATAGTCTGTATACCCACTCTATGACATCTACCCACAGTCATTGTGCTCATCTCCGTGCATTCAACCGTTCTATTTCCATTGAACCATCACGCAGGCAAATTTGTGAAGAGCAGAAAGAAGAATGGGTAAATTGCTAAGAGCAGAACTGGAAGGACCTAAGTTCATGGAGGGATATCCGCAAGTAAGGGATATATTGAAGAAATCAAAGTGGCTGCGGTTTATCCAGAAATTCAGAGGTTATCATAAAGAAGTGACAAAGGCATTCGCAAGGTCGTTCAATGGCTTGGAAGTAGAGATTGGAGACCTTAAGTTTGCGGTCAATGAAGCATCTATAGCATCTGCCACAGAACTTCTTCAAGAAGGTGAGTGTTGGTTTAAGAATAAAAGCATCAGTGATGAAGCCTGGAGAACAATCTTACGAAACCAAGGTATGGACATAACTGTTTTTTAAAGAGGAATTCCTGTTCATGCATTGAAAGAGGAATGGGCTACTTTGCTGCTAGTTGTTCAAAAATTCATTACCTGTGAAGGCCGTTTTGGGTCCATGTATATGTACCATACCAGGTTGCTGATGAATTTTCTAGATAATCAAACTCTCAATCTCCCATATTTTCTATTCAATAGTTTGAAGAAAATGTCTGTGACTGTTCAGAAGCATTTAGGAGATGTAGAACCACATCTATATCACCATGGTCTTGTAAAAATTTTGATTGAAAAAGAGTTAAAGGAGAAGAAAGACACATGGGAACAATTTTTGGTTAGAAATTTCTTTGAGGAACCTCAGGAAATTCCTGAAGGTAGTATAACAAGAAGGAGTAGAAGAAAAAGAATAAATGATGAAACTCAAATTACTCCTACTCAAGAAATTCCTGAAGGTAGCACAGCAAGAAGAAGTAGGAGAAAAAGAACAATTGATGAAATTCAAAATACTCCTACTACTACAATTGAAAGAACTGATAGGGAAGAGAGACTGTCAAAAAGGAAGAAGAAAGAAATCAAGGGTAAGAAGCCAATAACACTAAAAGAGAGAAAAACTATTGAGGCTATACATCAAACCCCTTCTTCCGAAGAAGAAGATCATTAAGTGTTATCTGAAAGATTAGTTTATCTTCAAAAACAGTCATCTATGGCCAAGAAGACAGAGAAAGGAAAACAAAAACAAAAAGATAGTGTACCACAGCGTGTGAGAAGAAGCAGCAGACTTAAGGGGAAATTGAGGAAAACGCAAATGAAGGGTCCTCATTTCATTGATTTAGGAGAGGAAACATCTGAACAGTCCCCCGCTGACCATAGTACATCTCAGTCAGTTAGTGAACCTGGTTCATTTAATTCTCAGTCAGACATTGAACATAGTCCATCCCATTCTCAGCAAGATGTTGATGTGAGCCCTTCTCAGCCAGATTTTGAAGATAACTCTCCTTGACGGCATTTTGGGGACAACCCAATAAAAATGACACCTGATATAGACCCCAAGAAGCAAGAAGTATATGATTATATAGAATCTTTGGAAAAGGCAGCTACAGGTCCCAGTACTTCGTCCATCCAGCCTCACACAGTACAAGATGATCTAGTCCAATCACTAAAACAGGAAATCTTTGAGCTAGAGCTTTTGAATAGACACATTAAAAATGAAAATGAGGCATTGAAGGAACAAGGAAAATTAGACAAAATCATTCATGATAATACCATGCTACATATGGGAATATGGCAGAAGAAGAACAAGAAATTGAAAAGGAAATGCCAGAAGTTAAGCAGAGCATTGGTTAATATCAAATTTAGATGCCTAATGAAGAAGCCTAGGATGTTGGCAGCACCAAAGGAGAAGAGGAGAGGTTTGGATGTACTGGCTGAAGTGTCAAGGCATATGAACTAAGGAAGGATTATCAAAATTTTGGTTGCATGAGGACATGCAACACCTTCACAGTGGGGGTATGTTGAGTCTCAAATCTGCATCTTTTCCATACACTTTTCTATACCTTTTTCATCCACTTGAACCTCCCAAGTTGTCAATATCATTGTATATTAATTGCAAAAGAGCATCTAACATGGTTTTTAACTATATTTTTGTGTCTGCTGTTTGATTTAGATTTTGTTCATCTATCTGCGGAATCTTGCCACTTTCCGCAGCCGCTGCAACTTTCCGCAGCCATTTTGTGAAACTCTATGTTATAGGTGTCTACAGGAAAAACGAGCCACATGGGCAAGTCAGAAATGATGTGGACATGGATCGTGTCCTATTGGCTCGAGAAAATTCATCAAAGGAGGCTACGGTCAAAGATGTCCAAATGGAAGTCAACCGTAGAGTCCCACGGTGACAGGACTCTGTTTCGTGTCACGTGAAGGTTCATATGGCCATTTCTGAGTTGCGGAGGACAAATCAACATCTGTACACGGCTCCATAGCCGAATTCAAACATCCACTCCTCATAGATTTACTCTTCAATACGGCCATGATCCTAGATCTGTGGACGTAACGGTCTACGTGTTCTCCATCGGCATAAACTTTAGGAATCAGTTATATTTCTTTTTTTATAAATAACGTGTTTGTATACGCATATTAGATTAGTCTCTGTTAGTTTTTATTAGTCTGCTCTGTAATGTAATTACGCTGCCTTTGTGCCGTAATACCACCTTACTGTTATGACTGCATTTTAATATAAGAAGACTCTGTTTTCCCACGTAATTCATACTTGAAGATTGTTGCCAAGGCTGGTGTAGAGGGCCCCTGCACTCGCCAAGGTTCTGTGCATTATTGTATAGTTCTTATTTTATTTCTTTAAAGCTCATTGTGCCATAATCCATTCACATGTTTATACATTGCATCTTTCATGGTATATATGCTTCATTTTTGTTTATAAACTTTCATGCTTTCCATTCTATTTCTGTCTTTCATGTTTTATGTTATTAATCACTGATCAGTGTTCTTGTTTCAGGTTATAGATAGGCAGCCCGTGCATAACTTTTTGACTAATGACATGGAATTAACATTGTTCTGCTGCTAATTTTCTTTTCTTAGTTGCTGTTTAATTTCAGTATTGCTTTGTTTAATTCAGTTTTGCTCATTTGCTTCAGTAGTTAAATTTAGATATATTAAACTGCTCATAACATCTTCAGTTGCCTCCGAAAGCCACAGCTGGACTGATGGTGAGGGATTGTATTATGAAATGTGTAGTTTAGTATTAGTTTCTTTTCTACAAATTTAGATATATTAAACTGCTCATAACATCTTCAGTTGCCTCCGAAAGCCACAGCTGGACTGATGGTGAGGGATTGTATTATGAAATGTGTAGTTTGGTATTAGTTTCCTTTCTGCAAATTTAGATATATTAAATTGTGCATGACATCTTCAGTTACCTCCGAAAGCCACAGCTGGACTGATGGTGAAGGATTGAATTATGAATGTATGGTTTGATATTAGTTTACTTTCTGCAAGTTAGATATCAGTTACTCAAGTTGTTTATGGTTACTTCCGAAAATCATAGTTGGACTAATGATGAGGGATCAGAAGACAAGTTGATGTAATCTGATTTAGATTTACTTTGTTGCAATTTTGGATTTCTTTAAGCATAGTTTCTTTTGTGTTTAGACAGCAGCAAGAATAGTTTGATTTTCATGCTCAATAGTTCACTGTTTTGATTTATTAGACTAGCAGCACCTTTTCATTTCAGCAGCACATTTTCATTTCCTTTCAAGTTTTGTCATTGTAAGTTTCAAATTCCTTTTTAAGTTTCAAGTTGGTAAATCATTATAGAGGATATTATTTCCTTGAACAAACATAACCATACTTGTTTTTATTTTAGAATTTCCATCTCACCTTAGAAAACCAAAAACGACAAAAAGTTAAGAAATAGGTTATCTTGCACATATAGTGCGCCGCACTTCATCAGCTTACGAATCCCAGATTGACAAATTAAATGCAGCAATTTAGGACACACTAAATTGACCAAACACCAGGTCCACTCCTCATAGATTTAATTTTCAATACGGCCATGATCCTAGATCTGTGGACGTAACGGTCTACGTGTTCTCCATCAGCATAAACTTTAGGAATCAGTTATATTTCTTTTGTTATAAATAACGCGTTTGTATACGCATATTAGATTAGTCTATGTTAGTCTCGATTAGTCTGAAGATAGCTCTGTAATGTAATTACGTTGCACTTGTGCCGTAATATCACCTTTCTGTTATGACTGCATTTTAATATAAGAAGACTGTTTCCAAACGTAATTCGTACTTGAAGATTGTTGCCAAGGCTGGTGTAGAGGGCCCCTGCACTTGCCAAGGTTTTGTGCATTATTGTATAGTTCTTATTTTATTTCTTTAAAGCTCATTGTGCCATAATCCATTCACATGTTTATACATTGCATCTCTCATGGTATATATGCTTCATTTTTGTTTATAAACTTTCATGCTTTCCATTTCACTTCTGTCTTTCATGTTTTATGTTATTGATTACTGATCAGTGTTCTTGTTTCAGGTTATAGATAGGCAGCCCGGGCATTTGCATAACTTTTTGACTAATGACATGGAATTAACATTGTTCTGCTGCTAATTTGTTTTCTTAGTTTCTGTTTAATTTCAGTACTGCTTTGTTTAATTCAGTTTTGCTCATTTGCTTCAGTAGTTAAATTTAGATATATTAAACTGCTCATAACATCTTCAGTTGCCTCCGAAAGCCACAGCTGGAATGATGGTGAGGGATTGTATTATGAAATGTGTAGTTTGGTATTAGTTTCCTTTCTGCAAATTTAGATATATTAAACTGCTCATAACATCTTCAGTTGCCTCCGAAAGCCACAACTGGACTGATGGTGAGGGATTGTATTATGAAATGTGTAGTTTGGTATTAGTTTCCTTTCTTCAAGTTAGAAATATTGAATTGTGCATGACATCTTTAGTTACCTCCGAAAGCCACAGCTGGACTGATGGTGAGGGATTGAATTATGAATGTATGGTTTGATATTAGTTTACTTTCTGCAAGTTATATATCAGTTACTCAAGTTGTTTATGGTTACTTCCGAAAATCATAGCTGGACTAATGATGAAGGATCAGAAGACAAGTTGATGTAATCTGATTTAGATTTACTTTGTTGAAATTTTGGATTTCTTTAAGCATAGTTTCTTTTGTGTTTAGACAACAGCAAGAATAGTTTGGTTTTCATGCTCAATAGTTTACTGTTTTTGATTTATTAGACTAGCAACACCTTTTCATTTCAGCAACACATTTTCATTTCCTTTCAAGTTTTGTCATTATAAGTTTCAAATTCCTTTTTAAGTTTCAAGTTGGTAAATCATTATAGAGGATATCATTTCCTTGAACAAACATAACCATACTTGTTTTTATTTTAGAATTTCCATCTCACCTTAGAAAACCAAAAACGACAAAAAGTTAAGAATAGGTTATCTTGCACATATAGTGCGCCGAACTTCATCAGCTTACGAATCCCGGATTGAAAAATTAAATGCAGCAATTTAGGACACACTAAATTGACCAAACATTTTGGCGTCGTTGCTGGGGAAGTGTAACTAGGTAGCTAATTTCTTAAAAAAAAAAACAAAATCATAAAAGAAGGGAAAACTTGATAACTTCTTGAAGTATGCTCTCCTCTTGCACCTAGTGTGATTTGGAGGATCAGAAAAGAGAGTTATTGGTTCAGTAATTTCTTAAGTATGCTCTCTTCTTGCACCTAGTGTGACCTGGAAGATCAGAAAGAGAATTATTAGCCCAAATTTAAATATATATATATATATATATAAAATGACATGCATAGAGCAAGAGATTCTAGGGGAAGGTTTATAGCTAAAGCCAAGAGTTTACTCCATCTTCTTCAAGGCATAGACCAGATTCACCACCATCTACCCCTAGCCTTAAGATTTTTGGAATTCAAGGGGCAGCTGAATTAGATGATTCTCCTATACCACCTACTAAATCCCATTTAGAAAACAAAGAGACTCTCTCTCATCCTCCCTTGATAGAAGAACTAGAGGACTTTAAGGACTCTAAAGAAACTATCATGGCAGAGGAAGTAATAGATGGAGGTAAAGGTAGAGGTAGAAGAGGAGGAAACAATGGAAACAACAATGGTGAAGGAAATAATGGAGGAAATAGGGAAGGAGACAACTTGTTTGGATTCCCTATAGTTGATGAGGAAACTCATACAACGATGAAAAATATCTCACCATCTATTCTCCCTAACTTTTATGGATTGCGAAGTGAGGATCCTGAAACATTTCTGTTTGAGTTTGAAGTCGTGTGCCGAACCTATGACTATATGGAAGACTCTCAAAAACTCAAACTGTTTCCTTCAACATTGAAGGGAGCCGCTTTGAAATGGTTCATGGGATTAGCCACCCAATCTATTAGGACTTGAAATGATATGAAACAAACATTTTTGGATAGATACTTGGATTATTGTATGCCCACCAATCACAAGGATGAGGTATTCAAAATGATGCAAAAAGAAGACGAAAACTTGGAAGATTTACTTGAAAGATTTCAATACAACTTGAAAAGAGAAAAGATGAGCAACTTAGATGATGAAACCTTGAAAGCCCTCATATTAAAAGCCATTAGAGATGAATGGATAGATATTTTAAACATGATGGGGAAAGGAGACATTTCTCAACTTCCACTTCATGACATAATAGAACTATGTGTCCATCTCTCAAGAGGAAAATATAAAACAGGAAAAGGGCCTAGGGATCCTTATTTTATTAGGGCTAACAAATCTGCAACTGGATCAGTAAGTAGGGCAGAGATTGGTAATATGCTTGATGAGTTCAAAACTGATATCTTAGGGAGCCTTAGTGAACAACTAGACACCCTTAAAATCCAAAACAAGAAGAAAGCAGAAACAGATGCTTTAGCCATCTTTTGTCCGAAATGTAGGAAGAAACATGCTTTAAGGGAATGTCCCTTGGATGCAAAAGTTGTAGAAAAATGTATGATTTGCTCAGAGAATCATGAGATCAAGGATTGTCCTTCAATTCCTGGACTCAAAGCTGTTTTTCAAGAAGACCCAAATTCAATAGAATCTCTCTGTTTTGTTGCAAGAAGACCTTGGCAGGGACAACAAACTCAAGGGTTTAACAACCCTATGAATCTTCAAACCCCACCAAATTGGAATCCTTGGCAACAACCTTGGCCCCAACATCAAAATCCATATCAACCATGGATACAAGGGATGCAAAATCCTTATGGGAGATTTGCTCAATTTTATCAATATCCTCCATCTTTTCAAAATCAACAAGCTCCACAACTTCCAAACCCAAATCCACAACATTCATTGCCATTTCCACAACAACAACCTTCTCAACAAAATCCAAATCCTCAACTCATGCTCCCATACCAACAAAAGACAAATCAACTTCCAGCTCAGCCATTGCCAAATCCTAACAATAAAAATCCTCAGAATACTTACATGGTAGAAGGAAAACAATTTCCTACCTATATGATTGTTCCTCTCAATGATGTACAACTCAGATCTGGTAGAGTTTTAGAAAAACCTTCTATAGATGACCAAGAGCAAGATACCTCTGAGGAGGACTCTCTTGAAGCCAATAAGGGTTCTGAGGAAGTATCTCTTCAAAACTCAAACATTCAAAAAGAGAAAGAAAAGTTAACACCCACAACTCCTATAGTTGAGCAACCTGCATCTTCATCTACACCTCCTTTTCCTGAAAGACTACAAATTGACAAGGGGGTGGAAAAAAAAATCTTGTTGCCTAAATATGACTTTCTAGATGAATTGAAGAATGTTTGTATCAAGATTCCATTGCTACAAGCCATTCGAGAAATTCCTATTCTAGCAAAAACCATAAAGGAGTTGAGTTTCAAAAAACCAGAAAGGAAACTAAAAGACATAAGAAGAATCCACCTGGTAGGAAAGATTGCAGATATTATGATGGGAAAAATTACCATGCAGAAGTATGTAGATCCAGGAAGTCCAATTGTCAAGACACATATAAATGGGATAGAAATTCCAAACACATTGATTGACTTAGGGGTTGCTATCAACATTATGAGTAGACAGATTATGGAACAACTAAAACTTCCTAATCTTCTTTTTACACCTACTTTACTGCAACTTGCAGATCGATCAATTATCAAACCAGATGGTGTATTAGAAGATATTTCAGTCTCCTTAGATTCTTGGGAATATCAAGTAGATTTTATGATTTTGACTCCCAAGAGTAATCTAGGAGGGCACCCACTTATCTTAGGAAGACCTTGGCTAGCCACAGCTGATGCTTTCATTAGTTGTAGATCCGGGGATATGTACATTTCTAATGGTAATTCGACAAAGAAATTCAATTTGTATCCTCCAGCAAAAGCAATCACAGAAGTAGGAGACAATGAATGGGTCAATGATGAGGACACTATACAACCTGTCTTTACCATTTCTGAAATCAGTGAGGATAGTCAAATTCTGAACACATTAGAAAATTTTGAGACATCTTCAGAATATGACCCCACACAATTTTAGTTGGAATCCGACATAGAATATTTATCATCAAGACAAATTTCTCTTTACTCTATGGAAGAGTTTGGTAATTCTGCTATTGAGATTTTTCCAGGAAAAACATTGAATATCAACAAACATTTGGAGAAGTCACAACAAGAAGAACTAACCAGAATCTTGCAAAAACATTCTATTGCATTTGCATGGGAGTATACTGACATGAAGGGTATTGATCCTAAGACTTGCATCCATCATATATATATTGAGGAAAACAGTAGACCAATCAGACAACCTCAAAGAAGGATGAATCCAAATCTTAGGGAGATAGTGAAAGAAGAGCTCCAAAAACTTCTCAATGTAAACTTCATTTATCCAATTTCAGATAGCCGATGGGTTTCTCCTTTGGCTATAGTACCTAAAAAGAATGGTAAATGGAGAGTATGCATTGATTACAGGGAGTTGAACAAAGCAACTTTGAAGGATCACTTTCCTTTGCCTTTTATTGATCAGGTATTAGATACATTAGCAGGTAAAAAGTACTTTTCATTTTTGGATGGTTTTAGTGGCTATAATCAAATTCAGGTAGCACCTCAAGATCAAGATAAGACCACATTTACTTGTCCATGGGGAACTTTTTCCTACCGAGTGCTTCCTTTTGGGTTATGTAATGCACCTCCAACATTCCAAAGAGCAGTACTAGGAATTTTTTCTGATCTAATCCATGATTGTGTAGAGGTTTATATGGATGATTTTACAGTTTATGGTAATTCATTTGAAGAGGTAATAGAAAATTTGGAAAAATTTCTTATAAGATGTAAAGAAACAAACCTTTCATTAAGCCATGAAAAATGCTTTATGATGTTTACTGAAGGGATTGTTTTAGGACATCATATTTCGGGAGATGGGATTAAGGTTGATAGATCAAAAGTTGAAGTCATCTCCAAGTTGCCTATTCCAAATTGTCAAAGAGATGTTAGAAGTTTTCTAGGATTTACTGATTACTATAGAAGATTTATAGAAAACTTCACTAAAATAGCATCTCCACTCTTCAAATTGCTTACAAAAGACTGTGAATTTAAATGGGATCCTGATTGTCAATCACCTTTTGAAACTTTGAAAACAAGAATATCTGAAGCACCTATCTTGAGAGGACCAAATTGGAAACTCCCTTTCCATATTTCTACGGATGCTTCAGATACAGCTCTAGGAGCTGTGTTGGGTCAAAAAGATTTAGTTTCTTATGCCATTTATTATACCAGTAAAAATTTGACTCCCACAGAGTTGAACTATACTGTGACTGAAAAAGAGTTTTTAGCTGTTGTTCATGCAATTAATAAGTTTAGACATTACATAACAGGCTATGAAACTTTTATTCATACTGACCATTATGCAATTAGATATTTAATGAACAAACCCGTTACTAATGGCAGAGTGACAAGATGGCTTTTACTTTTGCAAGAATTCAATATTACTGTGTTGGATAGACCAGGAAAACAGAATACAGTAGCTGATTTCTTGTCTAGGATTCAGAATACTAAAGAAGATTCTCTTGTAGAGGATAAGTTTCCTGATGAATACTTGTTTGCAGTAACTATTAAAACTCCTTGGTATGCAGATATTGATAACTATTTGGTTACAGGGAAACTACCTTCACATTTATTTCCAAGTGAAAAACGAAAAATTATTCAGGAGAGTTCAAAATATTCATGGATTTCTAATGAATTGTTTAAAACAAGGCCAGATCTTGTGATCAGAAGATGTGTCAGGGAAGATTAAATGCCTGATATTCTTAAGGCATGTCATGATGAACCATGCAGCAGACACTTTGCATACAAAAGGACGGCCTATAAAATCCTCTCTTTAGGATATTATTGGCCTTCCCTCTTCAAAGATGCAAAACAATATGTCAAAAGGTTTGACAGCTACCAAAGAGTAGGGAAACCTACCCTTTCAAATGAAATGCCATTGCAACCACAGGTACTCATTGAACCCTTTGAAAAATGGGCTTTATATTTCATTGGACCTATTAATCCACCATCTAAGTAAAAGAAGTATATATTGGTTTGTACTAATTATGTTACTAAATGGGTAGAAGCCAAAGCATTAGTATCTGCTACTGAAAATTCAGTTGTTCATTTTCTTTATGAGGATATTTTTACTCGCTTTGGTGTTCCAAGAGAAATTGTGACAGATCAATGAAGCCAATTCACATCCAACTTGGTGGAGAAATTGATGGAAGAATACAAAATCAAGCACAGAAGATCTACTCCTTACCATCCGCAAGCAAATGGTCAAGTGGAGTCCACAAACAAAGTTCTTGAAAGTATCATCACCAAAAATGTTCATCTACATAGAAGAGATTGGGTAGAAAGGCTTCCTGAAGCCTTGTGGGCCTACAGAACTACATGGAGAAATACAACAGGACATTCTCCCTATGAACTTGTTTATGGGAAAGAAGTCTTGCTCCCCATTGAGTTCCAAGTCAAGACCTTCAAGATAGCAGTTCAGTTGGGGATGGACTTATCAGAAGCCCAAGAGCATAGAATGGAGCAGTTGAATGAGCTAGATGAGATCAGACAAGAAGCAATTCTAAGAACTGATCTAGTTCAATATCAAAGAACTAAATGGCATGACAAATATATCAAAGAAAAGAAGTTTCAAGAAGGAGACTGGGCATTGTTATTTGACTCCAAGTTTAAAGATTTTCAAGGGAAATTTCAGACTCATTGGCTTGGGCCATATGAGATTGACAAAATCTTTAGCAATGGAGCTGTAAGAATCAAGACCATTGATGAGTTTCAAACTCCTCTTATTGTGAATGGCCATAGATTGAAAGCTTATCATAAGCCACTCTCAAAAGAGGATTTTGTCAAAATGTTTCAAGAAAGTTCTGCAATCAGGCTGGTACAGAAGAATTCTTCTTCTCTACCAACCTAGCTTTTGTTCTTTTCAGTTAAAAAAAATAAAAAATAAAAAATAAAAAAATAAAAAAATTTATAAGCCTGAAAACCAATCACTGATTGGCAGTCTTATACAGAAAATATAGGGTGAAAATCAGGAACACCTGACACTCTATATTTTCCAAAAAAAAAATCTCTCTTTCATTTCACAAGTTTTGTGACCACCCACTCCATTCCATTCCACTTCATTCCATTTCATTTCACTTCATTTCACTCCATTCCACTTCATTTTATCTATTTTATTCCATTTCATCAATAAAATTCTTTTTCATGACCATTTCCATCTGGTCATTTGTCATCTATTCATCTCCATTCATCCAAATAATAGCTGTGTCAGTTTCCGCAGCTGACATCTGTTTCCGCAGCTGACTCCAGTTTCCGCAGCCAGAAGCAGATTCCGCAGCTACCACTCTGTTTTCAAAAGAATGTATAGCCAGATGTTATTTCCATAATCATGAAATTAAATGCAGGTGAGAGGACCAAAAATAAAGACATGGAGCATTCAAGATATCAATGAAGAGAAACAAATTGAAGACCAAGGAAAAAGGCAAAGATTCCAAGGTATGAGTAAAATTCATTTCAAATAGCATTGAAAACACATTTTTATATAGTTCTAAACCATAAGCTCCATCCATTATGTGCAATGATTATATTGACAAATTCCATAACCCTTTCATGATCTCCATATGATCCTCCCGCATTCATTCTCAAACGGTTCCATAATTAAACCCCGATCTTCACTCATACTCCAATATTCCACCGATGATAATGAGACGTAGTTGATTTGACCACGGACTCTTACAGCCGCATAAATCCATAGCCGTTGTTTAAACGTGCTCACATTTATTTTGCAGCCACCAAATTTCAAAACATTGTCGGATGTGTTATACTCCTCCTATTGTTCTGTTAATCTCACAGCCGTATCTCTGCCGTGCTCACGAAACCCCTCTCTGTTCTGTCTCACTCCATTTTGTTCTCTATTACGCTACAGCCTGTATATCCACTCTTTGATATCTACCTACAGTCATTGTGCTCATCTCCGTGCATTCAGCCGTTCTATTTCCATTGAACCCTCACGCAGGCAAATTTGTGAAGAGCAGAAAGAAGAATGGGTAAATTGCTAAGAGCAGAACCGGAAGGACCTAAGTTCATGGAGGGATATCCGCAAGTAAGGGATATATTGAAGAAAGCAAAGTGGCTGCGGTTTATCCAAAAATTTAGAGGTTACCATAAAGAAGTGACAAAAGCATTTGCAAGGTCGTTCAATGGCTTGGAAGTAGAGATTGGAGACCTTAAGTTTGCGGTGAACGAGGCATCTATAGCAACTGCCACGGAACTTCTTCAAGAGGGTGAGCGTTGGTTTAAGAATAAAAGCATTAGTGATGAAGCCTGGAGAACAATCTTACGAAACCAAGGTATGGACATAACTATTTTTAAAAGAGGAATTCTTGTTCATGCATTGAAAGAGGAATGGGCTACTTTGCTGCTAGTTGTTCAAAAATTCATTACCCGTGAAGGCCGTTTTGGGTCCATGTATATGTACCATACCAGATTGCTGATGAATTTTCTAGATAATCAAGCTCTCAATCTCCCATATTTTCTATTAAATAGTTTGAAGAAAATGTCTGTGACTGTTTAGAAGCATTTAGGAGATGTAGAACCACATCTATATCACCATGGTCTTATAAAAATTTTGATTGAAAAAGAGTTAAAGGAGAAGAAAGACACATGGGAACAATTTTTTATTAGAAATTTCTTTGAGGAACCTCAGGAAATTCCTGAAGGTAGCACATCAAGAAGGAGTAGGAGAAAAAGAACAAATGATGAAACCCAAAGTACTCCTACTCAAGAAATTCCTGAAGGTAGCATATCAAGAAGGAGTAGGAAAAAGAGAACAAATTATGAAATTCAAAATACTCCTACTACTACAATTGAAAGAACTGATAGGGAAGAGAGACTGTCAAAGAGGAAGAAGAAAGAAACTAAGGGTAAAAAGCCAATAACACCAAAAGAGAGAAAAACTATTGAGGCTATACATCAAACTCCTTCTTCCCAAGAAGAAGATCATCAAGTGTTATCTGAAAGAATAGTTTATCTTCAAAAATAGTCATCTATGGCCAAGAAGACAGAGAAAGGGAAACAAAAGCAAAAGGACAGTGGTCCACAACGTGTGAGAAGAAGTTCCAGACTTAAGGGGAAATTGAGGAAAACGCAAATGAAGGGTCCTCATTTCATTGATTTGGGAGAGGAAACATCTGAACAGTCCCCAGCTGACCATAGTCCATCTCACTCTCAGTCAGTTAGTGAACCTGGTTCATTTCATTCTCAGTCAGACATTGAACATAGTCCATCCCATTCTCAGCAAGATGTTGATGTGAGCCCTTCTCAGCCAGATTTTGAAGATAAATCTCCTTCACGGCATTTTGGGGACAGCCCAATAAAAATGACACCTGATATAGACCCCAAGCAGCAGGAAGTATATGATTATATAGAATCTTTGGAAAAAGCAGCTACAGGCCCCAGTACTTCGTCCATTCAGCCTCACACAGTACAAGATGATTTAGTCCAATCACTGAAACAGGAAGTCTTTGAGCTAGAGCTTTTAAATAAACACATCAAAAATGAAAATGAGACATTGAAGGAACAAAGTAAATTGGACAAAATCATTCATGATAATACCATGCTACATTTGGGAATATGGCAGAAGAAGAACAAGAAATTGAAAAGGAAATGCCAGAAGTTAAGCAGAGCACTGGTTAATATCAAATTTAGATGCTTAATGAAGAACCCCAGGATGTTGGAAGCACCAAGGAAGAAGAGGAGAGGTTTGGATGTACTGGCTGAAGTGTCAAGGCATATGAACTGAGGAAGGATTATCAAAATTTTGGTTGCATGAGGACATGCAACACCTTCACAGTGGGGGTATGTTGAGTCTCAAATCTGCATCTTTTCCATACACTTTTCTATACCTTTTTCATCCACCTGAACCTCCCAAGTTGTCAATATCATTGTATATTAATTGCAAAAGAGCATCTAACATGGTTTTTAACTATATTTTTATGGCTGCTGTTTGAATTAGATTTTGCTCATTTAGCTGCGGAATCTTGCCACTTTCCGCAGCTGCTGCAACTTTCTGCAGCCATTTTGTGAAACTCTATGTTACAGGTGTCTACAGGAAAAAAGAGCCACATGGGCAAGTCAGAAATGATGTGGACATGGATCGTGTCCTATTGGCTCGAGAAAATTCATCTAAGGAGGCTGCGGTCAAAGGTGGCCAAATGGAAGTCAACCGTAGAGTCCCACGGTGACAGGACTCTGTTTCTCGTCACGTGGAGAGTTCTATGGCCATTTCTGAGTTGCGGGAGACAAATCAACATCTGTACACAGATCCATAGCCGAATTCAAACATCCACTCCTCATAGATTTACTCTTCAATACGGCCATGATCCTAGATCTGTGGACGTAATGGTCTACGTGTTCTCCATCAGCATAAAATTTAGGAATCAGTTATATTTCTTTTGTTATAAATAACGCGTTTGTATACGCATATTAGATTAGTCTATGTTAGTCTCGATTAGTCTGGAGATAGCTCTGTAATGTAATTACGTTGCCATTGTGCCGTAATATCACCTTTCTGTTATGACTTCATTTTAATATAAGAATACTGTTTCCAAACGTAATTCGTACTTGAAGATTGTTGCCAAGGCTGGTGTAGAGGGCCCCTGCACTTGCCAAGGTTCTGTGCATTATTGTATAGTTCTTGTTTTATTTCTTTAAAACTCATTGTGCCATAATCCATTCACATGTTTATACATTGCATCTTTCATGGTATATATGCTTCATTTCTGTTTATAATCTTTCATGCTTTCCATTTTACTTCTGTCTTTCATGTATTATATTATTGATAACTGATCAGTGTTCTTGTTTCAGGTTATAAATAGGCAGCCCGGGCATTTGCATAACTTTTTGACTAATGACATGGAATTAACATTGTTCTGCTACTAATTTGTTTTTCTTAGTTTCTATTTAATTTCAGTACTGCTTTGTTTAATTCAGTTTTGCTCATTTGCTTCAGTAGTTAAATTTAGATATATTAAACTGCTCATAACATCTTCAGTTGCCTCCGAAAGCCACAACTGGACTGATGGTGAGGGATTGTATTATGAAATGTGTAGTTTAGTATTAGTTTCTTTTCTGCAAATTTAGATATATTAAACTACTCATAACATCTTCAGTTGCCTCCGAAAGCCACAGCTGGACTGATGGTGAGGGATTGTATTATGAAATGTGTAGTTTGGTATTAGTTTCCTTTCTGCAAATTTAGATATATTAAATTGTGCATGACATCTTCAATTACCTCCGAAAGCCACAGCTGGACTGATGGTGAGGGATTGAATTATGAATGTATGGTTTGATATTAGTTTACTTTCTGCAAGTTAGATATCAGTTACTCAAGTTGTTTATGGTTACTTCTGAAAATCATAGCTGGACTAATGATGAGGGATCAGAAGACAAGTTGATGTAATCTGATTTAGATTTACTTTGTTGCAATTTTGGATTTCTTTAAGCATAGTTTCTTTTGTGTTTAGACAGTAGCAAGAATAGTTTGGTTTTCATGCTCAATAGTTTACTGTTTTGATTTATTAGACTAGCAGCACCTTTTCATTTCAGCAGCACATTTTCATTTCCTTTCAAGTTTTGTCATTGTAAGTTTCAAATTCCTTTTTAAGTTTCAAATTGGTAAATCATTATAGAGGATATCATTTCCTTGAACAAACATAACCATACTTGTTTTTATTTTAGAATTTTCATCTCACCTTAGAAAACCAAAAACGACAAAAAGTTAAGAAATAGGTTATCTTGCACATATAGTGCGCCGCACTTCATCAGCTTACGAATCCCAGATTGATAAATTAATGTAGCAATTTAGGACACACTAAATTGACCAAACGCCTTGCGTTACAGCCCAAAGCCAAATTCTTTTCTTCATTCTTCGATGAAGAGCCATCCCTAGTACTTCACCTTATCTCCTCCCGCACAAGATCCGACCAAAGTCGCTCCCATCCCGACAGTTTCTCCCATCCATTAACAGAGTCTTCGTAGCTATCCCAACTCTTCGAAAGCCCAAAGAGAGCCAAGCTCACCAATTCTTCATCATCAACAGTAATCCCCACACTTCCCAGTTCATCCCTACAGTGGAAAAAATTCGTGAGATATTTTGGAATACTGTCTCCTTTCTCCATTTTTATTTTTCTGAGCTTGTCTTTAAGCGCCAACTTCCTTTGGTCGCTTCTGCTTTGGAACAAGTCTGTCAAAGATTTCCACATCAAGAATGGAGAAGCTTTACCATGAAGGTTGGACACTATGTGATCCTTAACACCTTCCAACATAATCCTTCGACATTTTGTTGTCTTCTTTTTCCATGCGTCAAGTGCGGCTTCATCGATAGAAGCAGCAATTTTTGCATCTATGAACTCCTTCAAACCATTGTCATCCAGCACTTCCTCCATCCCGTCCTTCCATGCAATATAATTCGAGCTTCCCTCAAGAGAATACTCCAATCTCAATCCATTGAAAGACATTTCAATGAATGCTCAACTTTGACACCAAGAAAACACTGCAGCAAATTTGAATTCCACCAGCACAAAACTCAACCACTTCAATAATTGCAATCAAGCCCATCAATACTGCCTGATACCGAGTGTAGAAATTATATAAATTATGTTTTATATATCCAATATTCTCCTAATCACACACTATTTTTAACTTCATGCACAATACAAAATCTATTCAAAATATTGATCATCACATGCGTAAATTAAATCAATTGTAATGCACACATGAAACAATAAAAATTCACACATATGAACACAGTTGTTTAACGGGAAAGCCTGAAGCTGAAAACCCCAACTATCTGTATATAATATATGTCATAGAGATCATGTAACAATCCTCATACAAATTTGATCATATCAAGCTCTCAGTACAATACATTCGCTACACACTAATCAGGCCCGATTTTGCAAATCCTTGCACCAATCTTTGCCACATGCTAGCCTACCTCTACTACGCAATCCCTACTAAATAATGGCTCTGAATGAACTCGAATACACCAATATTTCACTACGCAATCCTCATTGGCATCTCCACTGAGTGTTGGATGCAATCAATGCATCACTATAGTCACAACTGATAGTCACACTTGCTCTTTCACCTACCTCTCCACTGGTCTCCACTGAAACTGCCATGCACTATAGTTAATTGACGTATTCTTCAGTTGATTAATGAGTTATTATTTAGTGAATTAATTAACTAATTATATCACTAGTGTATCAATCAGTTAGACTAGATACAACTAGCTCAACTGAGTCTAACTGAGTTAAACTAAATACAACTCCACCAACTACTTCTATAACTCCACCAAACTCTGTCACATGAGTTCTAACTTAATTCCTCATGCATTAGCTCCAGTAAACCCTCAGGAATAGCATAATTCCTTCTGTCAGTTGTTGTGCCACATCTATGCACTTAACTGAAGTGCTCCAAGAGAATAAGATAATGTTTAGAGTCCAAATATTATTAAGAGCTAATAATATTTGATATATCTATTTTTAGACTGGCAATCTAAAAATAGATTCTGCCCAATATGTCTAAAATTAGAAGTCCATATATTTTTCCAACTTGACCAACCATCCACAAATAGCATCCTGCAACTCATAGAATATGATCGACATGTCTAAAAATAGACATAGTCTAAAAATAGACTTTGCGCCAAAAATAGCCTTCGGGCCCACTTAGTGAAGGCGACTCTTTTCACTAAGCTCCTCATCTTGTTGAATCTCAACAACATTTATCAGTATACTCAAATTCCACATGTCCAATTAATGTTCGAAATACTAAGAGGGGGGGGGGGGGGTGAATCAATATTTCTTTCAATTATAGCATTAGTTAATCTTCAATTATTATCAGTGTTTGTACAATGATAGCAGCAAACAAGAGGAACACAAATGCACACAGTTTTTAAGGTGGAAACCCACTCCGGGACAAAAAACACCTAATGCTTTTCTAATAATTCTTTTCAACTCCAATTGAAAATAAAGCTCCAACTTCCTAGAATCTAGAAAAGCATTCTTCTCCAGCTCCCACTAGATGGATGCTCCAACGCCCGAGATTCTTCAATAGTCAACTGAACGGATGCCCCAACACCTAATGAGCTACAACTCACCCTAGCACCACCCTACCACCCTATAGAAGAATAAAAAAAGAATGGACTCCCGTACCACGGAAAATGGTCCACTTTACAATGATATAGAATGATGTAGAAGAAGAAGATAAACTAGACCATAACCCCAAATTTGAAAAAAACACCTAATGATGATCCTAGACCTCCCAACGCTGCCTCTTCAACCCTTGGCAGATAAATAATAGTACAATTTGTACAATAATGTATTTACAATGACTAGGTACAATGATACCTTTACAATGATTGTATGCAGTGCTGCCCACTTGAAGACTTCATATGATGAAATTCTTGCTGCTGTTATGCACCTTGTATTTTTCTCTTGTCATGCTACCCTCTGCTACACCTTGCTTTTCTTTTCTGCCATAGAAATTCTGGTCCTTTGCAACCCTTGACAACACATGATCTAGCTTTTTTTTCCTTCTAGGAGCTCGATATTGAATCTGGTGTATCTCTATTATTTCAGATCTTAAATATCTGATTTTCAGTCCTATAGTATTCCTCTGAGTCATCTTTCCAATGCCATAGGTCTGATCCAATTTGGATTCTTCAAGAGAGAGTTATGCCAAATTTCTCACACTACCCTAATTATGGACTGTTTCAGAAGAGTGTACTTGTACATCATACCATGTGTCACTGTTTCTTCATTTGCCTCTAAAATTGATAGAGCAAAAACTAAATACTGTGCACTGTCTTCCAATTTTTATGGAATTCCAATCCGATACTCAGAGAGATAGCTATGACGATTTTACCAAGGTCACTTCTTTAAGATGAATTTCAGGAGCCTGCAAAACCCTTACTTCCACAAATCATATCTCCAAAAATATTGCGCAAATTGATCTAAATTTTTTACTGCAGCTTCCTCAAGATTTCGGCTTCGCCTCATATAAATTTCAGCTTCTGAACCTTCATAGAAAAAAAGTTAGAGCAAAAATTCCAATATGACCTGTTTGAGATGGCCGAATACATTGCATAAGGAGGAAATGAAGATCACAATTTATATGAATGATTAAGTTGAGAGGGGCTTCAACAAGTGAATGTGGGAGGTATTTTAGGAGCATAAAAAATATTAATTATGAATTTTCAATGACCCATGCCCCAACCCCATGCGGTTTTAGCCCACTAACTGGGGTACAAACTTCAAACATGAATATCTCTCAAACCATGAAGAATTACATGGCGTGCCATATATCAACTGAAACATCTCGACAAGTAGAAACCATAAAAAGAATTATTGACCCAGAATATATTAATTTGGTAGGTCAAAATTCCCATGCAATATTGGGTTAGCCCCTGGTGCTGCTTGGGTTGACATCAATGACAACTGCTGATCAACAGTTAATGCATACAATAGTGCTGCAAATTTTGAAAAAAATTCTATGGAGCGACGATCATAACCAGCATAACCAAGGAAAATACATACCTCTGTCAGTGTACGAGGGGTATTAATTTTAATAATTACCTCTATCTTAGCTGGGTCTACCTAAATACTTATACCATAAATAAAATGTCCCATAACTATGCCCTTTGTCATCATCATGTGGAATTTTTCATGACTAAGGCACATCTTGGTAGCTATACATCGTGTAAGAACCTTCTCAAGATTGTGCAAGGCTTGGTAAAAAGCATTACCACAAGGGGTGAAATCATCCACATATAGTTCAAGTCCTTCATTAATTAAATTAGAGAAAATAATGAGAATTTCCCTTTGAAAAGTGGTTGGTGCATTGCACAACCCAAATGGTAAGACTCTATATGCAAATTCTCCCCACGGATAGGTGAATGTAGTTTTATCTTAGTCTTCAGGGGAAATTTGCATTTAATTATACCCGCTAAATTTATCCAACAAACAAAAATATTCCTTTCTAGAAAGAGTTTCAAGAACTTGGTCCACAAATGGAAGAGGAAAATGATCATTCTGTGTGGCTTTATTTTTTTCTATATAATCAACACAATTTCTCCATTTTCCATTCTTTTTAGGGACTACCACCAGTGGTGAAAACCCACTTACTATCATAAATAGGATATTTAAAATTTACATCAAGAAGTTTTTGAAGTTGTTAGCCACCTATAAATTCTGTCATACTTAATGGTCGCTAAGCTTGTTTTTTAAACCTTCAAGAGATAGTTCCCTTTGAAAACCTATCATATTTTGAAGTTTTTATGATAATTATTACCCTTTGAGTTAATCTTCACTGTTGTTTCACTATTAATCCTAAAGTACCTGCTATTTACCAAGAGAAAACTGCTTAAAAAACTTCAATTCTCACCATTCACCTCTCCATTCCAATCCCACAAACTCTCCATTTTCATCCTTCCTTCCATCACAAAAACCCTCAAAAACACCTTCACTTAACCTCTAAATCACCAAAACCCTCTGTAAACCTTATATCTCCCTCCTATTTGGTTTAAAAATCCCCTCCTTTCATCTATCGGATCCTTCATTTTGGCTTAAAAATCCTTGTTTTGGCCTAAAAATCAGTCTATTTTCACTATATAGGTCTGAAGCCCCCGAGGGCTTGTGTCCTTTAGCCCCTACCTCCATGCATCCTTAGCCCCACAATCGGGTGCTTAGAACTTAAAAACCCTCTTCCAAACCCCTTTTTCTTTCTATTTCACATTCCCGACATATTAATTTTTAAACCAATTTAGACCGTTGATCTCTGCAGATCAACGGCCATCGGGTTACCCGCTCTCCGCCCGTCCATCTTGCCTTAATTTATCCTCCATTCAAAAAACCCACCCCATATTTTAATCCTAACCGTCCATTCAAAAGATTGGACGATCAAGACTAAAATTGATAACCCATTGCACCCTCTCCGCAACAAAGAAGAACACGTCGTCATGGACCCCACTCATCTTTTTGCCCTGCATCTTACCCTCCATCGTGCTCAACCTGCGTCATTGGATCTGGAGCCTCTAATCCAACGGATGGTGATCAATCTCGCGTAATTTTTCACCCCGCTTCGCAGTGCACTACTTCCGCGCGAAATAGGTGGTTTCCAGTGTCGCGCATTGTATGGAATCGCATTTTTTGGGAAATACTGCCTCCCCCACATTTTTCCACGTGAAAACCATTCCCAATTTTCTACCTTACCACTGCCTCACAAACACGCCTTCGCTTTTAAATCCCAGCTGTCGATCTCTGAGATCGAATGTATCTTATTATATCGCGACCCCATTCACTTGCTTTTTATCTTTTCTCCCAAACGCTCCATCGTGAGTTCCCCACCGTAGATCATCCTGATCTAACGGTCCACATCTCTCATCACACCCAAACCCCCATCAGACCTGGTTAGCTGCTCTGTTAGGATTTTCTTCACATTTTCCACTACGTCCACATTATTCTTCACTACTCCCCCACCACCCACGAAGCCTCCAAAGCAGTTTTAAACCAGATCTTCGCAGGATTTAAATTAACTTTGTGTTTTTTTTATGTAGGATTAAATGAAGTTAAAGTTAAACCCTCCCGCAGATGATTAAACTGTTATTTGCCAAGGATGACGATCCTTATGGCCTTTGATGCATATTAAAGGGTTTCAAAGGGACAATTAAATGTTCTTAGGGAATCGATAAGTCATGATCATCGGCTTTCTAAGAAAATTTTCCAGCAAACCCTCTGCGCACCTGCAAACAATAAAACACAGTCAGCATCAATAAATGAAAGAGTATCAGTGTCAAAGATGAAAATTATGGCTTAATTAGGCCTAAAAATAGATCCAAAGATAAACCACTATGTTTATGAAACATAGAAATATCAGTAAAAGAAGCCGCGAATACCACATCAGAGGGGCTAATTGAATCCCCTGCCTACCAAAAATTCCACCTTGCAGCCTTCTACCTCAAAGGAATACCCAGATCAAATCTCAGCTAGCAACATTAAAAACTAAGGCAGATGACAGTTATTACAAACAAAGGAAGATATTTCAAACTGTCAGTAAAGTTATTAGAAAATATGAAAAGTGCTTAAAGTCAATCTTTTCACTCATTGAGCCTAAACAATAGTAAACAGAGTTATGAGACAGAGTTCTAAATTGGAAGTTTTCCTGCCTTATGCCTTGCATGGTTTTCAAGGCTAGGAGTTGCATTTAGTATAGAATTAATTATACTTCAACCCTAGGAGCTCTCCCACCTCCTCATTTTCTTATAAAATCTCCTTGAGGAGCACATTGTAAAGGGTTGGTTGTTCACTAGTTGTAATATTGGAACTCTTTGAAATAATACATAGTCTATCTGAAGTTGAGGAAGAAATTGAAGTCTTGGAAGCTTGATGATGTTGTGACATGCTTGTTCTTGAGAAGGCTCTATCATTGGATCCCTAAGCTCGGTTGTTGGTGATGTATTCTGAACTGTCTATTGTTTTTCCTGTTCTCATTTTGTTCCATAAATTCTTACTACAGTAGGATGAAAAGTTTAGGCTAAGAAATGACTCCTGGAAGCACCTTAGACCTGTTTATCCTTCACTGTTTTATGTTTTCTTATGCTAAGGTATTTTAGAGTCTTTAATCATTCTATTGAACCCTTGTGCTTGTTTATTTCTCAAATAGTTCAAATAGTTGGTTCCAGCATGATTTATGGTTTTCCTTGCTTGTCTTCTGGCACTTGAAAACTTTTTTTGAAGTCTCCCTTTGAAGTACCATTGTTTATAGTTAGCCAAGGAGGCCTGTTTCGATCATACCCTTTGTCCCTGCTTGAAAAATTGCTTTAAAAGGTCTTTATAGTTGTAATCATAGATGTGTTATATGTTTCCTCTTCTATGACTGCAATCATCAGTGAATCTTTCATGTTTTCTAATTCCTTTGAAATAAAGTCTTTGAGGAAATAGGGTGTTCCTCGAATCTTAGATTTCATTTTAAAAGTTGTCTTGAAGTCATTTTTTTCTTAAAGTATGGTTTGTAGAATTCATGGTTAGCCCTGTCTATCAAATACCTCTTTATTGTTCAAATTATGTTTTTAATTTCCCTTTGTTGAGAATTAAACTTCTCTTTTCAAAATCATTAATGTCTATCTCATTCACAAAAACTAAAGGATCCTGTGGCCAAGTTAGATTTTCCCTTTGATATCCCATATCCATTGATGAGCTTGTCATAAACCTCTTCTTGACTCCATTGCCCAATGAATCTAACACTTCTTCTTTCTATCTATACTACCTAGACCTTTCATGTACTATTGTGCCAATTCAACCAAACAAGCACTTACACTCAATAACTAGACTAAAATCAATACTTAAAAGCAAACAAGATAAACCTTTGCTAACAAATAATTTGAGAGATCCCTCTCTGAGAACAGGAGGACTATATCCTGGAACTCTAAAGATTGGTTATGATGTTGTCTTGTCTTTTGGTTAGCCAATCTATCAAAACTCAGGAACCCCAACATAATGGTGATCACGGTGGGACCTATTGAATCTATGATAGCATAGAAAACTATTATAACTCTTTAGTCCTACAAATCTCTAAGAAAATCAGTCAGTAAGCCATATAATAGACTCTTTTTGTTTGAGCACCTTAGCTAAGTGTTAAAATCAGACCTAGGACATTCTCATAACCATAGAAATATACAAATCCAAAAATATTTCAGATTGGCTTCATAATAAACATGGTGGTGGAACCATAAAACATTTTACCTTTACAAAAGCTAAAAATTTTCCACCTGGCGACTCCATTGGCCCCAGTAGACTTATTACTCATCTAGGTCTCTAGATCTCTTTAGGACTGTGTTAACCAGCCTTGAGGAAGTTTAGAAGCCTAGTCCCATACTAGAATAAGCATTGTGAGAGGAAAAAATTTCAAAACTAGTCCTAAAAAACTTCAGCCTCTCTCATTTTTGAAAAAGCAGTCTAGCTTCACATAGGATCAACACTAGATCTCATCCAGACCCTAATCCTCCTTCAATATTTGACAATCCAGAGAGAATTCTATGGCAGACTTCTAAATCTGGAAAATTAGCCACTGATAGGAACATCCAAAGAACAAAATATGTCCCTAAAAACCTTGCTTTCTTAGAGGATTTACACTTTGACTTATCTTTCACAAAGAATCTCTTTAGAAATAAGTCTCAGAGTGACTTAAACCAAGTTGATTTTGAAACCACAGATTTGCGATAGAGATTTAGCAGAGAAGCCTCACCTTCTATTACACTTGATTATCAGCTTCTCCATCATTTCAGCTCCTTCCATAACAAATCTGCCCATCATCATATTGCTGGCCCAAGTATTTCTTCAACTCCTATCCACACATCCACTGTACAAAACACTCCATTCCATCCCACTTTCCCTCTTGTCAATCGACCCCTTGTAAATCCACCTTTCCTTCCAGCCATGGCAGCATGGTATGCTCCACTAGTGTTACCACAACCCATGGTTCCCTTACCAAATGATTACCAATCCAAAATCCCTCATTTCATTGAAAATGAACCTACTACTTCCCAACAACACATAACTAAAATGAATGATGCCTTTGATTACATGGAGATAGAAGGAGAGACTATTAAAATGAGAATTTTTGCGCAAATTTTAGGAGGAGAAGTAAAAAAATGGTTTAAAATATTAACTCCTAACAGCATCAATGATCTCCCTTCTTTGCATCAAACATTCATAAACAAATGGGAAATCAGAAAAAAAACCCTCCAAATCCTTTTATAGTATACTAACCTAAAGAGAAATACTGGGGAAAGTGTTCATGATTACTGCACTAGATTCAATAGTGTGTACAATGCACTTCCTCCAGACATGAAACCTCCACTAGGCTTAGCCTTGGTTAAATTCACAGAAGGCTTTGACCCAGAAATGGCCTATCAGCTAAGAGAAAGAGACCCCTCAACTTTAGAAGATATGCAGAGGGGAGCCATGATTGTGGAGGCAAATCTAATAGAGAAAAGAACGAGGATGAGGAATGAAAGGAAAGTTTCATTTAGGGAGAAATCTGCACCCTCCACATCTAGCTCGAAAATGGAAAGGATGATGGAAGAAATGATGAAAAAGATAAGCATACTTGAGAGAGCACAACCAAAAGACAATCAGAACAACCCCCAAAACAGAAATAGGAACCAGAATTATAGAAGAGAAAACAATCAAGATGGACAAAGGGACAATGACCAACATATTAGACCTCCCTTCCAACAAAACTATGTAGATCAAGACGAGGAAGAAAGGGAGATTGAAAGATTGGAAGAAGATCATGTAAAATTGATTGGATTAGACAGTGAGGATGATGTCTTCCTCAATGAAGAAGAACAAAGTTTCTTCCCCTCAGAACAAAATGAAAACACTTATGAGGATTCTGAAGATTATAGGTTGGGGTTCGAGAATGAAATCATGGAAGTACACAAACAGTATGATCTTAGAAGCAAAGGGAACCTAGATAATTCAAAATATATAAACACTAGCACTACTGTTAGGAAAAATGCATAAAATCAGCCTAAGAAAACAACAGAGAAACCCAACATTTTGGCTAAGAAAATAGATTTAAACAAAGAGAAATGTAACCAGCCAAATGTTGAACAAAGCAGCCCTGGCACTTCAGCTAGTGGCCCTAACAAAATCACCCCAAATAGTAGTCCAAACAAAGTTCAACAAATCAGAATTTCTGAAAGGAATTCAATTGAAAAAATAGATGTAAATATGACAAAATCAATAGTTCCTTTCAGACTTGAGGGAGAGATTGCAAAGATAAAAATTACCATACCCCTAGCTGAACTAGTAACCCAAGAAGTATATAAAAACCAAGTTTTGAAAGCTTTGAACTTAGGAAGTGACACTGATACTTTAAACTTGACAGATGACAAAACTGAGTTGTTGTTTGGTCCAGAAGTTGAAGGAAGATACCAAGAAGGAGTTGTCCCTTCCTTCTATGTCAGTTTGAATATACATGATAGGATATTACGCAATTATTCACATAATCTTATTCCCAAAGTAGTGATGGAAAGCTTAGGCTTAGAAATTACTAGACCATACAAGGATCTGTATTTCTTTGATTCAAGCAGAGTCATATGTTTGGGTTTAATCAAAGATTTATGTGTAAAATTATCTTAGATCCCTACTAATAGTCTAGTAATGGACATAGTGGTAGCTGACATTCCCCCAAAATATGGCATGCTTTTATCAAGATCATCGAGAGCCAAACTTTAGGGGAGCCTTCAAATGGACATGTCTTATGCCACCATCCCAGTATTTAGCCAAAGCAGAAGATTATACAGGGAATCCCACATGAAATGCATGGTGAGCAACATAGATAAACCAAACTGTTGGAACACCTAATCCTCTATGGGTAGGTGTGGAATGCAAAAAGTCACAATGGAGTCCAAGTGACCTTGGAATGTGAAACCAAGAGTCACACCATTGTACTATAAATGTACATCTTTGTATAATGGAAAATAAGAGAGCCTCAAGCTTATCCTTCATTGTGTGTTGAGTCTCTTGTGTGTGTGCTCATCTTCCTCATACACCATGTGTGTGCTTAACATGGTTTTTAACATGGTATCAGAGCGGGCGATTGCTGGCCCTGCTCCACTTTGAATGAGCCATTTGTGTTTATGGCCTGTGCATATCTGCAAAAATTCTTGGCATTTTTGCAGCACTCAGAGTTTTTGTAGCAGTGATTTTGCAGCATTCAGAAGTTTTATCTTAGAGAAGAGCATCATTCAAAATCCCAACATTCAGAAATTGGTTTGAAGGAGGAGCAGCATTCAGAAATTGGCAGCATTGTGCATCTGAAGGTTTTCTCACTGCTTATTTTTCCATTGAAAAATCTCTGCATTTTAAATTCTGCACCATTTTGGAGTTGCTGGAAAAGTGTTTAAAATAAGTTTCTGGAAAATTTCTGAGTTTTTCCATTGAAAGTTTTTGCATTTTTAAGCTGCTGGAAAATAGTTTAAAGAGGGTTTTTGACGAAATTTCTGAGATTTCTGAGTTCTCTAAATTCTGGGTTCTTCTGCTGCTGGGCTATTGGAAAACTTTCTGGGTTTTACTGCTGAAATCTTCTGGAAAATTCTGCATTCTCATTCTCTGCTGCTGGAGAAATTCTATTGTTGCCCTCATCTCTGCATTTTGTCCATTCTGCGGTGTATTTAAAAGAAATTCTACTGCTGTTTTAAAGATAATTTCTCTGCTCTGCTGTTTTAACAATTAAAAAAAAAAAAAAAAAAATTTGGCCTTTGGCCCTCTCTGCATCGACCTCACTCCAGCGCTCCGCCATTTCTCCAATCTCACAACCCTCAACTCTGCAATGGCTCCCTACTCATCATTCTACCCGCTCACACCCTTTACTCCCTCATGCCTCACGAGTTCTGCAAACCCCGCCTACCGCTACGCCCTGCCACCGCTTATTAAACCCACGTCCCTGCGCTTCCCCTTAACTTACCATGCTCCCTATCTACAACTACGCCCCATCTCCTGCACACCATCCTTACCTCCTCACTGTCTCCCTACGCTACCCATTCCCACTCACAACCGACTTTCCACACCGCTTAACTCACCTCCACTCTGCGCTTGAACTACGCCCCCTTATCCCTTCACGGCACCCCCTTAACTCACGTCCCTCACTACAATCACTCATAATTCCATTCCAATTTTTTTGTTTAAATATACACCCGCTTTCCCTCTCATATAATACCCCTCATCCATTAATACCCCACTCCTTATATGCTCCTCCCAAAACAATACGACTCTCCCCTTTTTTTAATCACATTTTTTTAAAATTTAATTCGACTTTTAAATTTTTTTAAACATTTCCATGCCTCTTTTTAAATTCGTTTTTGAAAATTTATTATAATACCTTTCATATAAAACTCCCCCCTCAATAAATTTCCCTAGCCCTATAATTAAATTCCTCCTCCCCTTTTTTAAATTGGTTCCCACATTCCCATTTTTATAATCCTTTTTTAATCCCATTTTAATACATTTCCCTTTTAATTCCCCTCCCATTTTTATAAAATTCTCACCTCCTCCCTTTTTTAAATAAACCCCCCTCTCATTTTTTAAATTCCCTTCCTTCATTTAATATTCCCCCCTCCTTATAAATTTCCCTCCACTTTTATATTCCCATTAAAAAAAAAAAAAAAAAAACAGCAGAGAGAGAGGAGAGAGAGAGGAAGAAGACTTGAACAGCAGAAAGGAAGAAGAAATGGCATAATGAGAAAATGACGAAATGACAAGAAAATTGCAGATTTTACATTGTGATTTGTGGCATTGACATAAGGGTGATTTTTTTGAAGAAATTGACATTTGAAGACAAATTTGTCATCATTTTCAAAACAATTCTTTGAAGGAAAATTCAGCTGCCATAAAAAGATTCTTGCACAAGTATTTTCAGCTACACATTTACAAATATTTTGCAGAGATATGTATTGAGCTGACATTGTATTTTGAGTGGAATTTGTAGCTCATTCATAGTTGCAATCATTATTTGAGTTGTTGGATTGTTGATTGCCCTCCATCATTTTAGGAGCACACTTTGTACTTTGAGAATTTCTTGAGTCATTTGTATTTGTTGCATCACATTGTAAACGGGTGCATTTTCGGTTGTAGCCGACACCCTTTCATTTTTTAGCCTAAGTTGTTGAAATGGCTAAAATCAATGAGGTATTAGTGTTGTTGAATGACCTCATTCATTCCAATGTTGGTGACATGATAAAAATGAGCAAGGATGCTCTTTGTAAAATTCACAGTTGTTTGCTAGATGCACATGAAAAGATCGAGTTTTTGCAGTTGGAATCTCAACTCCAACAAGATGAACTTCACCAAAAGAGTCACCATTCTGAACCTGTTTCTGTTCAGAAGATTGAGAAGGACTCTCATCAGTAGCAAGTCAGTAAAGTTGAAGTTGATTCCCATTCAGTTCATTGTACTAGAGCAGATGTACATGCAGATGCAGCCACTCAGCCTGCACTTCTCAAGCCCATCATCAGACCTTGGGAAGAGCTTGTCCACAAGAAGCACAGAACTGGTCTTGGAAATGACAAGGATGTGTCCTTTCATATTCCAAACTACACAAAGCCCATCATATTTCAGAGTGCCAGATTCTTGTATGACAGTTCACCTACAGTTGTTCCAGATCCTGTTCCACAACAACATCAGATTGAAAAATTCCAACACTGTGATCGATTTGGCCACATGAAAGATCACTGTTTTGATCTTCATCCATGCAAGCACTGTGGTCGGCACACCCATTCTTCAGACAGATGCTTCAGAAACAAGCCTCCTGCAAGAACAAAGATTCACCTTGGATGGATCGCTTCTTGGCAATGGGCATCAACAGCCAAGAAGATGTTTATGACACATGTTAGAACTTGTTCACGGATATTGAGTAAACTTGCAGTTGAGTTTTCGCCATCATCTCACCTTGTCCCTGACAGGGGGGAAAATGGTGGTCATGTACAAGCTTCGACGACAGATCAAGCGAGCCTGAGCCACAATCTCTCATTCCATGTTAGAGTTGTAGCCAGCAGTTCAAGCGAGCCTGAGCCACAATTCGTCATTCCAGATTCAGAGATGTAGCCAGAGACACGGATGCCCATGAGCATACCTTCAATTGGTGGATAACCTAAAACCATCATCTTTGGTTGGTGGATAACCTAAAACCATCATTTCGGTTGGTGGATAACCTAAAACCATCATCTTTGGTTGGTGGACAACCTAAAACCACCACAGGTAGTAGACCTCCCTTCTTTTAGGTCGAAGGTCTCCCTTTTTTATGAGGGACAATTCCTCTAACAGAAGCCTTCAGCTTCTTGCCAGTTTTGGAAGAGTTAAAGGGAGCGTAACAAGTTTAATGTGGAGTGTTGTAGTCATCCTAAACAAATCTTCAACATTTAGCTGAATGGTGTGCGAGTCAGTCTTTGCCATGTATACTTTGCAAATTTGTATTACAACTCTTTTCTTGGACTCACACATACCCCTTCGGATTAAGAGGGGATGTTGGAACACCTAATCCTACATGGGTAGGTGTGGAATACGAAAAGTCACAATGGAGTCCAAGTGACCTTGGAATGTGAAACCAAGAGTCACACCATTGTACTATAAATGTACATCTTTGTATAATGGAAAATAAGAAAGCCTCACACTTATCCTTCATTGTGTTGAGTCTCTTGTGTGTGTGTTCATCTTCCTCATACACCATGTGTGTGCTTCAACATGGTGTTTAACACAAACAACTCTCCAATATATTCCATTCATTCAAGTTTAGATTCCTTTATCTTATACAATGAAGATGAAATCACTCAACAAGAAAAGGAAAACAAAGAAGAAATCAGTTTACCAGATAAGTCAAAACCACCCTCAACTCAAATACAAAATATCAACAATTCTTAGCAGCAAGAAAATGAATATGAGATAGAAATACTTTGGATAATAAACTTTGATGGGTCTTGTAATAAGACAAGTGCAGGGGTAGGTGTATGGATTCACAATACAAATCAGGGTTATTCATATAAATTAGACTTTCCATGCACCAATAACATCACTGAATATGAAGCCCTGCTCCTTGGTTTGCAGTTGCTTAAACAACTAGAAGCCCAGAAAATATCGGTCCTAGGAGATTCTGAACTCATCATTAGACAAATCAAAGGAGAATATTTAGCTAAAAACCCAATACTTAGAGAATATCGAAATGTTGCCCTTGATCTCCTAAATACCTTTGAAAAATATGAACTCAGTTTCATTCCAAGAGCACAAAATCATCTAGCAAATGAAATTGCCTTCACTGCCAGCAATTGCCAAGTACCTCAGATAAATGAACATCTTAACATAAAGGTCAAAAATAGACTTGCAGTGCCTGACAATGAGGACCACTGGCAAGTGTTTGACACTGAAAAACACATAGATGATTTCATAAAATCAGAAAATTATTTTGCCATACCAGCATTAGAAACCAGCCATGAAGAAAATTGTTTGGATAATGAACAAATCCCAGAAACAGAAATAACATATTCTGCTGATATAAATCACTGTGAAAATCTTTTTGAAACAGAATTAATTCACAACGCAGACCAGAAAGACTTCGAAGTTTTACAATGCAAGAATGATACAATTCCAAGAGGTCTCACACCTTTAGAACACTTTTTTGATTTTAATGATGTAGCCAAAGAACCAAGAATGGAGCCCATGGAAACAGATGTAGAAGAACATAACATAGGCAGCCTAGCAGAACCCAAGATGATCAAACTGTCCAACACTCTCCCAGCTCATATAAAATTGCAATACATAGAGCTGTTCAAAGAATTTAGAGATGTGCTTTCTCGGGGATACAAAGATCTGAAATCTTATGACACTAACATCATCCAACACAAAATTCCTCTTAAAGAAAATCAGAAACCTTTCAAACAAAAAATAAGAAGGATAAACCCTGTTTTATTGCCTTTGGTTAAGAAAGAAATTGAAAAGATGTATGATGTTGGGATTATAGTATCCCTTAGATATTCAGAATGGGTGTCAAACCTAGTTTCTGTTAGGAAGAAGACATGGGAAATCAGGTTCTGCATTGACTTTAGAAATCTAAATAGAGCCTCCCTGAAAGACAAATACCCATTGCCCAAGATGGACCATATACTTCAAAGGGTAGTTGGGTCAAAAAAAATATCACTGTTGGATGGGTTCTCATGTTACAATCAGGTGTTAGTGCTCCCAAGTGATCAACACAAAACTGCTTTTACTACACCTTGGGGCACCTTTATGTATGTCAAAATGCCATTTGGTTTGATGAATGAAGGGGCCACCTTCCAAAGGGCCATGGACATAGCCTTCTCAGAAGATATTGGCTATTTTATAATCATTTACCTTGATGACATAACAGTTTTCTCTAAAACTGATAAAGAACATTTGATTCAATTAAGAAGAGTTTTTGAGAAATGTAGGAAATTTGGCTTATCTTTGAACCCCAAAAAGACACTCTTTGGCCTCCAGGAAGGTAAAATTCTTGGTTACATAATTTCAGAAGAGGGAATCAAAGTAGACCCTAAAAGTATTGATGGCATATTGAAAATCAGTCGTCCAAGAAGCCTCAAGGAATTACAATCCTTCATTGGGAAGATAATTTTTTTGAGGAGGTTTATCCCCAACCTTGCTGAGCTACTAAGAAACATTACGAACATGCTTAAGAAAGAGGGAGGTGTTAAATGGACAACACAAGCTAAACAATCATTTGAACTGGTTAAACAAGCTCTTACTCAAACACCAGTCTTGATTAGTCCAGATTTCACCAAAGATTTTTATATCTTTTCTTTTGCATCAAAACATACAATAGCTGTAGTATTACTTCAAAAGAATGATTTGGGGCAAGAAAAACCAATATCATTTTTTAGTAGGGCCTTAAGAGATGCTCCTCTCAAATATAACATCATGGAGAAGCAAGCCTTAACATTAGTGAAAGCATTAAAAGACTTTAGAGTCTACATTTTACACTCTCACATAATTTCTTTTGTTCCACATACTGTTGTCAAGGATATTCTAAGTCAAGACCCTGATGGTAAAAGGGGAAAATGGATTGCTACTATTCTTGAATATGACTTAAAAATCAGGCCCACGAAACTAATCAAAGGGCAGGGATTAGCAAAGCTCATGGATGAGTCAAATTTCCAAGCACTAGATATGAATATGGTAGATGTGTTGGAAGAAATAGAATAATTCACTGCTCCTTTCATTGAAGAAACATTTTTGAATTCTCCTTGGTATGCTAACATCATTTATGTGCTTTTATATCTAAATTCCCCTCCTTCTTTTTCTAAAACTAAAGCTAGATTTTTGAAACAGAAGGCTTTGAATTATTGCATATTAGATGGGGTATTATACTGGAAAAATTTTGTTGGAATTTTGCTTATATGTTTACTTGAGGATGATGCAGGAAAAATCATGCATGAGCTGCATGAAGGAGAATGTGGAGGACACCTCTACTGGAAGACCACAGCAAAAGAAATCCTCAGATCTGGTCACTATTGGCCCACCCTTTTCCCAGATACTTAGAATTTAGTCATGTCTTTCCATAAGTGTCAAATTTTTTATGGCAAAAGGAAACTCCTCCCCTTACCTTTACATCCTATCAGTGTTGAGACACCCTTCCAATAATGGGGCTTGGACTTCATTGGGGAAATTCACCCATCTTCATCAGCCCAGCATAAGTGGATCCTCACTGCCACTGACTATTTTACCAAGTGGATAGAAGCCATACCATCTAGGAATGCTACTGACTCTTTCATTATCAAGTTCCTTGAAACAAACATCCTATCCAGATTTGGTTTTCCTAGAAAAATCATCACAGATAATGTTGTTGCTTTCAAGTATAAAATAATGGTTGATTTCTGTCACAAATACCACATCACCTTGGGCCATTCTACTGCCTACTATCCCCAAGGAAATGGATTAGCTGAATCCTCCAACAAAAGCCTCATCAACATCATCAAAAATATGTTGGAGAAGAATCAGAAATCATGGCACAATAAGCTGATTCATGCCTTATGGGCTGATAGATTAACTACAAAGAAGTCAATACATATGTCCCCCTATCAGCTGGTCTATGGCATGGATGCAGTCTTCCCAACATCATTAGGAGTTCCAGTCATGAAACTCCTTCAAGAAGTGCAAGCTGAAGAAAATGATATGCAGAGAAGAATCAACCAAACAATTCATTTACAGCAGTCCAGAGAAGAAGTCTATGAAAGAACACAACTAGTCCAAGAAAATATCAAGAAACTATTTGATAAAAGGACTAAGGCAAACAATTTCCAAGATGGAAATGTAGTTCTCAAATGGGATTCAAGAAGGGAAGAGAAGGGAAAACATGGCAAGTTTGAGAACCCGTGGAAAGGACCCTATATTATTCATGCTGAGAGGGGTCACAATGCTTTCTTCCTGAAAGAATTGAATGGAGAAGATCTATATGGAGGTCCTATCAATGGCAGGGTGCTCAAGCATTATTTTTGTCAAGAGTCATGAGTTTCAAAGCTTTTTTCTTTCCATTGTAAATATCATTTTTTGAACATTGCATTCAAAGTTAGAAAAAATAAAAATACAAAAACAAAAGAAAAAGAAAAGAGGGCAGATAAAAACAAGAAAGGTATAGCCCCATACCAAAAAAGAAAGACAAAGTCTGAAAGTGTGCAAGCTCAAATGCTACTCCTAAAAACACACTTCTAGTTAGTCATATAGCCTAATCATGACTAATTAGTTTTTCAATTTACTGCTGATAGGTTAAGTGAATTAGATTAGCCAAATAGCACAATCTTGGCTTATCAGTAAGGTAGATTAGGATAGAGGAAACAAAGGTTAAAACAAATTCAAAATCTGAACCTGTGAATATCAAAATAAGAATGGCTCTAATTATATTAAATCTTGAGCCAAAGATGGAAAACAAACCAGTTCCAATATGCTCAAAACTTGAACCAGATAAGAGAGAAAATATATCTCAAACAAATTCAAAATCAGAGCTGAAGAGATAATGAAGGATGTTTTCGTTTTCATATCTTAAGCCTTCACCATTTTGTTTTAATTTTCTACAAATTTTAGTCTATGTGCAGCTTTTTTTTATGCCATAGATCTGCAGCAAGTCAGACTGCTTAATCCTGGCTTGGCTGCTTTTAAATTTCCTTTTTTAGAATTTAGAGAATAAAGGTCTGTCAGACAGTTTAATCCTGACAGATAGTAGTTAGATAGAAAATTTATGAACTCAACTGTTTAAACTGAGTTCATGGAGAAATAAGATTATACTTAGATTAGTTTCATGTTTTCAAAAGAATAAAATGTTGATGAAGAGAGTTTTCTAGTCCAAATGCACTCTGAAAGAAGAAAAAATGTTAGGATCATTAGGAATGGGTAGGTAGAGATGTTTTTTTGATAGAATTCCATTGTTTCATATTGCTGCAGAGATTATCAAAACAAAGAAAGATCAACCAAAAGAAAAGAAAGTTGTTGCCCAATGGATGAAGTCACTGGTTTACTGAAAAGCCAGAGATCAATAGCTAAGGTTCTGGACACTTAAAAGAACCAGCTGTCCTCCCAAAGTGGAGCCACTGTTAGCCACCTACAAATTTTGTTATACTCAATGGTGGCTAAGCTTGTATTTTAAACCTTCAAGAGATAGTTCCCTTTGAAAACCTATCATCTTTTGAAGTTTTTATGATAATTATTGCCCTTTGAGTTAATATTCACTGTTGTTTCACTGTTAGTCCTAAAGTACCTTTTGTTTGACAAGAGAAAACTGCTTAAAAAACTTCATTTCTCACCATTCACCTCTCCATTCCAATCCCACAAACTCTCCATTTTCATCCTTCCTTCCATCACAAAAACCCTCAAAAACACCTTCACTTAACCTCTAAATCACCAAAACCCTCTGTAAACCTTATATCTCCCTCCTATTTGGTTTAAAAATCCCCTCCTTTCATCTATCGAAACCTTCATTTTGGCTTAAAAATCCTTGTTTTGGCCTAAAAATCAGTCTATTTGCACTATATAGGTCTTAAGCCCCCGAGGGCTTGTGTCCTTTAGCCCCTACATCCATGCATCCTTAACCCCCGCAATCAGGTGCTTAGAACTTAAAAAACCCTCTTCCAAACCCCTTTTTCTTTATATTTCACATTCCCGACATATTAATTTTTAAACCAATTTAGACCGTTGATCTCTGCAGATCAACGGCCATCGGGTTACCCGCTCTCCGCCCATCCATCTTGCCTTACTTTATCCTCCATTCAAAAAACCCACCCCATCTTTTAATCCTAACTGTCCATTCAAAATATCGGATGATCGAGATTAAACCCGATAACCCATTGCACCCGCTCTGTGACAAAGAAGAACACGTCGTCATGGACCCCACTCATCTTTTTGCCCTGCATCTTACCCTCCATCGCGCTCAACCTGCACCGTTGGATCTAGAGCCTCTAATTTGACGGAAGATGATCAATCTCTCGTAATTTTTCACCCCGCTTCGCAGTGCACTACTTCCACGCGAAATAGGTGGTTTTCATTTTCCACTTGTTGTGCATTGTATGGAATTGTGTTTTTTTGGGCAATACTGCCTCCCCCCCATTTCACTGCGTGAAAACCATTCCTGGTTTTCCGCCTTACTGCTGCCCTCACAAACGCGCCTTTTCTTTTAAATCCCAGCCGTCGATCTCTGAGATCAAATGGCTCTTATTATATCACGACCTCGTTCACTTGCTTTTTATCTTTTCTCCAAAAGCTCCATCGTGAGTTCCCCGCCGTAGATCATCCTGATCTAACGGTCCACATCTCTCGTCGCACCCAAACCCCCATCAGACCTAGTTAGCTGCTTTGCTAGGGGTTTCTTCACATTTTCCACTATGTCCACATTATTCTTCACTACTCCCCCGCCACCCACGAAGCCTCCAAAGCAGTTTTAAACCAGATCTTTGCAAGATTTAAATTAACTTTGTGAGTTTTTTATGCAGGATTAAATGAAGTTAAAGTTAAACCTTCTCGCAGATGATTACACTGTTATTGGCCAAGGATGACGATCCTTACGGCCTTTGACACATATTAAAGGGTTTCAAAGGGATAATTAAACGTTTTTAGGGAAACGATAAGTCATGATCATCGGCTTTCTAAGCAAATTTTCCATCAAACCCTCTGCGCACCTGCAAACAACAAAACACAGTCAACATCAATAAATGAAAGAGTATCAGTGTCAAATATGAAGATTATGGATTAATCAGGCCTAAACACAGATCCAAAGATAAACCACTGTGTTTATGAAACATATAAATATCAGTAAAAAAAGCCTCAAATACCACATCAGAGGGGCTAATTGAATCCCCTACCTACCAAAAATGCCACCTCGTAGCCTTCTGCCTCAAAAGAATACCCAGAACAAATCTCAGCCAGCAACATTAAAAACTAAGGTAGATGACAGTTATTACAAACAAAGGAATATATTTCAAACTGTCAGTAAAGTTATTTTAAAAGATGAAAAGAGCCTTAAAGTCAATCTTTTCACCCACTGAGCCTAAAAAACAGTAAACATAGTTATGAGACAGAGTTCTAAATTGGATGTTTTCCTGCCTTATTCCTTGCATGGTTTTCAAGGCTAGGAGTTGCATTTAGTATAGAATTAATTATACTTCAACCTAGGAAATCTCCCACCTCCTCATTTTCTTATAAAATCTCCTTGAGGAGCACATTGTAAAGAGTTGGTTGTTCACTAGTTGTAATATTGGAACTCTTTGAAATAATACATAGTTTGTCTGAAGTTGAGGAAGAAATTGAAGTCTTGGAAGCTTGATGATGTTGTGACATGCTTGTTCTTGAGAAGGCTCTATCATTGGATCCCTGAGCTTGGTTGTTGGTGATGTATTCTGAACTGTCTGTTGTTTTTCCCATTTTCATTTTGTTCCATAAATTCTTACTACAATAGGATGAAAATTTTAGGCTAAGAAATGACTCCTGGAAGCACCTTAGACCTGTTTATCCTTCACTATTTTATGTTTTCTTTTGCTAAGGTATTTTATATTCTTTAATCATTCTCTTGAACCCTTATTCTTGTTATTTCTCAAATAGTTCAAATAGTTGGTTCCAACATGATTTATTGTTTTCCCTGCTTGTCTGCTGCCACTTAAAAACTGTTTTTGAAGTCTCCCTTTGAAGTACCATTGTTTATAGTTAGCCAAGGAGGTTTGTTTCGATCATACCCTTTGTCCCTGCTTGAACAATTGTTTTAAAAGGTCTTTATAGTTGTAATCATAGATGTGATAGGTGTTCCCTCTTCTATGACTGCAATCATCAGTGAATATTTCATATTTTCTAATTCCTTTGAAATAAAGTCTTTGAGGAAATAGGGTGTTCCCCGAATCTTAGATTTCATTTTAAAAGTTGTATTGAAGTCATTATTTTCTTAAAGTGTGGTTTGTAGAATTCATGGTTAGCCCTGTCTATCAAATACCTCTTTATTGTTCAAGTTATGTTTTTAAGTTCCCTTTGTTGAGAATTAAACTTCTCTTTTCAAAATCATTAATGTCCATCTCATTCACAAAAACCAAAGGATCTTGTGGCCAAGTTAGATTTTCCCTTTGATATCCCATATACATTGATGAGCTTGTCATAAACCTCTTCTTGACTTCATTTCCCAATGAATCTAACACTTCTTCTTTCTATCTATACTACCTAGACCTTTCATGTACTGTTGTGCCAATTCAACCAAACAAACAAACCAAACAAACACTTGCACTCAATAACTAGTCTAAAATCAATACTTGAAAGAAAACAAGATATACCTTTGCTAACAAATAATTTGAGAGATCCCTCTCTGAGAACAGGAGGACTAGATCCTGGAACTCTAAAGATTGGTTATGATGTTGTCTTGTATTTTGGTTAGCCAATCTATAAAAACTCAGGAACCCCAACATAAGTTCTTTTTTTAATATGTCCCTAATTTGTGGATTTAATATTCTTTGAGGTTGGTGAATGGCTCAGGAATCTTTCTCAGTATAGATATGTTGTGTACACAACTTTGGATCGATTCCCTTCATATCAGAGTATTCCCAAGAAAAATCTTGTTTATATTTTTGAAGAACTTGAATCAGCCTTTCATGATGAAGGTCATTAAGATTGGTGTTAATATTGAGGGTCTTGTCAATCTCAATTTCAATGGGACTGCTATTGTGAATTGCAGTCGTAGGTATATGCCCAATGTTCAAATCCCCTATCAGATATCCTTGGGCTTCCATTTCAAGCATAAATTTCAACATATGACATGTTTGGTTTCCAATAGCGGAAGTCTGATTAATAAACCCACTAATTATTTCATCCTCATTTTGTATTTTAAAAATAAGATATTGTCGACAATGAGAGGAGAGTGTAAATTTCCTTCTTATATTCTGGAGGGAAATTTCTAAAATCTTCAATCGACAAGCTATGCTAGCAGGTGGGTATATGATAATATTCTTGATAGTAGGCCCTTTAGAAATTTTCATACTTCCAGTTCGACCCCTCATATATGCATCTACAGTGGCAAGCCATGGTCTGCCTAATATAAGAGGGTGTCCTTCCAGTTTATTTTTAAGATTTAGGCCCAGAAAATCCACTGGGTATTCCCAGGAATATACAAAAACAATGATATCGTCCAAGGTCCCTTCTAGTTTTACTATGAATTTCTCAGCTAGTTCACAAGGAATCCACAAGTTTTGAGTGTTATAATGTTTATGGCATCTCCCAAGTCCACTAAGGTTTTTGGGAAATTATACCCCTGAATCTGGACAGTGACTACAGGGTTTCCAAGATCGTCATATTTGATAGGTATCTATTTTCCTAGGATGGTTTCAAAGAGTTTCCTTAGGACATGGACTATAGGAGAATCTTTCGACTTCCTACCAGGATTCTTAACACAAAACTCTTTAATGGTTTTGGCATAAATGGGTATTTCTCTAATAACATGCAGGAGATGGATTTTGATACATAAGTTTTGTAATTCCCTTAAGAGATCAAAATCGGGATATACATGTGATTTTACTATGGCTAATCTCTTAGGTAAGGGAGGAGAAGTGTTTGCAATCTCAATGGATTATTTTTTTTAGTCAGTTTACTAGATGATTATGCTTCAGTAATGATTACAGTAGGAGGAGAATGGTTTTTCAAAGGCTACTCCTTAGTAGGATTTTTCATTTTATAGTTGCTCTTGATTTTTTGAATGATCTTCTGGAAAGATGGTTCTCCCATATCTTAGATGTATTTCATTACATTCCAAAGAGGGAGGGGGGGAAACTGGATTTTACAAAATCACTAAGAATTGTACAGGTCTTCTATTTGGATTCAGATTTCGCTATGCAAGTAATTGAGGTCATAGTGGAGGTGGAGCGTTTGGAGGTAGTTGAAGTGGAGGTTGTAATGGTAGTTTATTTTTTGATTGAGGCAACTCTCCCATAGATTGATTAATTGGTCTAGTGGGGTGTTTCCAATTATGGGACCAGATTGGCCCCTGAGTAGGCTTATTTTCCCATTATGTAGGGTATGGATTATTTGATGTATTTTGACATGAGGTTGCAATATACTGTTGATTTGGCCAAGAAGGACTAGGAAAGGATTGATTTATCCAGGGTGAAAAAGTGTATGGTTGAGGCTGCCAAGTAGTAGGAGAATGTTTTTTCCCCTGCCAATTTAATCCAAGAAACTGTTGTTGGCCAAATTGTCCAGAAAAAAACATACAAGGGTCCTGCAACATACCTGATGGGAAATTATTCCATTGTCGTCATTGTGCCACGAAATACACTGGCTTTGGTTCTTCCTCATTTTCCTTAAATATAAATTTCAACCAAGGAATCAAGGGACATTGATCGGTCAAGTGATATTTGGTAGAAATAACACATATCTTGACTGTATCCAGTGGTAATTATTTACGACTATGCTTCTTTCAACAAAGAGGACATAAAATAGCTAATTTTGGTTCTACTTCATCCTAATTATGTTTTACTTGTAAAACATCCAACTATGTTGTCAATGTACTTAAGGTATCGATCTTAAAATATTTTAAAATATTACCAATATCTGCTCGTGTAATTCCCCCCTCTACAATTTTCTTAGATCTACTGGGAGGATCACGAGTTCAACGCTTGGTTGGTGTACTCCCATGTGAACATATGATAAAATTTTTTACATTTTCATCATAATTATCTTTAGAAATATCACCCTACCCCATTAAATCAAGCATTTCTATCCATTCATCTTTCATACCTATAATTAAGGAAGTTTTCAACGCATCCATGGGTAAAGTAGTATATGGTGATCTTTGTAAATTATATTGAAATATTTCAATATACTCTTCCAAGGTTTCTTCTTATTTTGACGTCATCTTAAAAATTTCTTCCCTTAGATCTCTAAATAATCCTAGTACTTAGTAAGGAAATCATGTTTCATTTTACCCCGTGAATTTATAGTACCACCCCCCAATCCCACAAACCATTGCAATGCTACTCCTTTTAAAGTAGAAGGAAACAATTTTAATTTTTGGGGTCAATAATATCATCATATCCACGACATCAGACATCGAACTCAAGAAAAAATTTATCGGGATCTTTAGAGGCCATCCCATGAAATTTTGGAAGGTTTTGCAGCAAGATAGGCTTCATTGGTGGATTAGCCTACAAATCAACAATAGGGTATTTTACAGTTGAGGTTTGCGTTGCTATTACCGTATTTTCCATTTGATCAAATATCTTCCAATAACCTTCAAGAATATCGTAGTTAGGAATTACTAACTGGAAAATATTAGTATGTTGATGGGGTTTTAGTCCTTGACCAAGTCTCACAACACTACTCAGATCAAGAATTTCAGTTTCTCTTCTCACAATGGGTGTCACAGGAGATTCCTGCTTAGAAGGTTGAGGGTATGGTTCACTTTTCTCAGCTCTCCCTTCCCTTAAGTTACAAGAGTGACCCTCAGTATTATCAAAAGGAATAATATTCCTAACATGTATGTCTTGGAAGCTTTGCTCAGATCCTAAATTTTTATCATGAATCTCAACATTAGTTGCAGTAGATGAATTTTCTACTCAAGGGGAAATTATAGTAGAAACCTTCCTAGATAATGCTTGGGGACCTACTGAGACTTGAGAATTTAATTTAAGAATGATTTCTTCTATGAAGGTCATTCTTCCAAGGCCAACCCAACCTTAGATTTTGGTGATTTTCGGGGCAGATGTTTTATCTATCTCTATCTGATTCCTAGTCCTAGGTTTCTTTCTATTCATATACACTAAACAACCTAAATGTATTAGCTGACGAAAGAAACTACCACAATATTTTTACTAGCCTCGTGCATCCACAGGTTCTTATCTTTCGTATTTAATACCCAACCCTTAGGCATACAACTATCACTTTCTTTTACAACCTTCCCAATAATGACGCGAAGATGTTGAGCCAATCAATTTTTCTGAAAAATACCAACTAACTACTGCACATTAAATTCTCAACTCAAGGTTTCGACTTTCTATTTCAAGGTTATCAACACAATTTATGCAAGAGAGATGTTGGTATGACTATTTATTGCTACCCTATTGATAGACAAAGCTACAATTTTAAAGGAATCAACTCGTTATGCAATTTATAACTAAACCAAACCATTCATAACATCAACTTCTAAATGATTTTCTGAAGTAAACATCAAAGGAAAACCTATTAAGCATCAAGTTTTTACTTAGGGAACAACAACTACAAAATGGAAAAATAACACTATAAAACCATACCATCAAAAGAAATAAAGTGCAAAAGATAACAATCTATGATAATCTATAGGAAATGATGATATTCCTAACAGATTAACTAAATAAAATATACTCGGTAACAATATTTATGAATTCTATTTAAAACAGAGCATGTGATTTAATAAACAAGCAATAATAAATTAAGAGAAATTATGCAAATGGAATAACTGAAACAAAATAACTAAACACCAATTTAATAATACAGGTAAAGATAGTGTTTCTTCCAGGATCAAGCCCAAATCACCGGAATGGATTTTCCTTATAAAATGAATCAACACAACAAATTAACTTTGAATAATAAATGATCCTGTTTAATTACAAAAAATCAATTACAATTGATGTATTTTCAAGTCTGAATCGATGTCAAAAGAATATTACAACTGAACAACCCCTTTCGAGGCTCAATGTCAAGTATTTATACCATTTCGATATGAGATAAGAACACTGAATCTATTTCTAATAAAGAGCAATCGTGAGAATATGAATATTCTCAGGATGCTCATTTTAAGATACAAGAGATATTGATATATCTGATGACCAAGTCAGAAGCCCATCCTTAACTGACTCTAATCCAAACAAGGTTCAACAACCTGAAGCTATCTTATCTCCCATGATCATTCCAGGAAACATCATCGAATCACAATTCATCAATAGATTCTTGTCCAAAATAAGGATCCAGTCGTAAGTAAATAACGATTTAGTGGTAATATCTATTCAAAAAAGTAATAAAATAATAAATACATATAAAACACTTCTAGAATCCATACTTCATAATTTATCATAGCATAATTGCAAAAAAAGGCTTAGAAAATAATTTAAAAACTGAGTAAGGTAAGGAAATTATGACAATTATGAGGCTCAACACTTGGTATGGTGCATATGTTTGTGATGATTATATTGTGTGTTTATATTATTGTAAAATAGTTTGTGTATTACGAGATTATATATTCTTTTAAAAAGATAAATTATAACATGTAAGATGATTTTACAGAAATATGTGCATTTGTCATGCAGGACATTGAGGATAGAAATATAAATTTGTTTATTCTTATGTATGTAGTAATCATTACTGTAACTCTCGTTATTATTTTTTTAAACTTATTTATCTCTAAAACGTTATATATTTTTAAATAATTTTTCTATGTGGCTTTCAAATATGTTGGAGGGTATTTATTCTACAAAGAAAAATTCATGTAAGTCATCAACGTCTTTCATACTGACAAGGCACAAGAAGCAAGGAAAAGGAAATGAAGAACAACATAAGCTGAAACTACAAGAGTAAATACACATGATCAATAAAGAGGAAATTAAGTTCACTAGTCTAATAAGGTTAGAAAGCTATCATTTCATGATCCATATTTATGAAGGAATGAAATGAAATATATATTTAAACATAACATAGAGATACAACGAAAGAACATAAATTCAATTAATTAATAACAAGTACTCAAAATTGTTTACATTCATAATGGAAAAGACTAGCTCTAGCGATGGTAGCTTATCTCTGTGAAGAGATGTGACAGCTACATCTTTCTTAATTGTGTTATAATGAGGCTTGGAGGCCTTTTTATCATAAAGAATAAATTTGAAACACTAACCCTAGGAGATGAAGTGCCAACAGTTTTGGACCTCGTAGGGGTAAGTTGGAATGCCAAATTCTTGAGGTCGTAACTTTGGCATGAAATCTCCGTTTGGATATCATAATACCTCACTTCAAAGATCTCCCCAAGGAGGCGAAAAAATAGTCTTTTTTGAAATATATTGTGGGACTTTTTTGGTCTCTTAATTTTCCCAGAAACCATATTTTAGGCCCTCAAAATGGCTCCGAAAGTTTAGGAGCCAAAAAACAGCCGAAAATAAAAAATTTGTGCTAGAATTAAGGAAACTGAAATGAAACAATTTTGGGGGTCCAAGTGGAATAGGCGAGTGGCCACCAATATCCACCTAGATCAGTCCTTCCCCTTATAAATAAATGGTCCCCATTACGTTGAGTGCCTCCATGATATGGGGAAACTTTTGTTGAGCTTGGTCCCTGGTGAGCCACTTTCCTTGGTGCAGGAGTTGGTCAGCTTTGAAAACCTGATACAATTGGATCATTTGTTAGCAAGTGTGCTTAATCTATGTGCCCAAGATCCGGTCAGTAATGACATCTTTAATGTAATTTGGGTTGAGATTTTTTGGAGTCAACTACTCAACAATGCCTAATGTGTTCAACAATGGTGCAAAGTATGGCCAAAGGCAATCCAAATTGAACACAATGTGCAGGCCAAGGAATGGGGGAATTTTGAGCTAGAAATAATTGTCACCCACAACATTGGTGATGGTATAAGGCCCATATCACAGTGATCAAATATTATGATGGGATCTAGTAAGGCATCCCTTCTACAAATGTAACCAAAATTTATCGCCCACTTAAAACTTAAGTAGCACATGATGTTGATCATGACATTGTTTGTACTTGGAATTGGATTCATCCAAGATATCATGGACCTGCTGGTGGATGTGCTAGATGCATTTAATATTATGGTGCTTTATCAGCTTCGGATTGAACATGTGTAAATTTTTCTTGTGTAGTTTCAATAGGAATTATGACATCAATGGGACACAATGCTTGAAATCCCATGCCCACTTAAAAGGGGTTATGTCCAGTCAAGCTATGGAGAGCTATGGAGAGCTATGTTATAGCGATGTTTCACATAGGGAAGAGTCTTGTCCCATGTTCATCGATGCTTGGAGTTGTACATGTGTAGTATGCGCACTATCATCCTATTGACAACCTCTGTTTGGACATCAGTCTATAGATGGAATTCATTTGACTCGGTGATCTTACTGTCCAATAACAACAAGAGTCTCGACCAAAATATGCTCAGGAAATTTCTATCCTGATATGATATAATGGTTTGTAGAATCCCAAAAATAACCCACACTCATTTGAAGAAGGGCTTGGATGTGTATTTTTTTGTGATACTCTTCTTGGAGGCCATCAATATAACCATCTTAGAAAATATATCAATGCTCGATAGGGGAGGCTAGACATATAGTCCATGGAGATGGATTCCCAAGCTCGGTTAGGAGTATGCAAAGGAGTGTAAATACCTTTCTTGTTCGTGATGGCATGGAAATTGAAAGATTTAATATATTTTTAACATAATGTCATAGTTTCAGACAATAAAAATATTTCTACAGTACTTCCACTATCTTCTCTACACCAAAGTGCCTTGTGACCCTAATGTAATGCGCCTCCCAAATAAGCTTAGCATGTTCTCTTGAAGGAACACAAAGATGTTCCAAATAACACAATAGTCCATCCTAAAGGTGGAAGTCTGGAATTATCTTTCTATCCATCAGTATTTTATAGGTGGCATAAAAATCCGAGTCACTTTCATATATTTGTGGCCATCCATAAGTCTCTTTCCCGCAAGATTTGATAATTGTACTCAATTCCGCAATCGTGGGTTGACTAAGGTAGTCTGTGATATGATTGGTTCTTCCCTTGTTGTATTTTATGTTCAAATCGAATTATTGTAGGTATGTGGACCATTTATTATGGTGATCATTTTGAAACTTCCCCTGTGTCTACGTAAATTGAAGAGGTCGGTGATCTGTGTGGGTGATCATCTCCTTCCCCAAAATATAATTCTTTCATTGGCGATAGTCCTACATGATATAATACATCTCCTTATCATAGTTGGGGTACCTATGAAAAATATTAGAGAGTGTCTCACTATGATAGGCCACCGAGTGCCCTTTTTGAGTCAGGGGTGCACCAATAAGATACTCTAAGGCATATGTCTCAATTTCAAATTGTTTTTGTAGGTATGGCAAGGTGAGAACTGGTGCAAAGAAAAGGTAGTGTTTCTGTTCATCAAATTCCTTCTGCTGTGCCTTGGAAAAAAAACTTTGGTTTTTATTTTCCCTTGGTAACTTGAGTTAAGGGCCAAGAAATATAAGAGAACCCCAACATGAATCTTTGATAGAAATTCAAAAGGCCCAAGAAGTTGTGAAGCTCTGTCATACTCGTCGGGGCTATCCAATCTTGAATGAATTTGATCTTAGCCGGATCCACATACATGCCTTGATCATTGATTATGTAGCCTAAACATTGGAACTATTCCATGTGAAAAGAGAACTTCTCCAAGTTTTCACATAGCTTATTCTATCATATGGTTTAAAGGACCTTATGAATGTGTTGCAAGTGTTTTTCCCAAGTCTTTATAAATATGAGGATGAAATCTAAATATACAACCACAAAATAATTGGTTAAAGGTTGCAAGATGTCATCCTAAAGGGCATGACCAACCACTCAAAAATACCCTCCTTGGATTTGAAGGTGGTATTCCATGCATCAATGGGATCTATTGGGACTTGGTGATATCTGTACTTCAAATCAATCTTATTGGAGTACTTTCCCCCCTTAAGCTGGTAAAGAAGGTCATTAATCTATGGTATCGGGTGCCTATTCTGGAAAGTGATTTTATTTAATGCCTGATAATCAATGAAGAGTCTCTAGGTCCCATCCTTCTTTTGTACGAGTACAATTGGGCTCCCACAAGGTGAGGGGCTTGGTAGGATGTGCACTTGTTTTATTGTTATACATAAAAATGACCTCCTCATCATCTCAAAGGAGAAGGACACTTTGGTTGAAGGAAAGACCCAAATTACAAGCCTATTTTCCAGGGTAATGCACCCTAAAAACAACCAACAAGAGTTATAACACTGCCTAGTCCCTAGAAAAGGGCGTTAGTGCCTAGTTTAACACATTTTTTTTCATAAAGGGAAGTGTTAATGGATTTTCATAAGGTCCAAAGGTCAAAACATGATTTAACTGACTGAAATCCTGACTTTCACTCAATCGGTCAGCTCAAAAAGCAGGAAAACTGCATATCGGTCTTCACTTTGGATATTGCTAACCCTATCTGAGTCACATGGAAAGGGAAATATCAATAAAGCAAGGAAAATTCCTAGCTTTTTCCTTACTGGAATTAATGGAAAAAATGGAAATGGTGAGCCTCCCCACTGCTATAAATTGGAGGCTCAGGCATTGTGAGAAAGGTCGAATGGTTGTTCAATTGTGTGAGGTTATAATGCTAGTATGATTTATTGAGAATTGAGATCTCAAGCATTGTCATTCCAAGGAGTTGAAAGAGAGTGAGAGAGAGAGAGAGTGGAGATGAAGGACTAGAGGAGGTTTGGTCAAGCTAATATGTCTATAATCCTCCTTACTTGATTTAATAATATAGAACTGTCTCTGTTCTATCTACTTGGTAGCCTTGATGTTATATTACTTTATATATTTTTTCAATGGCACATGTCGTAAGTAACTTAGATGCATGCTTGTTTATATTCTTTTATATGTTAGTTTTTTTATTGATAATATTAATATGCTATGAATAATATTCTTTCTCTTGCTTATGTGCAGGATCTGATCTAGGAGCTAGTGGGGAGGCCTTCCATGTTTCTACACTGAGATCTATAGTATGGTTGCACGATGGATTAAGGTAAAAATTCCCTATTTGGTTTTATCAGTCATTATTTAACATGAATATATGTATGTCTTCTCTGTGACAATTGTATCTAACAATATACCTCTGTCTCAGGAAGACCCAAGAGGGGATTTTTGGGTGTGTTATATTCTTTCCACGAATAGGCACACGCGCGCGCGGGTCACAAGGGGGAATTAACCCATGTTTTTTGTGTAGAGCTCAATAGGGGTGGAAGGCCCCCCTGTCCAGGGGTTCGCAAGGGGCAGATAGCCCCCTGCACAGGGTCTGGGATAGTGCCTCGGGAAAAATATTTTTGGACCCTATTTTAGGTGGGCTTATGGTTTTGTGCATGGGTTTGCACATGGTTTTGGGGCATGATGGTTTTCGACCCCTGGTATTTTGTAGATCCGGTCAAGAGAACTGAAGTTATGTTCTAATCTAGGGTTAATGGATTAGGGTTTATGAATGCTTTAGCATGTATATATATGTATTGTAACACTAAAAGGAATATAATGAAAAATCAAGCTGGTAGTCCCGATTTTGGATCCAGGGGAAAAATATCTATGTATATTTGTTTTATGTTTTATGCTCTCGCTATTGTTTATTTTCTATTTTTAAGAATTTGTTTGAAGATAATTTATGTACAGGGTTAAAACCTACATATGGTATCAGAGCCATGTTCGGATTCAAGGGGATGCCTTTGCTACTAAGGGGTTTTTTTCTCGGGCATGTGGTAGACCTTGTTCAGTGGGGGATCTACAGGATCGATTCTTGCAGTGAAATAATATGGTGAGTAGTGGAAATATAGAGATCGAGAAATTTAATGGTCAGAGTTTTGAGTTGTGGAAGCTCAAGACAAAGGATCTTCTGGTGGATAAAGATCAATGGATCGCAGTAGATTCAAGTACTAAACCAACGACAATGTCAAATGAAGACTGGGTAAAGTTGGATCGGAAGGAAAAGAGCACAATACGGTTGTGTATCTCAGATTCGATATTGTTGAATGTATTTGGGGAAGCTACGAAGAAGACTTTGTGGGTTGAGTTAGGGAATTTGTACCAATCTAAGTCTCTGGTGAATAAATTGTTCCTACAAAAACATCTATATAACCTGAGGATGAAGGAAGGAGACTCAGTGATAGAGCATCTGAACGCCTTCAATACTGTGGTAATTCAGTTGTCTTTTGTTGATATTAAAATCTTAGATGGAGGTAAGTGCATCAGTTTGTTATGTTCTCTACCAGATTCGTGGGACAGTCTGGTTATTGCAATAGGTGGCAATACAACTACCTTGAATTTTGATGAAATTGTCTCAACTTTGCTATCAGAGGAAATGAGATGGAGAAATATTGAGGGCCAAAATAGAGATGCCTTATTTGTACAAGAAAGGTCCCAGAAAAATAAAAAAAAATCAAGTGGGAGATCTAAATCTAGAGGAAGATGTAAATCTCCATGAAAGCCTGTAAAGGTGTGCTGGAAATGCGGGAAGGAAGGGCACTTCGAAAATGGTTGTAGATATAAAGCTCTCGATAAAGGAAATGGGTCTGATGATGCTCATTATGTAGAGGCAAAAACTACCTCAGATGAAGGTGGGGATTTGTATTTGGCTTCTTCTTCAAATACACATGTAGATCATGAGGCATGGTTGATTGACTCAGGAGCATCCTTTCACTTCACTCCCCATAGGGAGTGGTTCTACGAGTATGAGAAGTTTTATGGTGGTGATTTCTTCTTAAGGGATGATCGGAAGGCCATAATCGTTGAACGTGGAAAATTCAAGCTGAAGCTACAAGGTGGAAGGATTAGAACATTTCCTGGTGTTCTGCATATTCCTGCATTGGCCAGAAATATGATTTCTATAAGCAAAATAGATGATGCAGGTGTAAAAATAGTGTTCAATAAAGATACCTACAAGATGGTTCGGGGAGCACTGGAATTAATGTAGGGAGTTTGGATTGGAACTCTATACAAGCTTCAAGGTAGCACTGTTATTGATGGGTGGAACAGTTCTGTGGTTCCTATAAGTGGAGCGGAAAGCCTAGCAATCTCTGCAGAAAATGTCATGCTATGGAATCAAAGGCTTGGACATATTGGAGAGAAGGGCCTTTAGATACTGCATGGTAATGGTATGGTAGAAGGTATGTCTAATTTCTCTTTGGATTTCGATTTTTGTGAACATTGTGTATATGGAAAGAAAAATCGAGTGAGTTTTCCTTTTGTTGCTAAGAGGGTGAAAAAGATATTAGAGCTTGTGAACATTGATGTGTTTGGACCTATGTCGGTTCCATCACTAGGTAAGTCTATGTACTATGTTTCATTAATATATGACTTATCAAGGAACACATGGATATATTTATTAAGGAATAAATATGAAGTCTTTGATAGATTTAAATAATTTAAGGCTATGGTGGAAAACAAGACAGAGAAGAAGATAAAGGTTTTGAGGAGAGATAATGGTAGAGAGTTCTGCAAGAAGGAATTTGATGAGTTATGTAAGAAGTGTGGTATAGCACGGAAAAATACTACTCCACACACACCTCAGAAAAATGGAGTTGTAGAAACAATGAATAGAACGTTGATGGAAAAGGCAAGATGCATGCTCAGTGGTACCGGGTTAGGACAAGAATTATGGGTAGAGGTAGTGGAGACTACATGTTACCTGGTTAATAGATCACCTTCATCAACATTGGAGGATAAGAATCCACATGAGGTGTGTACTGGTAAGAAACCCTCTCTTTCACATCTGAGGGTATTTGGATGTGATGCATATGTACATGTTCCAAAGGATAAAATGACCAAGTTTAATAATAAATCTAAAAGGTGCATCTTTATTGGGTATAAGGATGGTTTAAAAGGTTACAATCTTTGGAACCCAAAAACAAGGAAGGTTGTGTACAGTCAAGATGTGGTGTTTAGAGAGGTGAGATATTTTTTAAAACATGAATTCCTACCAAAGGAACCTAAGAAGATAAAGTTTGAGCTAAAGGAGGATGAATTAGACTCTACAACATAACAATGTTTAGAAGAGGAAGAGCCACAAAATCCAGTTGTGAGAAGATCAATTCGGGAAAGAAGGCAGCCATAAAAGTATAGTCCATCTTCTTTCTGTACTATCACTGATGATGATCCTAGAACTGTCAGGGAGGTAGTGGATTCAGAGGATGGAAAACTATAGAAGGAGGCCATGGTTGATGAAATGGCATCCTTGTACAAAAATGAGGCATGGGATCTGGGGGAGTTGTCGGCTAGAAGGAAGCTCATTAGTAGAAAATGGGTGTTTAAGAAGAAGATGAATGTAGAAGGAAAGGTGGAGAAATATAAAGCTCGGTTGGTTGCAAAAGGTTATTCCTAGGTGCCGAAAATTGATTTTGGTGATATTTTTTCTCATGTTTCCAAGGTTACTTCTATCAGATTAATTTTATTTGTTACTGTTGTGTTTGATTTTGAGTTAGAACAGATGGATGTGAAGACAACATTTCTTCATGGAGATCTGGAAGAGGAGATCTACATGAAGCAACCTGAAGGCTTTATGGTGAAGGGTAAGAAGGAACTAGTATGAAGGTTAAAAAAGTCTATGTATGGGTTAAAATAGTCACCAAGGATGTGGTATCATAAATTTGATACCTATATACAGGGACTTGGCTTCACCAGAAGAAAAGAGGATCACTGTGTGTATTTTAAATTAATTAGTGATCATGTTATTTTTTTGGTCTTGTATTTCTAGCTGGAAATGACAAAGAAATTATCCAATATTTGAAGATCCAATTTTTCTCCAAATTCGACATGAAGGATCTTGGTGTTGCAAAATATGTTTTGGGCATGGAAATTAAGAGAGATCGAGCAAAGAGGAAGCTCTGGTTAAACTAGAGGAATTATTTTGAGACAATATTGCAGAGGTTCAATATGCAGGATGGTAAACTAGTAAAGGTTCCTATTCCCATAGGTGTAAAGCTATCTACTGAACAGTGTCCCAAGGCACAAGAAGAAGAGGTGGATATGTCCCATGTTCCATATGCAAGTGTAGTGGGTAGCCTGATGTATGCAATGGTCTCTACTAGACCAAACATTTCACATGCAATGGGAGTATTGAGCATGTTTATGTCAAAATCAGGGAAGGAGCATTGAACAACAATGAAGCATGTTTTCAGATATTTGTGTGGCACTAGTGATTATGGTTTGTGCTACCATGGAAGACCAAGATTGGAAATTTTTTTGGACATCCAAGGTTTTTTTTATGCAGACTAGGCTAGAGATTTGGACCAAATAAGATCTACAAGTGGGTATGTTTTTAGCCTATTTGGAGGTGCAGTCAATTGAATGAGTAAAAGAGAGTCTGTAGTGGCTCTTTCAACTACAAAGGTAGAATACATGGTAGCCACTCATGAAATCAAGGAAGTAGTTTGGTTGTAGAGATTGTGTTCAAGTATGGGGTTGGTGCAACAAACTACAAGGATATACTGTGATAGCCAAAGTGCAATTTTCTTGGCTAAGAACCCTGCATATCATTCAAAGACAAAACACATTGATGTTCCATATCACTTTGTGAGAGATATGGTTGAGGATAAAAAGGTGTTGTTGATAAAGGTAGACACTTTGAAGAATTTTTTAGATGCATTGATGAAGTCTGTGAGCACTCAGAAGTTCTCTTTGTGTAGATAAACAATGGGTGTTTCAGGGCTGGAATAATGAGTAAACTCTCATGTGGTCCCCTACTGAAAGAAAACAACAAGTGGGAGAATGTTGAGTGTGTGTCATATTCTTTCCATGAATAGTCACACACGGGTCACAGGGGGGGCGTTACCCCATCCATGTTCATTGCGCCGGGCGTAGTTTGGGGGGGAGGGGGGTTCAAGGGTTCGTAGGGGGCAAGTAGCCCCCTGCATGGGTTCTAGGGCAGTGCCCCAGGAAAACTTGTTTTGGACCCTATTTTCGGTGGGCGGACCCACCCATGGTTTTGTGCATGGGTTTTCACATGGTTTTGGGGCATGATGGTTTTTGGCCCCTGGTATTTTGTAGATCTGGTCAAGGGAACAATAGTTATGTTCTAATCCATGGTTAATGGATTGGGGTTTACGAATTCTTCTACATGTATATATATGTGTTGTAACACTAAAATGATTATAATGAAAAATCAAGCTGGTAGTCTTGATTTGGGATCCAGGGGAAAAATATCTGTGTATATATGTTTTATGTTTTATACTCTCACTATTGTTTATTTTCTGTTTTTAAGAATTAATTTTCACATAATTTTTTTACAGGGTTAAAAACTGCAAGGATTTCATTCACTACCACCCATGCAATTTACCCTATAGCAAAATGGGCAACTCCGATGAGGAGTACTACTTAGTTCCTTGTGGTGTGCTTTCAGTTCCTAATCCCTATATTTCTCTATATGACTTACTGTACTCCTTGCTTCCCATTCTGACCACTTAGTGTGCTTACCCACCTTCTTTGATGTTTATAGCCTTAGAACAAACCACAACTTACCCTTTTTTGCAGCTTGTGCCTATGTAACACACCTTGAATATGCAACCGAGAGCGTTATAACCCTCATCGGGATTTTAACCAGAGAGTTAGTCTAGCTACTAACACTCTGCTTGCTCTCCTTGGAAGCGTTATGCAACCAACATCTTAACATTCACCCAGTCCTATGAATTCCTGGGCTGACAAGCTTCCTGTAGTATGTTCTTGATTTTTTCAAATGTATGATGTGATTGGTTGTCTATTTGCATACCCATTTTTATTTTTTTTGAAAATAGCATAAGTGCATTTTTTGTTTGGAAAACAGAAATGAAAAATTTATTTGATTTATGTTGTAGTTGATTAGATTTTGTATATATTGGGTTAGTTGTTATCGAGCATTGTATATCTGCATTGTTTGATCTACATTTTGGATGTGTATTACTGCATGGATGTATAGATAACCTCTCCTTGTACGAATCTCTTTCATCGAATGAAAATTTAAAGCATTTTTCTTGTATGGATTATGTTAGAGTCACATAAAACTCCATACATCCACACCCCCTCCGAAGGCGTTAATACAAGTACACATAAAATGAAGTGCTTAATAAAAATAAGAAGAAACTCTTTTTTGATCTTACACACATATTATTTCAGACTAGGATCTTGGGCTAGGCAGTGGTGAGTAAAATTCCCAAGATCACAAAAATGAAAACTAGTGTCATTAAAGAGAGAAAAGTCTTGTTTCACTCATATCATTCAAGAATGCTCCCCTAAAAAAGGAGTTAAGCACTAGACAACATTAGAGTGTGATATAAGGTAGTCCACCTTTGATTTCATTTCCAGTGGGTATTCTGTATATTGGGTTTCCCCTCGGGGATGTCGGAACTCAGTCGGGGACCCAAGTGTCCTACCCATACAATGTACTATAAACGACCATGACCCCCTCGGTGGTGTCTTTGATTTGAGGTAACCTTAGTGGCTATAACTTTTAGGGATGAACACAAGGTGACTAGGGTGAGATTCCCTGGTTCCTAAAATAAAAGAACCTACTTTGTCTTCAGTTTTTGGGAGGGTTCTCATCTTCACGAGAGTACTTGGCCCCTTAATATGAGGTTTGGAAAAATATTAGGAGTAATAATAACTATACATATGGTTGACTCTCTTTTTTAGCCATTGTGATACTGGGTTTCATCTCCAGTGAGTGGTGGCTATACGACATAGTCATATCCCCTGGTTACTTCTTGATTATCTTTTAGAGTGTTTTTCATATTTTAGGTGTTGGTTTTTTATCACTGAGACTATATTAAAATATCACTTTAATTTTTTTTGATAAAATATATCAGTCACTATGGCTACATTCAACCATCATCGTCTATCTAGATGACAAAGAGGTCTTCCTCCACTGACCCTGGAGGATTTATCAAGCCTTGGTGATCCATATTCTCCTTCTTCGGGAAATCAGTCTCCAGTTTCTAACACTAAATCACATAGCATTTCCCAAGAAGAAATATTTCTTGAGGAATTTTTCAATGAAGTATCACTACCTTCTTATAATACTACTCTCACTGATCCTCTTGGTCTAGTGCTAATTCAGGTAGCACCAATTCCTGTAATGTCTTCATCTATTCCCACGTCCAATATCCACATGGCAACTGGTGGGTCGTGATATTTTGTGGAAAATTTTTCTCTACCATCACTTCCCCTGCCTATTTTCAGTTCTACACTGCTGATTAGTCACCTTGTTAGTCATATTATGCCTAGTATAGGAAACTTGGTTACACCCGCTATGAGTGGATTCCAGTACCTCCTAGTCCCCACCCCTTTCGTGTATGCTCTTAGACCTTTAGCTATCGCTCCCAGTAGCACTTATAGGTCGGCCCCCCTTTTTTTTGGAACCCTTTGCTAAGTTCAAACCCCAGGCTCAAATTCTTAGGGGCACTGTTCCCAACATTCATATACCAGTAGGGGGCATTTCTATACCCCTACCATCTATAGGAAAACCTGGTTCGTCACTTATTGATTTACTTCCTCCTCGTGGCCAATACCCTAGTGTCGATCATGTGCCAATTGTCAATTATGTGGACAGCAGCATCCCCCAGCCAGGTCTTATTGCATCCCTTTGAGAACCTCCTCAACCTCAATCGGTCCAAGGGGGAAATTACTATCATGGGGGGAACCAATGTTTTTCGCCCCAGCCTAAAATCCATTATGGGTAGCCACCTTACATTCCAGCACCACCATAGTAAGGAAATTATTATCAGATGAATCCATCGTAACCTGTTGGAAACACCTTGATGGGGGACCCCCGGGTCCTTCTGGTTCTCCAACTCCACCTTGTTCATATGTGTGGGCACTCACACCATTTCCATTTTTGGAAACTTTAGATATCTCAGATATTTAGAAGCTGAAAAATGACCCCATCAATCACAACTTGCATTGGCATCCCATACCATGCAAGATACTTGCATATATTTTGAAATTTGAAGGGAAACAAGGGGATGATCTGGCCACGCATGTCACCACCTACCATTTATGTTGTGTATCTAATTCCATGGTTGATGACAACATTCGGCTCAGAATATTCCCCCACACCCTCACAGGAAACGTTGTCATGTGGTGCATTGAGTTACCACCTGTGTCAGTAAACACCTTTGGAGACTTGACAATGGAATTTTTAAAACACTTCCAAATTTCTATCCGCTTTGAGAATGGAATAGAATTTCTTACCACTTTGTGCCAAGACACCGCCACCCAAATATATGATCACATCCATGAATGGAGGCGTAGGGGGAGGCTTGTCAAGCCCCCAATTCTAGATCACATGTTAGCAAATTAGTTCTACAAGTTGTTGCTTCCCCCCATTTCCAAGGATGTTGCCTTAGTTGGTGCGATCACAGAAGACCAATCCATTCATCATGCCCAGCATCTAGACCTAATATACTCACAATCTAGCATGATTTATGATTTACTCCCCCATGCCCCTCGAAATTCCAATGCTCCCGCTACTCAGAAAACTGAAGCGCACACTAATGGTCTTGTTGGTGCAACTTCCGGACTGCTATAAAACAACTCAATGAGAAATTTTCTCAGCTATCTCTAGTTGTCGATATTACCTCTAATAACTAATTGGCTGGTCTTCCAACCACTGTGGTAAACTCTGTGTAGTCTACACAAAAACCCAACGGTAAGAACAAGCAGAATAAGAAAAATACCTCTCCTTCTGAGGAGCATTCTATTACATAGAAAAACATGAATCATAAATCTACTTCCAAATATGAAAATGGGAAGGTGAAAACTCTCAAGTTCCATTGAAAAATATGTGATAAGGACCACATGACTTATAAATGTCCTCACCTTCAAGAATGCACAAAATTTCTTGCACAAAAGGACACTGGTTTGACCCCCGCTGTCCTTCACAATCCTTTCCTTGATCAGCAGAAACAACACCTTATAGGGAACCCAATGAAACCCCCACAAGGGGGAAACAATGGTTCCACTCCTCCTTCCTCTGGTGAAGGATTGTCAAATTTTTACACCTTAAAAATTATCAATATTCAAAAATTATCAAAAATTTATGCAACTGTAGCCACCGATGCTTAGGAAGCTACCTCGAGTTAAAATCCACTGTCGCCTAACAATCTTCATATGGAATGGCTTGTTTCTGACCTTGTGATCCATCCCCCCAAAGGGAATCTTTGTCGCATGACACACTATTATGAAACCAACTCCAAAAATAGAAGAAAAGAGAGATCAACGCCATAGAAATAAGCCAATTCGAGGGGGAAACCTTCTTTACATACATAAATTAAAAATTCTTGGATGATACAAATGAAAAAACCTCCTTATATATATAGGATTCCATGGGGTCACAATATAATCATAGCTGACCTAACAATAAGAATGGAAGGGCACAATAATAACAATATTGGGGTTACAGGGGTACAACAATAACAATAAGGGGGCTACACTAACAAAAATAAGGGACTACACTAGTAATATAGGGATCTAACATGCCCCTCTCCTTCAGAAAAGTGTTGTCCTAAACGCTTGAGTAGATTTGGATGCTTCTGTATAAAATTCTCATCCTCCCATGTAGAATTTTCAGTGGGTAAGTTCTTCCACTTGATGAGATACTCTGAAATTGATCGTTTTCGTAGCTGTTGAGTTCTTGTTTCCATGACTACTTTAGGTTCCAATATGATTTTTCCTTCCTCATCAAGTTCTGGAAATATTTTTTGAACTGGAACCTTGTCACCTATAACCTTCTTTAAGCATGAAACATGGAAAATTGGATGCACTCGCGAAGAAGCAGGAAGCTCCAATTTGTATGCCATAGTACCAATATTTTGCAACACCTTGTAAGGACCATAGTACTTTGGTGATAATTTATTATCCTTCTTAGCTTGCTTGAGGGAAATTTGTTTGTATTTTTGTAGTCGTAAAAATACCTAGTCTCCTACATCAAAAATTCTCTCGCTGCGATGTTGATCTTCATGTTGTTTCATTCGATTATGTGCCAAATTTAGGTTATCCTTTAAGAGTTGGAGAACTTCTTGTTGATGCTCGATGTGATCTTCCACTGCTTGAACCTTATAATTTTCTCTTAAATATGATGTGATGGATGATGGATGATATCCATAAAGTGCCATAAATGGGGTCATTTTTTATGCAATATGAAAGGAAGTGTTATACCACCATTCAACGAGAGGTAACCACTTGACCCATTGTGTTTGTTTATTAGACACAAAAAAACAAAGACATCCTTCCAAACATTTCTTCACTATCTAAGTTTGACCATCATATTGAGGATGATAAGATGAGCTATGAGCTAGCTGAGTACCCAAACAGGAAAATTATTCCGTCCAAAAATTTCCAGTAAAAATGGGATCTCTTTCACTTACAATAATCTTTGGGTTTCCATGTAGCTTTTGAATTCTTTCCATAAATGAAGTAGCAATTGTACTTGCTTTAAATGGATGAGATAATGCACAAGTCTATCAACTACCACCATGATGATACTCTCTTTTTCGGACTTAGGTAAACTTGTGATAAAATCCATTGAAATATCCTCCCAACGTTGAATTGGAATGGATAAAGGCTGTAAAAGACCCGAGATCTTAATTGTCTCAAATTTATATTGCTGGCAAACAAAAAATTCTGCCACAAAATTTTGAATATCATATTTAAGGCCATCCCAAAATAATTATTTCTTCACCCAATGGTAAGTTTTTAAAAATCCTGAGTGTCCTCCTAAAGGAGAAGTGTGCAATTCCAAAATATTCTTTTGTTTTAGTTGGGAATTATTACAAATATATAAGCGATATTTGTACCCTATGGAATAATTTTTCCAACTAAATGTATCAAGTGTACTAGGATCTTGCTGCAGCTTTTGAATGAGTGTCCAAACTTCTTCGTCCTTCTTCCATTAATCCCTTTCTTTGGTTATCCAATCTAGTTGGATAATAGAAATGGCACAAAACAATGCTTCCACCTCTTCATCCTTTCTTGAGAGTGCATCTGCAACAACTTTTAGCTTCCCTTTTTTGTAGATTATTTCAAAGTCATAACCCAACATCTTTGTGACCCCTTTTTTTTTCTCTTCTAAAGACAGTCTTTGTTCAAAAAAGTGTTTAAGACTATCATGATCAGTTTTTACCTTGAAGTGTCTTCCCATTAGGTAAGGTCGTCATTTCTTTAGTGCATGTAGTATTGCCAACATTTCCTTCTCATAGATAGATTTTTGTAAATACCTTCCTTTTATTGGACGACTTTCAAAAGAAATGGGTCTTCCTTATTGCATTAAAACAACATCAATTCCATTTCTTGAGGCATCACATTCCATAATAATGGTTTTTGTGAAGTCTGGCGAAGCTAAGACCAGTGCTAGGCACATTGCCTCTTTAAGATGTTCAAAGGCCTTATTTGCTTCAGGAGTCCATGAAAATGCATATTTCTTCAATAATGTTGTTAGATTTTCTACTATTCTCCCATATTTCTTAACAAATTTGCGATAATATCTTGTTAACACGAGAAATCCTTGTAATTGATTTATGGTTGTGGGGACTTTTCATTTCTTAATGGCTTTAATTTTTTTTAGGGTCTACCTTAACACCCTCGTGAGATACAATATTACCCAGATATTCCACCTCTTGTACTCCAAAGAAACATTTGGATGTTTTGGCATATAATTTTTTCTCCTCCAATAGTTTGAGCACCCTTTCAACATGTTGAACATGATCCTTCCAAGACATGTTGTAGATTAGTATATCATCAAAAAATACTAGCACAAATTTTCTAAGGAAGGGTTTGAAAATGGAATTCATCAACCCTTGAAATATAGAAGGTGCATTGGTAAGGCCAAAAGGCATGACCAAAAATTCATAATGACCCTCATGAGTTCGAATGTTGTTTTCAAAATATCTTCAGTCTTCATTCTAATTTGATGATATCCTGAACGAAGATCCAACTTGGTAAAATAAATTGCTCCATGTAATTCATCCAATAATTCATCAATCACAGGGATGGGAAATTTATATTTAATATTGAGCTTATTGATCTCCCTATAATACGGACACATGTGCCATGATCCACCCTTCTTGTGCACCAATACTACTAGAGAAGAGAAAGAACTTTGACTAGGTTGAATTATACCAGCCTCTAACATTTCTACAATCACACGTTCAATTTCCCACTTTTGGACATAAGGATATCTGTCAGGCCTAATGTTTGGAGGAAAAATTCCTGGAATCAAATTAATAGCATGATCATGATCACAAATAGGTGGGAGTCCTTTGGGAGTTTCAAACACCTTGGAATGATTGTCCAAGACTTTTTGGAGATCTAGAGAAATATATGATTTTGATGTTGGAACTTCTAGTGAGCATAATTGTGCAATTACTCCTTGTTGTTATTTCTTCAGAAGATTTGTCATGAAATTAGAGCTTATTATCTTTCCTGGCTTCCCTGTGATGCCCCATAATTCAACTTCCTTTCCTTCCGAAAAAAATTTCAAGAAAAATTATTGAAAATTAAAAGCTATCATCCCCAAAGATTGTAACCATTGTACTCCTAGTACAACATCAACGCCTCCCATTGGAGTGGAAAGAATTGGACTATTCAATACATATTATCCCATGGTTAGCTTGATATTATGGAATATTCTAGAGAAATTTATAGTTCCTCCATTTGCAACCATCACTTGACATTCTGGTGTTCGGTATAGGAAATAATTCAATTCCTTGGCTACCTTATAAGGAATAAAATTATGGGTACTGCTCGAATTAATAAACACTATTACCTTTTTCTTCTTGATATGTCCTTCTATCTTGAGAGTTTGAGGAGTGTTAATTCTTTCCAATGCATTACACGATATGGTCGGACTCATTTATTCTTCTTCTAGTGTTGGTTCCTAGTGTATATCCTCTTCTTCTAAAGTCTCTTGTTCATTTTCTTCCTCCTCTTCACAATCTATGTAAAATAGTTTCTTCTCAGCACACTTATGACCTTTAGTGTATTTGCTATCACAACTGTAGCAAGTCCCTTTTGCTATTTTTTCTTCCAATTGTTGTGGTGTCAACCTTGTAGTTTGTGGAAGTCTAGGAGTAGCAACACTTCCATAATTATAGATGTGAGTGGTAGTCTTCATTGTCACCATAATTTTACATTCAATTTTTCTTGCCAACCTGAATGCCTTCTCCAATGGATCAGGTTCACAAAGGCGAACCTCATGTTGGATGTTATCCTTTAATGTCCCTACGAATACATCAATCATGTGTTCCTATGGAAGATCAATTACCCTTATATTCAATTTTTGGAAGTCAATGTGCTCCACCACTAAACCCTTTTGTTTGAGATTTATCAATTGGATAAAGAAGGTGTTGCTCTTTGTATCCTAATAATGTGCTATCATTTCCTCCATAAAAATTGACCAAGTAACAATTTTTTTAATGAGATCAAAGCCATTGATACCATACAAATGTATTCTTTTCTAAGTGTAAAGTTTCAATGTGTACCTTTTGTGTGTTTTGCACATTATTGAGATCAAAATATTGCTCCATATGTAGTATCCATGTTATGGGATCCTTGCCATCAAAGTTCCTCACATCCATCTTTGGAATATGGTGGTTCTTCCATCCAACATTAGATTTTATGAAATCACGATTAAAATTAATTTTTTTCTCATCATGAGTTTCCTCTACTATCTTTTCGCCATTAGGAAAAATCTCTTGTATCAACTTTGTCAAACCTTCCATGTATACTTTTATGTCATTCTTCATGTTTTCCATGTTGTCTTTCATTTTTTCATCGATGTTAGCTTCCATGTCATCCATATTAGCTTCCATTCCATTCTTCAAACCATCCATCTTAGCTTCCACGCCTTTCTTCAAACCATCCATCTTAGCTTCCACACCTTTCTTCAAAAATTCCATTTCATTTTTTGTTTCTCTTTGCGAGAGCGAAATTTGGTGCACTTGCACTTGTAATTTTTATATGTCATGTTGAACTCCTTCATCTTCATGAGTAAGAGTAGAGCCTTATGAAGGCTTAATGGGTGTTGAATTATTTTTAGGGGGGGGCATTTTAGAACCAAATACTGATATCTATTCTACAATATGCCCTTGGAATCAATTCAAACTGATTTTTCAAAGAAGACATGCAATTCAAAAATAAATACACACCTTTTTCTTGATTTTGAGTAGCTCGATATTTAAATTGAATTATCTCTGTGATTTCAGATCTGCAATATCCAAAATTTGGTGTTGTAGTAGCCCTATGAATCTTATTTCTAATGCCATAGGTCTAACCTGATTTGGATTCTTCAAGACAAAGTTATGCCCAATCTCCCAAAATGACCTAATTATGGACTAGTTCAGTAGAGCGAACTTGTATGACGTGCCACATCTCACTCTTTCCTCCTTCGGCTTTGAAATTGATATACATGAAACTAAAGTTTGTGTACTTGCAAGCCCTTCCTATATAATTCCAATTTGATGCTTAGAGAGAGAGTTATGATGATTTTCCCACGGTCACCTCTTTGAGATGAAATTAGGGAGCCTAAAAAAAACCCTAACTTTCCTAGATCATATCTCTGAAAATATTGCGAAACAAGATTTGAAATTTTTACACGAAGTTCCTCAAGATTTATACTTCGCGTGATAAAAATTTTAGCTTCTGAAACTTCATAGAAAAAACTTTATAGTGAAAATTCCACGATGGCCTGTTTGGAGCAGCGAAACCCTAGAATCCAAAGCTTTGATACCAAATGTTATGAAACCAGCTCCAAAAATAGAATAAAAGAGAGATCAATGCCTTAGAAATAATCCACTTCGAGGGGAAACCTCCTTTACATTACATAAATGAACAATTCTTGGATGATACAAATAAAAAAACCTCCTTCTATGTATAGTTGTCCATGGGGTCACAATATAATCCTAGCCAACCTAACAATAATAATAAGGGCACAAAAATAACAATATTAGGGTTACAAGGGTACAAAAATAAAAATAAGGGGCCTACACTAACAACAATAAGGGACTACACTAATAATATAGGGACCTAACACACACAGTACCTCTGCACATGTTGCCCAAAACTACAATATTGTAGAAGATTTGGTGCAACCACCATCAACCATGTCAGCTCTCGAAGTGTTACAAACCTGTCTAGCACAAAGGAAATCTTTGATTTCAACCATTGGTGGAATCAACCCTCAGGATTCCATGCTAGAAATATTTGATATGGAAAATTTAGGCCTTATCTTTCTTATCAGCTTTCATTTCAAGTGCAAGTCGTGTTGAAAGGTAGAGCTATCCATAAAACCATCATTGACAAATGTGCTTCAACCTGCGTAATGTCCAATTCATGTTGGCTCATTCTGGGTTCTCCCACCCTATCTCCACCGTTGAGTTCCCTTACATAATTATATGACCATAATTTAATCCCAAAGGTACACCTTTCCATATTCACCATCACTTTGAGTGGGAAAACAATAATGGTGGACATAGAAGTCGTATATCGTCATCTCACCTATAATCTGCTTTTGGGCTACAGTTGGTCATACACCATGTCTACCATTGTCTCTTCGGTCTTCAGACTCATCCTATTTCCTATGGATGGAAAAATAGTCATAATGGATCATTTTTACTTTTTCACCCCAGATTGCTCCTCGTTGCCCAATGATATTGTGCCCTTAGTGGGTGGAATCAATTACTCTAATGTCAGTGTTGGTACCAGTCTTTTGAAGGGATCCTCCCTCTTGGGTTGTTTTCCTCTCCTGCTACTCGAGGTTCCACAAACTATTTCATTGGTATACACCATTCCCAGTGGCCCTATCGATCCCTATATCCTATTGGCCCTTTCAAACATTGATTCCTATGAAGAACAAATGTCACTTTCACCAGCTAAATTGGCTTATCAAGCCATTCAATCTGCATCTGATTCTTTAGTTGTTTTGGTTATGACTGATGGTACCATTACTCCTCCCATCACAACTCCTTCTAACGATATCCTCAATGAAGTCCTGCCTACGTACGAAGCTATTTGAGAGATCATGTCTTTAGAAGAGAGACCTTGGGATCACTCTCATCACCACACTTTGATTTTTGGTTCGGACGCGACACCTATACAAATATTTCCTTTTGACACAACTGAGATTGTTCCTTCTGCTTATACAACTATCCAAACTATAGATGCAAAAGGAAACTTGGGAAATATTTTAAAGACTATGCTCATATATATCTCGGTCAAAACAAGTATCGTGGAAAACATTCAGATTGGAGAACACTACAATCCTGAGGAAATTGCGAGCTTCACCTGACTTTTTAAGGAATTCAGCGATGTTTTCACTTGGTATTATGAGGAAATGCATGACATATACCCTTACATTCATGAGAATTAGACCAAGAAGCTTCGAGCATTCTTTTTATGTTATTTTTCTTGCTCATTAATACGAAAAACCTCGATTCTCTTTCTTCGGGCTCTTTCAACTAATACAAAGAAGACCGAGCATTATTTTTATGGTATTTTTCTTGCTCATCAATTCAAAAAACCTTGATTTTACTTGTTCAAGCTTGTTAAAATTACATGAAGAAGCTTCAAGCCTTATTTTTAGGAACTTTTTCTGGCTCATAAAATTGAGAAAAACCTGGTTTACTTCTTCAGGCTCATTAAAATCTTATGAAGAGGATATGAGAATATTATTTTTGGGACATTTTCTCGCTCTTTAAATGAAAAATACATGGTTTTAATTCTTCGATCTCGTTAAACTACCATGAATAAGATCTGAACAATTATTTTATATTTGAGCGATTATTTCACCTCTTTTTCTTACTCCATAAAAACTAAAAAAGACAAATCAAGTTTTCTTCATTTGACTCGTTAAAATTTGATGAATGGCTATTTCATTTTTCTTTTTCTAACTCGTTAAATATCATGAAGAATATCGATTTGAATGTGTCCCCTCATACTCGTAACAAAATGAGGTAGACGTCCATTTCGCATAGGTTTATCACTTTATCTAGACCCAATGGACTGACTTACGAAAAAGGAATTGTGTCGTGTATACTAGTAAGCCTTTTCCACACCTGGACATCAACCATGACAAAGGTACCCCTTCGAATTGTCTTTACAATCTTTTCATACTCTCTAAATATGGAAATACCACTGAGTTTACCTTTCTGGACTCGTTAAACTTAATCAGATGGGGAAAACATGGAAAAAACAGTGACTTAATGTCTATATTCAGTAGGATATTTTGGTATTAGTAAAATTATCACTCCCTTGAAAATGGAACTCCCTAGAAAAATTCCTCTTTGAAAGCTTCTCATTGAGCCATACCATCCTATGAGTGTAACCTTCATACTATGATATCCTAACAATCATTGGTGTTCTTGAGTCTAAGTTGCATGGTAACCTTGATGGTATGCCTTTTATTACTCAATGGATTCATATACATTCTTTTTCTTGCATCAACCAAGCCATCATATGCCTAAAAATTTCCCTCCATATGTTTGACCCATTTCTCTACTCTATCTCCAAAACAAATCACTCTTGTCTTGTTTCGTGTCAGCTAATGTAGGACACCTTATTGCCCACCTTTGACAAATATCTTCTTACCAACTTCAACATCTTATCTAGGAAGATGATCCAGAAACATATCAAAACCCCGGGACTTGTATTCCTTAGTCGTTGGTTACCTTCTGTTTTATTGGGGGTTTTCATCATTGGCTCCTAGTTTAACGATTCTACGAGTGTTCGACGCCAACATCATTTTCGCAGTCGCTAGATTGTACTGCGCATCTTGGATACCATCATCCTGATCGGTGGAAATCCTTGCATTTGTTAAAAATTGTCATAATTTAATGTAATAAGATTATTTCTCACATGTTTGACTTCAACTCCATCATTCACATGTGCATAAATATGTTTTTTATATAAGCGGTGATAAAGACCTTGGGTAGAGGCTTAAATCACTCAACCTTGTTTCCTCTCCCAAGCTACGTATATTGTTTTGGGAGACAATTCATTAGATTGATCCTATTATGACACAACTTCCACATTATTCTTATTAGTGGGAAGGACAATCATATCTCTTGTTAGAGAAATCACTCTGATACAGCCACTGAGCATGGGAATTCCTTACTCGGGATAGGTTCTTATATCTTTGACATATGTTGCTTGTTTCAGGTCTCCCGTAGTCACGAAGTTCCTCTCTCTCTGCAGTATTTATAAATTATATTGGGCATCATCTTCGTAACTGATTGCTTAGGGGTAAAATGCACTAGTGGTAACTGGAGTAAGATCCCTCTTGGGCCTTCCCGGGACCCAAGGTAGACAATCAAATTAGCCGCAAAATTCACAAAGACAATACATGCATTTTTATACTAGTACTTGATTAACAAAGTGAAGTAGGGAAGCATTACCTCGATGTGTAGTACCAATCTGTTGGAGACCTCAATACAGTGTGGCAGAAGTCCTCCTCACTAGCTCCAAGTCCAAATCCTGGAAGAAAACAACGAACTAGCGTAATCTTCACAGTGTTATCACAATAAAAAATCAAAGCAAGTCTATAATCAAACAAGAAATAATGTAAATCTAATCCACTTATAACATTTATATCTAAAAAATAAATCAATAGATGCAATAACAAGACACCAAGTGGAAAAAATAGAGGAATTTCTATTATATCAAAGAAGGAAGATTACAATAATTAGTTTGGTCAAGCTTCCCTCAGTCCTCTGACTCCAAGCTCTCTCTCCTCAATATCCAAGTGTGACAATTCTTAGGAAAATAGTTCTTAATGAAATAAACCAACAATGAAACCTCACACTAACAAAAGTTTTATCCTCACACAATCAACCTTTTGACCCTTTATAATGAGCCCTTGCCTCCAATTTATAATAGTTTGGGAGGATTAAACTTGATATTCTTCCCCATTAGTTTGATTAGGGAAAAATCCATGATATTTCCATGCTTTTCTGGCATTTTCCCTCTTTGGATGCTTATTTAGGTTTATAAATTTCCAATCAGAGGCCTGCACTGCAGGTTGCCAATTTTTTGGACTGGCTCCTTGAGAAAAATCTGGAGATGTCAGTCAGTTACTGCAGAATTTTTCCCTTATTCTTCATGAAACACGGGTAATGCTGCCCTTTAGGCAAGATAGTGTGTTAACCTAGGCCCTAACACTCCCTAAAAGAGGAAGGGAAGCGTTATAACTCGGCTTAAAAGTCTCTGGGGTGTGTTACCTTAGCAAAATAGGTCTATGTATAGATCAAATTCCTTCTTCCATGTGTGCTTCTCCTCTGAGCTAATGAGGAGGTCATTTGTAGTATAACGGATGCCCCCTAAAATGTGAGGTCAGAGATGAAGATGATGGTCGAAATACTTTATAAATGTGTAGTAGAGCGAGAGGAGTTGGAGGATTGAGGAAACCCTGCAACAAAAAACATATGTCAAAAATATAAATATTTGTCCCGAGTCAGGCATTCCCATGCTCAATAGTTGTATCAAAATGATTTCTCCAGGAAGAGATATGACCAGTATGTCCACTGATAAGCACACTGTGGAATCTTGTGTCATGACAAGATCAATATGATAAGCTATCTTTGAAAACAATATATGCAGCTTGGGAGAGGAAACAAAGCTGAATGATGTAAGTCTCTACCCAAGTTCTTGGTCATCGCTTCTCTAAACTACATAATTCTACATGTAATGTAAATAAAAGAGTTGTAGTAAAACATGTGAGAAATTGTATGATTACCAGTTAATGATGAAAATTGTTCACACAAGTGAGGATGGCCACTGACAAGGATGATGGTCTCTAAGATGCACAATACAATCTAGCGAGTGTGAATAAATGGTGTTGATGTCGACTAATCATAGAATCATTCGACTAGGAGCCAATGATGAAAACCCCCAATCAAACACAAGGTAACCTGCCACTGATTTTTGCAAGTCCTATGGTACTGATATGTTTCTGGATCAACTTCCTAGATAAGATGTTGAAGTCGGTAGGAAGATATCTTTCAAAAGGGAGACAATGAGGCATCCTACATTAGTTGACATGAAATGGGATAAAAATAATTTTGTTTTGAAGATAGTTAAGAGAAATTGTGCAAAATGATGGCGGGAAAATAATTTTCGGCATATCATGGATTGGTTGTTATAGGAAGCAATAGATAGTGTGATATCTTGAACAATAGAAAGCATAAAAAACAGGGTACCAGGCAACTTAGACTCATGAACACCAAAGAGTGTTAGGATTCAAAAATGCAAGAAAATCAGGATATGAAGGCTAAACTAATAGAACGTTTGGGTTCGACGAGAAGCTAATGCCAGAGGGTTTTTTTAGGAATGCCATGTTCAAGGTGTTTTTTCCAAATCATCTTTCAAATTATAAAGAGTGAGTCTCTACTTTGTCCAATTTCTTCCCCATATAATTAGATTTAACAAGTCCATAAGGGTAAATAGGTGATCTTTTCATGTTTAGGGAGTCTAAAAAAGATCATAAAAGACAACTCCAAGGGGGTACCTTTGTCAGGGTTGATGACCGGGTGTGACAAAGGGGTAACAGTATACCCGACCCAGTTCCTTTTCCGTAAGTTAGTCGATTGAGTCTAGATAAAGTGATAAACCTATGTTCAATGGATGTCTACCTTATTTTCTTATGAGTACGAGGAGACGAACTAAACTCAATATTCTTCGTGAAGTTTTAATGACTCAGACGAAGAAAAACTCGATCCTCTTCATGAAATTTTAACGATTTCAACGAAGAAAAACTTAGTGTATTTTTCAGTTTTTTAAGAGCTAGAAAAATATGGAAAATAATGGCTCATAATCTTCATTGTGGTAGTTTAATGAGCCCAAAGAAGGAAAATTAGGATTTTTTCAGTTTTAAGAGCTAGAAAAAGTCCCTAAAAAGAATCCTCGATCCAGGTCAAGTAATCCTGTGATTGGAGACAATGAATCCAAGAAGTCTTCCAGACTCGGAAAAAAATACACATTTATGTGGATTTAGATGGATGTTATAGAACCTACACCTAGTGAATATTTCTCTAAGATGAGCAAGGTGTTGAGCTCATTTCTTGGAATGAGCAGGAGGATCATCCAAGTAAGCTCGAAAAAGGTGTCTGATATCGTGAAATGCATAGTTCATGGCCCTTTGAAATGTGGCTCCAGCATTCTGGACACTGAATAGAAGCTTTCGAAATGAAAATGTGTCCCAAGGACAAATGAAGGAAGTTTTATGTTGGTCATCCTTTTTAATCGCAATTTAGTTATACTCAAAAAGACATCCATAAAGGAGAAACGTTTGCATCTAGCAAAATCGTCGATAATATGATCTATAAACAGAGTAGGATAATTTTCTTTTGGAGATGCGGTGTTCAAATCACAGTAATTGACACAGACTTGGATGGTTCCTTGTTTCTTATCTATGGAAACCAGATTGGATACCCATTCTGTTAAAGGAATGAGATATATGAAACCAGCGTGTAAGAGTTTTTCGAGTTTCGTCTTGATATTTGCTTCTTTGTGAGGGTGGATAGGTCGGAGCCTCTGCTAGAAAAGCATCGCATTGTCGTAAATATTCATTTCATTCTCGACTATAGAAGGACATATGTCAGGAATTTCATTGTAAGACCAAGCAAAAAAATCGTGGAACTCCTTAAAAAGAGATGTGAATCATGCAGTTTCCTCTAGACTGCAATCTTCTCCATTCTGTATATTTTCCACGATACCCATTTTGATTGAGATATTTATAAGCATGGTATTAGAAAGATTTCCCATGTTGCCTTCCGCATTGATAGTTTGAAAAGTCATATACATGGATGGAACGATCTCAGGTGGGTCAAAAGGCAGGATTTTTATAGTGGTCGTGTATGAATCAGAAATCGAAGCGCAATGGTGAAACTCGCCCCAACGTCATTCTTCTAGAGACATGATCTCTTGGATAGCTTCATTCGAATGTAGGCCTTCATTGAAGAGATATTTATAATAAAATTTGTTGTGCGGGAGGGTGGTACTATTGGTCGAAACCAATGCAGTGGAGGGTCTAGATGTTGATTGGATGACTTGATAAGCCAACTCAATCGGTGAAAGTGGCATCTGCTCTCCACAGGAATCAATTTTTGAAGGTGCCAGTAGGATCCAGGGGTTGATAGATCCATTTGAGATGGTGGATATCATTGAAATAGTTTGTGTAACCTCAGGTAACGGAAGATGAAAACAACCCGTAAGGGAAGATGCCTTTAGAAGACCGATATCGATGCTGACATAAGAGTCAGGGACTCCTCCTACTAGGCGTATGGTGTTGCTAGGTAATGTGGAATAATCTGGGGTGCAGAAGGATACCTAGTCCACTATAAAAATCTTCCCATTCAGAGGAAAAATGATGAGTCATAAAACCAAAGAGATAATTACGGTCATCGCACAAGACCAACTGCGGCCCAAAAGGATATTATAGGCGAGATGAAAATCTGCGAATTTGATGTCCATAATTGTCATTTTCCCAATAAGAGTAATGGGGTAGCTAGCAAGTAGCCTTTTGGGAGGAAGGTGTGGTCGTCAAACGTTTGAGGTAATTTGATGGTGGAGAAAGAGTAGGAGAACCCAAAGAGATCTAGCATGCATCTAACATTACGTTGGTTGAAGCACCTTCATCTATGGCAGTGTGATGGATTGGCCTGCCGCGAAAAAACTTGAACTTGGAAAGAAAGTTGATGGGAAAGGCGAGCTTTACATTTTTCCATGTCAAAGATGGCTACATAGAATCCCGGGAGTCAATTCCACCTATGGACGAAAGTAGATATTCCCTTTGCATTGGGCAGGTTTGCAACACTTCAAGTGTATACATACCTAATGGTGCTTGCACCAAGCCTTCTACAATGTTGTAATGACCTCGAGGTAGGTTCATGAGCATAAATGACTATATTTCCATAGGTTTTGGCTCGTTTTTCGAGTTCAACAGTCTCCATGCATAAATTGTGGATCATACTTCACCAGAAGGATGAGAACCACCATTTCCCCCTTGCGGGGATTGTGGTGGGTTTGCAACATGATGTTACTATTATTGTGGATTAGGGAAAGGTTTGTGCAAGACAATATGGGTCCTCCTAGTATCATTTTGCGTGATAAAATCTATGCATTCTTGAAGTCGAGGAAATTTATATGTCAAGTGGTCCTCCGCACAAATTTTGCAATGGAATATGGTATTTTTGTCTTTTCCTTTGTCAATTTTAGCATCATTTCTCTGATTTGGATTATTCTGAGTGTTTGGCTATTCTTCAGAAGGAGCGATATTTTTCTTATTCTTCTTATTCTTACCACTAGGTTTTTGTGTAGACTGCATAGAGTTTACCTCAGTGGTGGGAAGAGAAGTTGATTGGGTAGCAGCAATGGTAGTCGAAGATGGTTGGGATGTGTGCCCACTAATCTGTTTTATAGTAGCACCGAAATTTGTGCCAACGAGGTCGTTGGCATGCGCTCTGGGTTGCTAAGTAGCAGGAGCATTGGAGTTTCTAAGGACATGGGGTAGTAAATCATACAACATGTCAGATTGTGAATAGATGAGATCTATATGTTATGCACAATGGATGGATTGGTCCTCTGTGACCGCACAGGCTAGGGAAATGTCCTTAGCAATGGGAGGAAGGAGCAACTTACAGAACCAGTCTGATAATAGATGATCTGGGAATAGCGCTTTGGCTAGCCTCTACCTACGTGTCCATTCATGAATGTGATCGGAGATGTGGGTTGTAATGTCTTGGCGAAGTAAAGTTATATTTTTTTTTCTGGTTTCATGTCGGATAGGGAGCCAAAAGTGTTTGAGAAATTTCGTTTCTAAGGCACCAAAAGTATTGACTGCAGCTTGTGCTAACTCAATGCACCATTTGGCAGCGTTTCCTATGAGGGTGCGGGGAAAGAGCCTGAGCCAGATACTATCGTCCACCATGGAATTATAAATAGACCAAAGATGATAGGTGGTGATATGTGTGGCCGGATCATCCCCTTGTTTCCCATCGAACTTAGGGATATATGAATGAATATTATGTGGTATAGGAGGCCAAAGTGGGTTATGATTGATGGGATCATTGGTCAATTTATATAGATCGGGGATGTCTAAGGTTGCCAAAAATGAATATTGCGTTGTTGCCCCCAATTCTAACCAAGGAGGTGTTGGTTGACCAATTAGACTGTAGGGTATTCCCATCAAAGTGTTTCCAACGGGATATGCAGGACTCTTCTGATAATAATTTCTAGGTAGTGGAGGTGTAGGGATGCAAGGTTGTTGTTCATAAGGGTTATTGTACTGTGGGAAAAAAGGATAGTTTCCCCTAAGGTAATAATTTCCCCCTTTCCCCAATTGATTTTGGGGAAGGGTTTCCCAGATAGACCCGATAGAGTTTTCTTATTGCATACTACTAGTCGCATAATTTACCATTGGTATAGACCCAACACCATAAGGTTGACCACTAACAGGAATGCAATTAAAAATGGATGGAATTGCTTTTTCCATAGAATGGAGGGGTACATAAGTGCCCCCCGACATGTAAATGTTGGTAACACTACCCCCCAGCATAGAGGCTAAGGTGTTCGAACTCAACAAGGGATTCTAGCCAAAAGGGTATCTGAAGGGAACCGTGGTAGCCCCGCTAGTAGAAGTAGAAGCCAGAAGTCCAGGAGTAGACACGAAAGGAGCAGAGACTGAAGAGTTCATAATTCCACTCACAAATTTTTTGACCAAGTTGTTGGGATGATGCATATTCTGGCTATTAGGGTTTCCAGTCAGTTGTGAAGAACTGACAACTAGTGGGGGAGGTGGTGGTGGAATTGAGTTGGCCACCAACGGAAATGACCTATTGGTCGACGGTTGTGTATTGGATGTGTGTGCAATCGAAGACATCATTGGTACTGGTGCTAACTGAATCAACAGAGACCTCAATAGGTTAGTGAGAGGAGTATTATAAGGAGGAAAAACTCCTTCCATGAAATGATCATTAGGAAACTTCATATCTTGAGGAGCAATGTTTGAAATAAGGGTCAACACTAGAGACTATTCTTTCGAAGAATATGATGGGTCACCAAGACTCAACAAAGCCTCTAGTTTCAATGGAGAAAAACCTCTTTTCCACCTAGAAGGACGACAAGGGTCGAAGGATTCCATGATGAGCAGTAAATTTTATCAAAATTTTAATGAATATATCATTAAGTCTCAGTGATAGTAGAACCAAACACCTAAAAAAAAGAAATCTAAAGTCAATCAATCAAGTAGCCATAGAGGTAAGAACCTGTATGATAACTACCATTCACTGGATATGAAACCCACTATCACAATAGAAAATAGAGAGAGTTGGTCATATGTACAGTTACAGTTACTCTTGAGCTTCGCCTGAACCTTAGATAATGTGGCCAAGCACTCTCATGAAGACAATTACCCTCCCAAAAACCCGTCTATGTCAGGTACCAGGGAAGCCCACCCTAGTCACCTTGTGTACATCCCTAGAAGTATGGAAACTATGGATACCTCAAATAATAGGTACTACCGGGGGGTTCACGGTCGTAGACAACACGCTATATGGGAAGAACACCTAGATCCGTGAACCGGTTTCTACATCCCCGAGGGGAACCATAATACACATTATGTCCAATAGATATGCAATCTAAGGCGGGCTACCTTCTCACACACACCAGTGTTTTCTCGCGCTTAACTCTGTTATGAGTGGAGCGGTCCCGATAGTATGAGTGCAACAGGATTTTCACTCTTTAATGACACTAGTCTCAAGTTTTATGATCTTGGGAAGTTTTCTCACTCTGCCTATCCAAGGATCCTAAATTGTATTAAATCTTTGTGTAAGCTCAGAAAATATTTATTGATTGATTTTATTAAGCACTTAATTTTAGTGTACTTGCATTTAATTCTCTGGATGGGAATCATACGTATGAATTTTTATGCGACTCTTACACAAACCATGCAAAAAATTCTCTTAAATTCAGTTCGATGAAAGATTTATTTCTACAAGGAGAAAATTTTCATACATCCATGTAGTAGCAAACATCCAATAATGTAGTTCAGCCTATGAAAGATACAGGCACCAATGCTCACTAATAACTATTTGACCTAATAATTTACAGAATGAAATCATTTATATTAGAAAAACTAAAAAAATGTTTTTTCCTTTCAAAAATTAAATGCAACTAAGCTAACTTTTCAAAACAAAAAAAAAATATTCCAACAAGCAACCAAACACGAAGATCCAGTTTGCAGGAACCGCACTGACCGCAAGTAACTCAACAGCCAAGGAAATCATAGCAAGGGTAATCACAGCAAGGGTGAAACAACTAAGTTAAGGTTGAGTAACAATACCCACCAAAGGGTACAATGCATTAATAGCAAGACTAACACACTGTTATGAAGCAAGATCAGCATTATAATGCTTTGGAACACAAACAGGGGGTGCGTTACTAAGGATAAATTGAAAATTGTGGCTAGGTAAGGCCTGTTATGAACAATGTGAGTAAATGAAATGGTTACAGAGCACATCAAATGGTTAAAAAGGGATGTGATCAAAATGATAAGTGATAGAGGGAAATAACAAAGAGTTCGAAAATGAAAAACGAGGAACTAAGGATTAGTCCCCAGTGGAGTTTCCAATTCTACTTAGGGGTAAAATTCACAAGTGGTAGATGGAGTAAGATCCCTCTCGGGCCTTCCCGAGACCCAAGGAAGATATTTAGATTAGCTGCAACATTCACAAAGACAATACATGCATGTTTATACTAGTACTTGATTGACAAAGTGAAGTAGAGAAGGATTGCCTCGATGTGTAGTGTCAATTTGTTGGAGAGCTTAATGCAATGCGGCAAAATTCCTCCTCACTGGCTCCAAGTCTGAATCCTGCCATCAAACAAAGAAATAGTGTAATCTTCACAGTTTTATCAAAATAAACAATAAAAAAAAGTATATAATCAAACAAGAAAACATGTAAATCTAAGCCACTTATAACATGTATCACTAACAAATAAATCAATTGATGCAATAACAAGACACCAAGTGGAAAAAATAGAGGTAGTTCTATTATATCAAAGAATGAATATTACAACCATCATTTTGGTCAAGATTCCCTTAGTCCTCCAACTCCAAGCTCTCTATCCTCAATATCCAAGTGTGACAATTCTTAAGAAAATAGTTCTCAATGAAATAAGCCAACCATGAAACGTCACACTAACAAAAGTTCACTCCTCACACAATCAACCTTTCGACCCTTCATAATGAGCCCCTGCCTCCAATTTATAAGGTTTTGGGAGAATCAACCTTGCCATTCTTCTCCATTAGTGTTATTATGGAAAAATCCATGATGTTTCCATGCTTTTCTAGATTTTTCCCTATTTGGATGCTTAGTTAGGTTTAGAATTTTCCAATTAGAGGCATGCACTACAGGTTTCCAACCTTTTGGACTAACTCCTTGAGAAAAAACTGGAAATTTCAGTTACTTACTGCATAATTTGTCCCTTATTCTTCATGAAACACAAGTAACACTGACCTTTAGGCAAGACAGTGCGTTAACCTAGACCCTAAATCTCCCTACAAGAGGCAGGGAAGCATTATAACTTGGCCTAGCTATCTCTGGGTGTGTTACCTTGGAAAATAGGTCTCTATCTAGGCCAAATTCTTCCTTCCATGTGTCCTTCTCCTCTGAGCTAATGAGCAAGTCATTTGTATTATAACATATACAAATACAGATACCAATTATCAGTAACAACTATTTAACCCAATAATTTACAGAATGAAATCAGTTATATCAGAAAAACTAAAAATAAAAAAAATCCTTTCAAAAAGTAAATGAAACTAAGTTAACTTTTTAAAACGATAAACTAATATGCCAACAAGAAACCAAGCACAGAGATCCAGTTTTTAGGAACTAGACTGACAACCAGCAACTCAAAAGATAGGGGAATCATAGAAAGGGTTAAATAGCTAAGTTTAGGCTGAGTAACGCTACCTAGAAAATGGTACAATGTGTTAATACTAGGACTAATGCATTGTTCTCAAGAAGGAGCTGTGTTATAACGCTCTGGAACACACACAGGGGGTGCACTACTAAGAATAAATTGCAAATTATGGTCAGGTAAGGCCTGTTCTAAACAATGTGAGCAATTGAAATGGTTACATAGCATATCAAATGGTTAGAAAGGGATGTGAGCAGAACGGGAAGTGATAGAGGGAAAGAACCAAGAGTTCAGAAATGAAAGACCAGGAACTAAAGAACACTCTCCAGTGGAGATGCCAATTCTGCTTAGGGGTAAAATTCACATTGCACAGATGGTAGTTGGATTAATATCCCTCTCGGGCATTCCCAAGACCCAAGGTAGACAGTCAAATTAGCTGCAACATTCACAAAGACAATAAATGCATGTTTATACAAGTACTTGATTGAGAATGTGAAGTAGAGAAGGATTATCTCGATGTGTAGCACCGATCTGTTGGAGAGCTCAATGCAGTGTGGTGAAAATCCTCCTCATTGGCTCCAAGTCTGAATCCTACAAGAAAACAACAAACTAGCGTAATATTCATAGTGTTATCACAATAAACAATCAAAACAAGTATATAATAAAACAATAAATCATGTAAATCTAGCCACTTATAACATGTATCTCTAAAAAATAAATCAATAGATGCAATAACAAGACACCAAGTGGACAAAATAGAGGCAGCTCTATTATATCAAAGAAGTAATATTACAACCATCGGTTTGGTCAAGCTTCCCTCAATCCTCTAACTCCAAGCTCTCTCTCCTCAATATCCAAGTGTGACAATGCTTAGGCGAATATTTGCCAATGAACTAAGCCAACCATGAAACTTCACACTAACAAAAGTTTTCTCCTTACACATTCAACCTTTCAACCCTTCATAATGAGCCCTTGCCTCCAATTTATAAGAGTTGAGGAGGATCAAACTTGCCATTATTCTCCATTAGTTTGATTAGGAGATTTTATAGATTTTTCCCACTTTGGATGCTTATTTAGGTTTAGAAATTTTCAATCAGAGGCCTGCACTGCAAGTTGCCAGCTTTTTGGACTGAATCCTTGAGAAAAATCCATAAATGCCAGTCAGTTACTATGGAATTTGTCCCTTATTCTTCATGAAACATGGGTAACACTACCGTTTAGGCAAGATAGTGCATTAACCTAGGCCCTAACGCTCCCTACAAGAGGCGGGGAAGTCAACCTAGCAGTGTCCAAGGTGCGTTAGCTTGGAAAAATATGTCTCTGTGTAGGTCAAATTCTTCCTTCCATGTGTCCTTCTCCTTCGAGATAATGAGGAGGTCATTTTTAGTTTAACACTGACCTCACACTTTAGGGGGCATCTATTATACAACAAAATTACCTCCTCATCAGCTCAGAGGAGAAGGACACTTTAGTTGAAGGAAATACCCAAATTACAAGCCTATTTTCCAGGGTAACGCACCATGGAAAAATAAAAAAGAGTTATAACGTTGCATAGCCCCTAGAAAATGGATTTAGTGCCTATTTTAACATATTTTTTTTCCTAAAGGGAAGAGTTAGTGGGTTTTCATAAGGTCTAAAGGTAAAAACATGAGTTAATTGGCTGGCATCCCGACTTTCACTCAATCAGTCAGCTCAAAAAGCAAGAAAACTATGGATAAGTCTTCAGTTTGGATATTTCTAAACCTATCTAAGTCATGTAGAAAGGGAAACACCAATAAAGAAAGGAAATTTCCTATATTTTTCCTTATTGGAACTAATGGAAGAAATGGCAATGGTGATCCTCCCCACTCCTATAAATTGGAGGCTCGAGCATTGTGAGAAAGGTTGAATGGTTGTTCAATGGTGTGAGGTTATAATGCTTGTATGATTCATTGAGAATTGGGAACTCAAGAATTGTCATGCCAAGGAGTTGAAAGAGAGAGAGAGAGAGTGGAGATGAAGGACTAGAGGAGGCTTGGTCAAGCCGATATGTTTGTAATCCTCCTTTGATTTAATAATATATAATTGTCTCTATTTTTTCTACTTGGTAGCCTTGATGTTGTATTACTTTAATGGCACATGTGATAAGTAGCTTAGATGCATTCTTGTTTATATTCAGTTATATGTTAGTCTTTTGATTGATAAATTTTATATTCTATGAAGGTTATGATTTCTCTTGTTTATGTGTAGGAACTGATCTAGGAGCTAGCGGGGAGGCCTTCCACTTTGCTACACTGAGATCTCCAACTGGGATGCATGGCAGATTGAGGTAACTTTTCTCTCTTTGGTTTTATCAATAATTAGTTAACGTGAATATATCTATGTTTTCTCTATGACAATTCTAGCTAATATTACAGTCTTCCTTGGGTCTCGAGAAGACCCAAGAGGGGATTTCATTCACTACCACCCAAGAAAGTTACCATACAACATATAGAAGCTCCTATATTTTCCGCTTTATTTCCTCATTTTCTAGAAGAGAGAGGCGGTATATTGGCTCATTGGGTAGAGGAGCTCTGGAGTCAGATTGATCGAGTGCTTGACTTGACAATGTAAGGGTAATCCTATGAGTGAGGAGAAGATTTCCCTGTATTATTCCACAACCTTATCAAATTTCTTCTGGTGCACAAAGGGACCCCTTTCATGGGCCATGGATGTGGCCACAATATTCCCCTTACTTTGAGAATGAATCAAAAAGAAAACAAATTTCATAGTATGTGAGATGATATTACTGTATTTCGTAGCAGAGATCAAAGAGATGGAGATAGGCGGGGCTACCTAAGGTATCTTGTATAGTTTCCTTACCAAAGTAATGATAACAATGCATGGCCTGGACACATACATAGCATGGCACTTCCACAAATATGGCTGGCCTAATAAAACATCACAAACTTCGAGAGGAGCAACGTCACATAGTACCTCCTCTCGGAAGGGCTTGATGTTGTATGGAAGGTGGCACTACTAGCCGACATGGAGATCTTGCCCTTGGTGGAGCGACTCGATGTTATATGGTTGTGGGTGTGGTGTGGTTAGTAGGCCCAACTACTTAATGACCTTTGATGAGATGAGGTTCTTTTGGGTCCCAGTGTTGATAATGAACTATAGTGAAGAACCCGTCACCCACATATGTGAGTGGAATAGATTCTTCCCCTCCTCTGTATCTTCAGGCCCAGTCTTCTGGACCTTGGTGGTGGAAGGAGTGGCATTGGGTTCTGCTTCAATAATTTTCCTCCCCTTATCGGGTTCTGGCTCAAAATCAGAACATGCATCAAAATCTAAAGCTTTTAGCTCGACCACTAATGACTACATTGAAATACATGCATTTGTGTAGTGGGTGGGTATCTTGTGGAACTCACGCCAATTTCCTATGTCCATCTTCATCTCTATGGTGCCATTGTTTGATTATGGAATTGACGGGTTGTCCTGGGTTATTCCACCTTGTCTCTATCATTTTTTCTATGGTTTGGGGGTGCTCTTGCCCTGCTTTAGATTCACAGTTCCAAACTCACGTTTCTTTTCTTTAAATTTTTGTTCAATCCTAGCATGATATTGGCATGCTACACCCGACGAGATGTCCAATAACTCCATTTCTTCCTGAATGTATTTGTGAAAAAATTTGTGATACTTGATCACCAGATGTCACTCAAAGTACTTGATATCTATCTTTGTGCACAGAGTATGAAAAATATTTGTGATCTCATGCACATCATGGTCCCTTTTCTGTCGTAGTGTGGTCCATTATATGTACTTGTCTTCATATCTCCCGTTATGGTAATAATATTCCTTGACAATGTCCCAGAAATAATTCCAAGAGGGTGTGGTTGTAATCAGAGAGGGTTCCTCGGTCCTTACCTCACACTAAGTAGTGAAAAAGTAATATTTCCTTATCAAAGAATCTATGGACTGAAAAATAAACTTCTAGCAGACTTAACCATTTAACTACAACATCTACATTTATTTGACCTTTGAATATCATAATATAAAAGTTAACTTGTATGTTGAAGGGGGTGACACCCATGAAGTGACTATTGGATGAAATTTTGTTTCCTGTTGGCGTACACTAAAGGATTTGGGAAAAAATTTCCATCATCTCGTTACTTTACCACTCGAGGGCTTCTTTGAGAAAAAATTTGATAGGATCCCATGCTCCCTCATCTTTCTTTTATTCCACCATAGGAGGTCATTGGTGTTGGTAGGGACAATCTTGCGAGGGTTGAACCAATTCAATTCCCAACTCCTTATACCCAAACCTTGTTGGGGACATGAAAAAAAAAACAGAGAAAGAGCATACCGATTTGATACCACTGATCGAGATTTATGAAGGAATGAAATGAAATATAGATTTAAACAAAACATAGTGATACAAAAAAAATAACATAACTCAATTAATTAATTACAAGTACTGAAAATTATTTACATGTAGAATGGAACAGACTAGCTTTAGGCAATGATAGCTTATCTATGAGAAGATATGTAACGGTTGTTAGAAACCAGGATAATACTAATAGTGTGGGTGAATCAATATTGTAGGAGTTTTAAAAAAATTCTTTCACTTGTAAAAATATTAGGACAACATAAAATCTTCGACAATCAATTCATATGAGCATGAGATGAACCAACATGAACAACAAAAATAACACGCAACGATTCTTCAAACTTTACTTCAATTCCTTCACAAGGAAAGCTACAACTTGATTTTACAAATTTCTTTGGCTACAACCAGCAAGAAGATACAACTCCCTAATTTATCGGCTACAACTAAATAGAGATACGACCTAAAATTATTTACCATCACCCTCTGGAAGGAGCTACAACCCCTGATCTGCAAGCTACAACTTTCTTGACATCAATGATTCATTTTTCATCCATTTTTACACTAGAACCATGAATGCCACATCCTTTTACAAAATAAAACAATTTTTCCAACAACACCTTCAACAATCTCTGATTATTGAGAAACTCACCATCCACACCAACATCATTCCAACTCTACTTGCACACTACTACAATGCTCACATAAAAATCTGTCCAACTTTTTCAATCAATTACACTTATAATTTTTTTTCTGCTAAATTAGGCCTCTTTTCCTTTTAGTTTACTTCCACTTGAATCTTTGCATGAATCCCTTATTTTTTCCTTTGTCCTATTCACTTCAGTCTTATGCACCTGATATTCAAGTTATCATTCACCAATATGTTGTTTTGAGCTTAATCTCTGATTTTTTTAGTTAATTTTTTTCTATTTTAGCACTTTATAGGGTTTAGTAGGGACTTTCTCTGTTTTTTTGTTTACACCTATAGATTCGATGCTTGTGACATATTCGAAAAAATTATTGTCATGGCTAGGAGGGGTCCACATGAGTTATTAATGATGTTATTGCTTCCTTATCATTGTCCTATTGTTATTTATCATCTATAAAATTTTCATAAAGTTATGGGAAAAGCACTGGGTTGTGGCCCTGAAAAGGTGGCTCAAATCCTAGAGATGCAGGCACAAAACTGTGTCTTTGGGGCCCTCACTGTTGGCATGTAGTGTTATTCCTACGGATATAGCCTCTTGGCCCCTCGCATGCAGTGTTCTTCCTACAAATATGGCTCAAAAGGGGTAAAAATGTTAGTGGGACCCAGGGGTAAGAGGACTGAATGATTGGGTTACCTCCTGGGGGTGTTATGGTTGTTGTACAAGGTCCTTAGGTTGTGTTTTCTGCCAGTTCCAATTCCTTAAGGTCACTTTGGAAGTTGAATCTCATTATAGTAGCATCTCATCGCATGTTTACCCTGGTTGGTCAATTACTTGGGTAGATGTGGGAAGGGGGTGTTACAGAGAGGTATCAGAGCATGGTTTCACTCACCTTGGGTGGTGTTTGGTTTTTGTTCTCTTTGTGTGAAATCTAATACCAAAGAGTGGTATCAGAGCATGGTTGTGCTCTCCTTGGGTGGTGTTTGGTTTTTGTTCTCCATGTTTGATATATGATACCACAAAGTGGTATCAGAGCATGGTTCAACCCTTGGACTGGATGGGCAGTGTGGTGGTCAAGTTTTTCTATTGGTTGCATATGTTTTTTTCATACCTAGGGTGTATGTATTTATTTCATCAATGTTTTGTTCGCCATGGTGGTAGTGGTGTTGCCATGGAAAGGTTGATGGTGTTGTTGTCAACATTTTGTCATGAGTGTATGACTGGATATGTGTTGTTCATGCACACTTTCTTACATGTTATGTATGCATTTATTTTTTATGCTAGGTCACATATTGGTTATGTTTGTGTGTTGTCCATGTATGCTTTCTTATGCTATATGTGGGACATGCTTTGGTCATTCATGATTGGTTATACATGTCAAGTGGGTGCATATGATCGAGTTTTCATTGGTTTGGTGAAGGTTTTTTTGCATAAGGTCATTGTATGCAATTAGGTCATCATGATGATATTTTTATGTTATGATGCTAATGTGTTGGCTAAGATAGAGAAGGAGATGCATATCATTAAAGTGAAGTTGCAACAATGGACTTTGGGGTAAGAGAAGATCGTCATACAAGTTTGTATGTTTGGCATGCGGGTATGTGATCCATGGTTGTTGTAAGAAATAGGGTTACTTATATGTTTGTCATTATATTATTATTATGGTTACATATGTGATAAATGCTAGTTGATTGGTGTAGTCATATGCATTATGGTTATGTGTATGTCTTTCATTCTATTGATTTTATGGTTACATGAGTTGGTTATTCAAGCATGGTATTAAATTGATGATTATGTTATATGTTGTTGATGAGCATATTATATGTTGAATTACTATGGTTATATGTATCATGTGAAATTGGATTAGACTATGCATATGGTTAGATTTATGACATTTAGGAATCAGTCGACTTGGTTGTGATATTGTGTTGTACTAATCTAGACTAGGTGTGCATGTGACTGTTATGCTTGAGTACCAAATTTTTATGAGCTTATGATGTGAACATGTTAGCTAGTTACTGTTAGGAATATCATGATCTTATTTGTGTTGAGTTGATGTATTGTGAAGTCATATAGTGCTAATCAATATTGATTTTGCAGACAAGATAGCCTCCCCTAAGATACATTAAGGTATGAGTTTTCTTATGTCGTATACTTGGTGGTTGACCATTTAACTATGTCGTCTATTTTGTGTTTGAGTGTTTGGTGTTTGTTATATTTTCTAGTTGATTTATATAACATGGTACATTTATAGTTTGTTTAAATGTTTGATTAATTGAATGATATGAATATGTGACTGAAAGACTACACGAATGAATAGTCTTGGTTTAGGATGATTGTACTAACACAGTATGTGTTGAGATAGTTGATGTGTACTTGAGTATAAGTAGGTGATAGTTGTAGTAGTATGTATTATGACTGATAACTGTGATTTGATTTCTTACATATAAATAACAACTAGGTGATGTGCTAGTACATAATAAAGATTCAATTGCAGCAAGGTAACTGGTAAAATAAAGCAATTGGGTAAGAATTCCTTTAGTTGTGTTTGGAAACCCTAATTCCAAATGAATGAGTTCTTTGCATACATGAAGTCTTCTTAACTTTGATTTTGTCTGAAATTATGTGGATATATGATATATTCGTGAACATGTATTTGACAGGTATAACAATTTTTTTCCATCTATGGATGGATTCATCAAGGAATTGGAGTTCCTTGGGAAGTGTATGTATTCAATTACAAGGCAATGTGCTTGGCACAACAAGGTAAGATAACGAGTATATTATTATATTTAATTATGCGCTAACAATTATGTGTTTATGGTAGTATGATTCAAGGGATTACATGGCAAGAGACTACCATGAAATCTTGAAGAAGGCTTAGGTTGAGATTTCCTTTGGAAGTATAGGGAAACATGGAGATTGAGTCATGGTGTTTGTTGTTAGTCTTGTTCTTTTGGTCTTTTTGATTTTTTTATGCTTGATTTGCGGTATTGATTGCATATAGTGCATGATCATGCCATTTTGTTATGGTGTCATATTGCCTTGGTTTTCATGGTCTTATTATTTTTCTCTTGTTATTTCTTTTTATGTTTTGAGTGTATTGGATATTGGTTTAGGAAAGAGGAAAGTTGACGAAGCTCAGGAAGAGATGAATGGAACCTGATAAGTAATGTAAGACATGAATGAATCTTGGTACATGAGTAAGTGCAGTGGAAGGTAATAATATGATAGTCAGTTGGAATGGTTGATTCCATTGGGTAAATGGACAGTGGCAAAGTAGGTAAAGTGAATGTATCTAAGATGTTAGATGCCTTGGTTATGTTGGGAAATTTTGTTCTCAACGTTGTGCATATTATGCATGGATAAAGGAAGTTCTCTTAACCTCGACTTTATGCTATTTGATAATTATGGTGTGATCATGATTATGTTGGTGTTTATATATGTATACATGTATATATGTATGTATGTCATGTCTAATAGGGACGTCATGGATCATGGTTGTTTAATTCTTATGCTTATATGTATATATGTGTGTATGTATGTCATTGTATGACAAGATCATGATAGTGTTATGCTAGTGATTATATATATGTATATATCTATGTATATATGTCACTGCATGACATGGTTTTCAAGGATCATTCTTGTGGAGGAATGATTGCTTATGCAGGTGAATGGAATGAAGATGTTCTTGATCTTATGAGGAATCAAGTGGGAAGAGTAACCCTGACATATCTATGAGGTAAGTATCATGCAGACATGAATTGCTATTGTATGCTTGTACTATGCCTATGTCTATGTTATGTACATGTAATGTTGATGGGTCCATGAGCGAAGTGAAAGTAGTGTGATTTGTGGCATGCTAAGATAGGCATGTATAGTGGAAAGACATTAGAAGCAAGGTTTCTTGTGGCATCAGTGTGTGGTCTATGGATGTGTAGCATTATTGTTGTGTATATGTTGTGCATGTTGTATATTCAGTGATTTTATCGATGGTGAGGTGTACACATAACATATGTAGTATTGTGTACCTATGATGTTCTATGCATCTTGTATATATCCTCTTGTGTGTATATTTCATATGCAGTGCTAGGTATAGATGGTGCTATGTACATGTTGGATATGCGGTGTTGTGTACATATTGTACTGTATGCATGTGGTATATGCAGTGTTGTGTACTTATAGTGCTATGTACATGTCGTGTATACCATGCTATGTACATATGGTGTTGTGTGCATGTGGTACTGTGTACATGCTGTAAATGTGGTGTTTTGTGCAGGTGGTGTCATGCACATGTCATGCATGTGGTCTTGTATACATGTAATCTCGTATACATGTCGTGCATGTGGTGTTGTATACATGCAATCTCGTATACATGTCATGCATGTGGTGTTGTGTACACATTGTACAGGATGTGTGGTGTACATCTGGCATTGTGTAGGTGGTATCGTGTACATGTGATGTTGTGCACATGTTGTGCAGGTAATGTTGTGTACATGTGGTATTATGTACATGTTATTCATATTTTATGAGTATACATGTGGTATTGTGTGCATGTCGTACAAATTGTGTTTCAGGCATGCGGTACTATATGTGTGCATTGTGTAGTCATGGTGTTGCAATGTGTGTATTCGTTGTGTTGTACTTTGTGTACGTGTATGTGTTGTGTCATACACTGGGTGCACTTGTATGTGTTGTATGCTGATGTAGGCATATGTATTTTTTTGTGTTGTACACTGGGTGTAGGTGTATGTGTCGTATGTCGGTGTGGGTGTATGTATTGTGTGGTGTTGTATGCATTGTGTGGATGTATGTGTTGTACACTATGTGTATGTGTACATAGTTGAAGAGAAGGAACTCTTGTTTGTTGGGTGTGGAAAATGATCTGATTGTTGTACAAAATAACGAAGGCAAAATTAAGGACCGATGAAGGATGTGTCTCAGTATTTTATTTCAGTTTTATTATGCATGTGATGTATGATTCTGGTCTATGATGATTACAAGTGATCTATGATTCTAGTTCAAGATGGGTACATGTGATTTATGATTTTGATCTATGATGGTTGTGTTTTGATCTAACCTTATGTGATATGTTTATACATGATGATTTGGTCGAAGATGTTATTTTTAATTTTTATGACAGGAAGCAAACAGAATCGCTACTGCACCTTAATGATGACCACCAATGAGGTATGATGTGAATTTATTTCAATTTATTTTTTATCTAATGGCATTTATGTACTTGGTATAGGAAGCACGGAAATTCCTAGTTGGGTGGCTGAAACTGATTGCAATCATAATCAACAACAACAAAAGGAATTGGAAAATGTAGCAATACGTTGGTAAAGACTTCAAAATCAGGACCATTGTGGGACATTGGTACCCAATAGTGTCCACTGATTTCCATGAGCATGTTATGACCTGTATGATGGTTTTGAGGCAATTATATGCCTTGGTTTTTATATCTTTCGATGCGAGGAAGCCTTGTGATCTGAATGGAATGTATTACTTTTGTTGTGCTAAGTATCCAAATAATAATTAAATTGTGTGCATAAGGTTCTCTGAATTTTGCAGGTGAAACAAATGGTTTTAATTTAGTTAAACAGATTTTTGTGTGAGGTTAAAGCATGTAATTTTCTTGTATAACACTATAAAACAGTAAATATCAAAGATAAATAAACATCACATGTAACAATACTCAGCAAATTTGATGAAGCAGTTCACTCCTCCTGAGCTACATCTACTGGTCCAGCTCCTAATGGCATGTCCCTCATATCTTATTGCTCAAAAATGGTAAATACATGTGAATAAAAGCCTCAAATGGTTTTTCTCTCTATAAAAAAATCTTCAGAATGCTTGAATTAGTCAGGAATGACTATTCATTTGCAGAAAAAATAGAATGGATGCTCAAAACATTGAAGACACCCTAGTGGCCCTGATGGCTCCTTGACCTCTCCTGAAGCTAAACCTGCACAATATGAAATTCGATGGCTCTCAAACCTTTTCCAATGTGTTCGAAATGTCGATAATACCCAAAATTGACTATTCATTCATCAAAATTGGTCAAATATCCAAGGAGTTATGGCCAAAACAAGAAACTACCCAATATCCCTCAAAAAACTCCACTATATGTGGAGGAACTCTAGATAAGACCGCCAGATTAGCACCCACCACCAGAAATGTTGGTTTCGCCAACTGTAACCACTGAACTGGGAGCTATAATAAATGTCAGTTTTCACATGTGACATGTTGCGGATTAACCGCCAGAGTTAAAAGTTTATCTGGTGGTTAAATTAAATGTAGCCACATACATCATGTGACCACGTTTTAAAATGGTTATATGAAACCAACGCATAACTTTGACAGCCTAGTGAATGTTTACAGATCCACCCATGTGAACACTGCAATCCCGCCATCGGTTATGGTTTAGTTTAACCCGGTTCCAATCACTGGGTTACATGGAGTGCGGGTTGGCCCTTAGGGGCTGGCCCCATTTGCCGCCATCGCATTTCAAATGGAAATTAAAATAGAATCGGTTGAAATAACGGCTAAGAACCTCGTGTAGCCCGATTGGTCAAGAGTTGTGCTGGTGGGTGGGAGGTCTTGTGTTCAAAACTTGTTAACTCCAAAAAAAATTACAATGACGCTTGACCTCTGGCCTGGGGCCATGTGGCAACCTCCAGGCAAGCCACGTGGCACCTGCTGATTGGCCAAAAAAACTTATATAATTTTATTTTTTTGAATATTTATTTTTTTTCAAAATTTTTATATAAAGTCAAAATGGGTCAAAGTTCCAGTTTTTGGAGTTTACTGGACTTTTCAAACCTTCATAACTTCTGCATACGACCTCTATTTTGTGAACCATTCACGGTGCCAGAATCGCAGCAACAAGACCTTTCTATTCACTCAAGTTGAAAACACTTTTGAGAACTTTCATTTTTTAGCATTTTTGAATAATGGACATGATCTCCTGATCACCTTGCAAAGGGATGGATCACCCGGGATAGGGGATGCCGAAGAACTTGGAAGGTGAGTGACTGCATGGAAAGGGATGACTAGATTTCTTGAGGGATTGTGTAGTAGGAAAAGGCCAGGATGAATATTTTTTGGTCACTATAATTTCCAGATGGAATCATATGCACTTTGGGAGTGTGCCATGGAACAATGAGCTAGTAACTGTTCACTAAGGATACAATAGCGCATGATTGTAGCGCTAGAAATTGGATGCATCTTTGGCTTTGACAATGAATTCTAGATGTATTTCGACTATAGCCTCCTAGACCCTGGCATATAGTGTTATTCCTATGACTATGGCTCAAAAGGGGTCAAAATGTCAGTGTGACCCAGGGGTAAGAGGCCTGAATGGTTGGGTTAGCTCCTGGGGGAGTTGTGGTTGTTGTACGAGGTCTTTAGGTTGTGTTTTCTATCAATTCCAATTCCTTAAGGTAACTTAGGAGGTTGAATCTCACTATATTAGCCTCTCATCGCATGTTTATCCTAGTTGGTCGGTTACTTGGGTATATGTGGGAAGAGGGTGTTACAATGATACCTAAAATGCAAAAAAACACCTTCCATGTGTCCACCTCTTATTGGACCACATCGTGTTGATGTCATCATCCACATGTGTGTCCATTTTCTTGCTACAAGCCAATCACAGTGTGCCACTTGTATGATAGAGAGGAGAGACAAGGAGGGTCTCAAAGCTTTTGTTTTTCGTTAATTTCCTTTGTTAATTTCCCAAAAGAAAACCATTGGGTTCAAGCCTTTAACATGTTGCCACATTGTCTGGCCATCAGAGAAAACCACCTATGGTTTGCATGACCCCCCTTGCATGGTTATTGTTTTGAGGGGGGTTGGGGGGTAGCATAATCCACCTATGTCATTGATCATGTGATCGACAATATAGGAAAATTTCCCATTGCATGACGCCCCTGCCTATTAAGTCTCGAGAGCACTTGACCCCATGCACTTTTGTTAATGCATCAGTGGGGACTCATGACCCTTGATCCACTACTAGACACGATTTATTTTTAATGGTCACCTACAAGGATTGTGTCATCCTACTTTCATCATCTTGGTTTGTATTCTGTGTGATCTTGGAGGACTTTCAAGGTACTTTTGTTGGTATGAGTTGTACATTAGACTCTGCCTCCAACCAATAATAATGTTATTATTTTTGTGTTATCTGATCCACGTCTTCTTGGAGCTATTTTTGGTCACTTTACTAAAAATTCTCTACCAATTTGGGCATACCTCCAAAATAACTACTTCTAAGTCCTCCTCTACCAATCCAAATTTACAAAACTTTGACTTTTTGGTGTCCTTGGATTTGACTACCATATCTGCTAATCTAGGAGGCCATTTTTTATCTTCCACATACCATTGGAAATATATTTCAAATTTCTTGCCATTTTATTAGGTTCCAACTGCACTTGAAATTATTTTGGACACTATAAATTCCTTCAAAGTCTCTGCACCATTGCTCATCTTGCAATCACCTTGTCCTTTTCCATCCTTCGCTCAATTTTTCCATATTTTCCATTCTTTTCCATCAATGAAAAAACATTTCTAACATTCTCCCCCTTTGTAATTGATGGCAACACTTTGATCAAACAAAAAATCATTGTAAAGAAAAATCAAGTATGTTTGTGCTCAAATCTCTCCTTTGGATCCTGCTCCCCTTGTGGTGCACTTCTCTTGTGTTGGATTGTTGCTTATATGGTGTTATTGTTGTTGTTTCGCACCATTTATTCTACAATACTTCTTCAAGAATTCTCCAAGACTTATTGAATTTGTTTGATCCCCAAGAAATATCCCCCTTTGACATCAATTACAAAGACATTATGGACTCCCCCTGCAACTTTACTCCTCCTATCAACAATTCTCCCCTACCTTGTTTATCTTGTGGACCTAAAAAATCCATCTTGATGTGATGAAGGTACAACAGTTGCCTATCTTCCTCTTGGAAGGAAGAGCTAGTGAAGGGAGGAAAGAGGAACAACTCCCAATCTTTGCCTTAAGTACTCAAACTATTCTTTGGGGAGTGGTTTGGTGAAAATATCAACAACTTGTTCCTTTGTAGGTACATACTCCAGCTTCACAATATGATTGGAAACTTGATCTATCATAAAATTATACTCGATTGGAATATGATTTTTCTTCAAGTGGAATAAAGGATTCTTTGACATGTTGATGGAACTTGTACTGTCACAAATAATTGGAATACGTTGATCATAAATCACTTGTACATATTTTAAATTTTTCTTCATCCACAATAGTTGAGTGAAACAAGAATTTGCTGCAATATATTCTTCTTCAACTATAGATAAAGAGATGGAAGTTTGATTCTTTATCAACCATGAAACTAGGAATTCTCCAAGAAATAATACATCACCACTATTTCTCTTTCAATAATCTACATCACCTGCCCAATTAGCATCGGTATAAATAATCAATGAGAAATATTTATCTCTTGGGTACCACAATACATAATCCATTGTAGCTTCAAGATATCTAAAAATAATTTTGGATGCTAGAAGATGGCTCTGTCTGGGGATTTATTGAAATATTCCAACAATAACAACTACCTACATAATGTTTGTTCTTGAAGTTGTCAAATATAATAGGCTAGCAATAATATATTTTTATAAATTCTGGCCCAATTTTGGTGATTCACTAGTATTTCTAAGCTTTCAACATGTAACTATTGGCATGCTCACTAAAGATAATTCCTCCATGCAAAACTTCTTCAATATTTCCTTGAGATATTTATTTTGTGAGATAAAAATACCTTTAGGAGGTTGGGAAATCTACAAACCAAAGAAATAAGAAATCTCTCCAAGCATAGACATCTCAAAATCAGCCTTCACATTTGTTGTAAATTAACATGTTAACAAATTTGAATCACTAGAAAAAATAATATTATCAACATGCACGACCACCACTATGAGTTTTCCATCATTAGATTTGACATATAATTTTTTTTAGGTACACCTCTTTTGAAACCACACTTGAGAAAGTACTTGTCTAACATGGAATATCAAGCCCTAGGGGCTTGCTTAACACCATACAAATCCTTCTTAAGCTTTCAACCATAATCAAGCTTCTCTATCAACTGAAAACCATATGGTTTTTCTATGTAAACTTCTTCCTATAATTCTCCATTTAGAAAGGCATATTTGACGTCCATTTGATATATTTTTAACTTCTTGAAATAATAAAATGATAAAAATATTATAATTTCCTCTAATCTAGCAACATGAGAAAAAGTTTCATCTAAATATAGACCTTCAATTTTAGCATAAACTTTGCATAACAACCTCGCCTTGTATCTTAATACTTCACCACAATCATTTAACTTATTCTTGAAGGCCCAGTTCATGCAATAATATTCTTGTTTGTTGGTCTTGGTACAAGCTCCCATGTATTTTTTTTCTCAATTTGGTCCAATTCTTCATGCATATTTTTTAACCAATTTTCATATTGACTAGCTTATGCAACATCCTTTGCTTCCTCCATGGACAACAAGGCTACATGTGCTTTCGCAGGGGGGTTTAACAACTTCCTTCTTTTCTGCACACTTGAATTTAATTCACCAACGATTTAATCAACTGGGTGATATTTTTGTACATGCCTTGAAGGATATTTGGCTTAAGGACTAGAGGGCTCGTCATTTTATTCTTCTTAAAGTTGCTCATGATCCTCCTCATCATAGTTGACCGGTTCATTAGAGCTGGAACTTACTACTTGTTTGACTTCAGGTTCAACATATTCATCCACTTTGACATCAATACAATCAACAATCCTCTTAGTATTCTTATTATAGAATCTATAGCAATTTTTTCCTTGATAATATCCAAGAAACATACCTTCATCAAACCTTGCATCGAACTTACCAAGCTTTTCATCACTCCTCATAATGTAACACTTGCTACCAAAAAATATAAATTTTTTAACTTTTGCAGGTCTGCCATACCAAATATCATAGGGATTTTTGTCACTATTTGGTCTATAATGAGCTTTTTTGAGCATCACCATCATTGTGTGATTGGCTTAGTCCAAAAATATATGCTAAACTTTCCTTTCATCCATCATAGATTTGGCTAGTTGCGGTATAGATTTGTTTGTTGTCTTTGCTAAGCCATTATATTATGGAGTTTCTGCTATGGTAAACTACCTCTTGAAGCCATGCTTCTTGCAAAATTCATCAAAATATTTTGAAGTATAATCACCTCCATTATTAGCTATTATTCTTTTGATTTTACAATCATTTTCATTTTCAGCCATAAATTTTAAATCTTTGAACTTCTCAAAAGCCTCATATTTCTCTCTAAGAAAATAAATCCACGTTATCCTAGCGAAATCATCAATTATAATCATGAAACAAAATTTACATGTGAGTGAATGTGTTAATGATGGTCCACACAAGTCCATGTGTACTAGTTGTATTGGATTTGTTGATGAGCTCTACTTAGACTTTAATGGCACTCTAGTTTGCTTACCTAATTGACAATATCTACAAATTGTATTATTTGGTTTTGATAGCCTTGGTAAATATTTGACAACATTTTTCTTGCTTAATTTGACTATCTGATCAAAGTTCAGATGTCCAAGTATCATATCCCACAACAAAATCTCATCATTTATTTATAAGTAACACCTTTCTATTTTCTCTTTTAGAACATAGACATTTCTATTTGTTCTCACAACTTCAGGCACTATTTCATTTGTGACTTTAGAATTTATTTGAATTTTTTAGCTTTGAAAATCATATCATATCCTTGATCACACATCTGAGACACACTAAATAGATTGTGCTTGAGCCCATCAACAAATAAAAAATTATTGGCTTTACCTTTTCCATTTGACATACTAACAACTACTTTACCAACGTTTACCACGTGCATTGTTACCAAAGGTTACATTACCCTTTTCAATTGGTTTCCATGTTAAGAAATTTCTTCTGTATCCTAATATATTCCTGGAACAACCATTGTCCACATACCAGTGAATTCCTTCATTCTGAGCATACAAAACAATATCGCTTTTATTTTTGTAGCTAGCTTTTGGATAAATCACATTGGAAATGTTCGATGGTGAAATTTTCGAACCTACTAATGAGGTTCATCTTCAGGAGCAAGATGAACCTCATTAGTAGGTTTGAAACATTGACCATCAAACATTTTTGATGTGATGTATCCGAAATCTAGCTACAGAAATAAGTATGGATCAAAAAAGTCAGAGATCAAATAAAATAATATCACATTGCTCTATTTTCTCCTTTTCTCTCCACACCTTGGACTCTCGTTTAATTTTCTTAATAAATAGTTCAATCCTCTTTTCCTTAATTATGTAATCAATTTCTCTATGCCCAAAATTTTTACATTTAAAACATTTAATCAAATTTTTCAAAGGAGAAAAATAATTGTTGTACCTAGATTTTCTTTTCCTCTGTCTAATTTTTTGATTTCTTATTCTTATTCTAAGTTGCATGTAGGATAAATTCGCTCTGCAATTTGCTTCTTTATGGATGTAATTGGCGCAAGTAAAACAATAACCTGAAAAAATATTAGCATATTTGGAAAATTATCTTATCTTAATTTGGTGCGTTGATTTATGGGTTTTATGATTTTCTTTACCATCATTGTTAAGTGAAAATTTTCTCTTGATTTTATACTGCAAATCATTCTTTAACTACATGGTGCCTTTACCTTTTTATTGTTGTGTAGTCCCTTCTTTTGCTACTGGTACAAAGGCAATTGACTTCATACCCTTTGACTCTGCTACTGCATTAGATTTAGACTCATGTTAGAAATACTAAGAGAGGGGTGAATCAATATTTATCTTTCTTTGAGAGAAAATTAGTTAGTTAATTAAACAATATACAAAGCATCAACATAAAACATAAAATGACATCACAGATCAATACAAAAAAATTGGCTTAACAGAGCACCGTATTATGTATGAATTTACATACAATATATTTCTAGACAAATTATGGAAAGAAGTACAAGACTCCCCAAGGTTTACCAACAAGATGGATGGAAGCCAAATCTCCCTGAATTTTGGGCTCTTGTACCAGGCATAATGGCCCAGGTACAATCTAATACTCCAATCAAAAAATATCAAAAATGTTGCTACCTCTGCCACCTTTATATGTTGCTGCCACACTTCCTGTTACATCTGATGCTACCACTATCTATTGTCTATCCTACAGTTATTACTCATTATTTCCTTTGTTTCTACTTCTCCCATTCATTTTTGTTGTCCCACACACTGTCTCAACTTGAACAGATACATCAATTTCATCTCAATATCATATCAAAAGGTCATTGCATCATCATATCACTGCCACGCATATGTCAGTCACTGCCATCCAATCATGTTAACCCTATAATCATCATGTATCATTGCCTAGCCCATGATATGAAAGAAAATATCACTGACAATCTTTACCAGACCTTTGTCTCAATATTCAATCATACTCACACCATCAAATTGATTACACCTCAATGCATCAACAATAGCCTCTAGAAGTCGGCACATGAGGTTCATAGATAACATACATGACTGTCATAAAATTGTCATAATAAAATCTGTCACTACCTCATGTTATAGTCTTCATGTCATAATCTCAATCACTTATTGCTATCATCCAACAAGTCATTGTCTCTGACACATATATTGTTCATACAAATATAAACTACAACAATGACATATAGTCCTTGTAACCTTTAGTAGAATGTTGTTACAATTCTTAATAATATGTGTGTTGGGGTTCTCTTTGTTCTACAGTCGGAATCAAGCATTAACCAAAGACATATGTAACACCCTATATAGTATGCAACACAAAATTTATACTTATTCTCTTGAATACTCAATCACAAGATCTCATGGAAACAATATTAGAATGCTTCAATCATGGAAGTCTCTATGTATACTCTTGCATAACCTCTAATGACATAAAATAATGACATGCACAACACCATCCCAAGCACACTTATCTTAATTACCCATAATTTTATCAGCTACACGACCTTAATTATGCATATTAAAATTTTACACTACTAGTACCCAACTTCTCTCTCAATGGTTCAAATGATTAATTCTAGATCATGTGAGTGCAGTCTCAAGTGAAGACACAAGGCTGCATACAATGGTCACCTCACATGGTTACATGAATAGTTCGGTTATTTAAAGGATACCCATGGGGTTCACAAAATCATGGCTTAAATATTTCCTATTGAGTATCGATGTATAAGACGCAAAGGTGTAACTTCCCCAAATCTTCAGTCTTCAATAACACATGAATGTTTGCAAAGAAACATAAAACTAGACAAATTCCATAACCCAAATCAAAAGGCTAGATCCAAACAAAATATGGCCAAGGTATTCCTTACTTCGACCTTCTCATAAAATTTTCAACAGAAGTTCGAGCTTTTCTTCTTTCTTTAGAAATAAATACCCAGAAATCATGCAAAGAAAAGGAATAATGAATTAAAATCAAAATATGACCTCCAATCTTCCTAGTTGTAGATTCTTCATTCATCATACTTGATAATGGAGAGAAAATCAATGATATTTGTGGAGGAATACTTCTTGAGGAAGACAAATCCTTGAGCTGTGAAAAAGATTACTTCTGCCTCGTAAGACTACAAGGGTAGTCTCTGAAACAAAACTAAACTACAAAGAATTTAGTGAACAAATTTTACAGAAGAGATTTTCATCTTACGACAAGGGCATAGAAGGTAGACAATCCATGACCAGGACATAGAGGATATTGTATTCTGTAACAAATTCAAGAACCAACAAAACAAGGAATTAAAATGCCCTTGCTCAGAAAATTGAGGTTGAGCGGTTCATGCTTCTTACACTACTTCAAACATATGAACACAAACATTTTTCCATGGTGAAGATCCACCTATAGATAGAGTAAAAAATCCCTTCATAACCCAAAATAAATTCTTCTCATCACTTACATGACTATAGAGGAAATTTCATCTTAATCTTTGACACCCCAATAAACATTTAGAAACTATGCTAGACCGTAGACACATTAGAAGATCCACACTCTTATGCATGTCACTCTTCAGATTGCAGAGGATTTTTTCACTTCATAAATTCACATTAGAAAAATATAAGTTCCTTTTTTATATAGAATTCATATGGCCCAGCTGACTTATGATTTATAAGGAAACCCATCGGATTTAAATTTTAAATTAAATTGAGCTAAAAATTAGGACCACTTCAAATTGATTTCAATTTCCTCCAAGGACCATAATAATATTAAATTTAATTTGAAGATTCCTCTAAGGCCACTTATGCATTTTATTTTTGACCATAAATAATTTCCTTCAAGAACTTTATATCCTTTCCTTTTTTATTTTTTATTTTTTAAGTAAACCTTTTCATCTTTTTCAAAAACCATACACTATTTAACCCGAGAATCAAGGATAATATGACATTTCATCTATTATTTCCGCATCAATAATGAGACCATGCCACATCATTCAACACAATAGTGCCATATCATCACGGATGTTTGAAAATTCAATGTAATGTTGCTACAAAAAGAACCTTGTGGGGTTTCTGGACCCTAGATTGATGCCTTAAATTCTAGTAGGCATATCTCACAAACCGTTAAGACCCAAAAAATTCTCCACATACCACCAAAATCAACATGTCAAGTATATACTAATGGCGGGGGTATCTAAGACAGTATTAGCAATATGTTGCTCCAAAAACTCCAACACAGCTCAGGTGTTTTCATCATCCAAGGAAAAAAAGAGCTAGGGTTTCTTGAACTGCATCATATCATCCATTACATACATTCTCATGCTATGGATTTGACATCAATGACATGCTACACACCTCCTATACATCCTGCAACTACTCTTGCTTTGACATCAATGACAACATGATCAACAATCTCCCCCTTTTTCATTGATTTCAACAAACCAAGCATATCAAGGCATGTTGCATCATGCATCTCTCTCTCTTCCTTGTTCCTTCCAATCTTCTCTCTCCCTTTGACATCAATGGAAAAGGGTGACTTGGCACATCAAGTGATATGGATCCCTCTAATAACATGCTCTTTGAATCATCTTTGCAAGCTCCCCCTAACAATATGCATGATCTTGTGGACCTGTGATATAAATCCCTGAAAGACTCCCCCTGTCAACATGATTTCATGCTACATTGGATCTTGTGTTGATGCTTCCCCTGAAAATCATTTTTATCCTAAAAACTCCCCCAGTCTTTGTTCATCTACCAATCGTGTGAGAGATCATGGAGAAACTTGTTTTGTCTATCATACCTTGGTCTTCTCTTCCTTCCTGGTGAATTACCTTCCTTCCTGATTATTTTGGGTCCATGTCAAGCCATTTCTACAATCTCATGAAATTACCAATGTTATGACGCAGATAACATCCTGCATTCCTTCCTTCCTGGTTATATGGAGTCCATGTCAAGCCTTCTGTAATTTAAGGCACAATGGCCAATATTATGGAACAAATAGCACTCTACATCTGATCTCAATAATGAATCAAAGGAGTTGTAGTTCCTACTATTATAGGTTTCTGGGATTCTATCTTGTATTTCATAAAATATACTCCAAGGACTTTGATAAAACCCTTTGCCAATATTCTTGTTACTTCCCCTATAATCTCAAGCTCTATTTCCATAGTTAGAACATATGTAACCATAACCATGAAATGTCTTTACATACCTGGGTGTATAGGGTGAAGATCTACAGAAGGTGTCTCATCCTTGAGAATATTTTTTTTCTCTCAACTCCTAAATTCTCTATCATGATTTGGTGTACAAAATGCATTATCCTGATTTGAGGCATTGGTCTTCCAACTTTTTATGTTGGTTGCTTTATATGGGACTTTGATTTTGGGCTTCTCTCCATTTTTTGGATGGGACTTTCTTTCATAATACTTCTTATCTTCCTTGACATGTGGTTGTTATTAATTTTTGGGATATGGCATCCTTTCATAAGACTTATTCTCTTCTTGTGGTTGTTCTTCATCATTTGGATGAGGCTTCCCTTCATGTGCTTTTCTTCATCATTGAGATGAGGTTTCTCTTTATCTTCCTTGACATGTAGCTGATCTTCATCATTGGACTATAAGGACTCATAAATATATCCAATACATGTCTTGATGAGTGGTGATATCTGGCAATTGATAATGTCTTCAAAGACCTGTGAAATTCTCAATTTATGTTTCAGTTTATTCACTTCATATCTCAAGGTGACGATTTCCTACTTATGGTTTATGTAGTCTTATTCCTTTTTCTTTATCTGACCTTTTAAGACACCCTCAACCCTTTTGGTTTCTTCAAGTTCCCTCTTCATGGAGGTGATCTACTTTTCTATATTCTACTTATTCCATTTGTTTGGATTTTCTTTTTCTTTTTCCTTGAGTTGGCTTGTCAAGGTTATTTCCCTATCGTTTGCCTCTAGTATTTTTCTTTTGAGATCCTCTACTTTCTTCTTGGATTCATCAAGTTCCTTATACTTTTCAAATGATTGTAGCTTATCAATTTGAGCTCGAATCCGATTATTTTTAGCAACGATAAATTGAATACTCCTCAATAATCTTATTTTTAACCTTTAGGTTTTCATGTTCATTATGAAGGATTCCATACAAGATTGTGGACCTCTCTGAGTCATGTGTTAGTACTTTAACCTTGTCTTTGATGGTTTTGACATATTATTTAGAAACAACCACCATCTTTTCAATGAATTTTGAATGATATGGTTTTCCTTCAAGTTGTTAAGCTTCCATTGAAGGACCTGCTCTAATACTAATCGTTGGAAATATTGAGATGTACGTGAATCAATATTTCCCTTTCTAGAGAAATTTGGTTAGTTAATTAAAAAATATACAAAGTGTAAACATAAAACATTAAATCACATCACATGAATATAAATACACAATATTTGGATTAAAAAAATGCTATATTATGTATGAATGTAAATACAATAGATTTACAGAAAAATTATGGAAGGAAGTACAAGACTCTCCAAGGTTTACTAGCAAGTTGGATGGAAGCCAAAGCTCCTTAAATGTTGGGATCTCGTACCAATAATTATGGCCCAATTAAAATTTAATACTCCCATTAAAAAATCCCACCATTTTTGCTACCTTTTCCACCTTTATCTATTGTTGACACACTTCCTATTACACCTCCTGCTACCATAATATTTTGTCTCTCCTACTGTTGTTACTCATTGTTTCCTTTGTTGCTACTACTCCCATTCATTGTTGTCGTCACACACACTATCAAAAATTTCACACATACATAAATTTCATTTAAATATCATATCACAACATCATTGTTGCATCATATCAAAGTCAAACATATAGTAGGCACTACCAGCCAATCATGTCAACCCTGTAATCATCATGTATCACTTTCTAGCCCATGATATGAAAGAAAATATTACTTACAGCCTTTACCAGACCTTTGTCTCAATATTCAATCATAATCACACCATAAATATCGATGATTCCTCAATGCATCAAAAAGAGTCTCTAAAATCCTACACATTAGGTTCATAGATGACATGCATGATTGTCATAATATTGTCATAAGAAAATATTTCACTACCTCATCTTATAGTATTCCTGTCACAATCATAGTCACTTATTGTCGTCATCCAACAAGTCATTGTCTCTAACACATATGTTGTTCATACAAAATATTAAATTAAAAAAATCCATATAATCCTTGTAACCTTTAGTAGAATGGTGTTATAGTTCTCAATATGTGTGCTAGGGTTCTTTTGTCGCTGTTACAACACCCTCCAAATGTTTCACTACATTCAAATTTTGGAGCCTACTTTACCGTTGTATCTAGTGTCGCCTTAGTCATAAATTGTTGTTTCATGGAATTCTATATGTTTCAAGTGTTCTTGAGTGTCATCACATTGATTAGAACATATTTAGTGCATTTTATGTTCGTAACAACTTTTTTTTTGTAAAACAACACTTTTGGGTTTCAATCGCACAAACTTCATCTCTTACACTTAGGGAATGTATGTGAATTGGTGTTTTGATGCATACTTATCCTCGTTCAATATTTTCTAAGCTTTCTTGATTAGTTGGTATTTTTCGCACATGGTTTTATGTCTAAACTCATCTTTTCCATCCCTTTCTCTATATTCTAGAATTAGACAAATTTCAGTTGTAAATGAACCTGTCGAGGCTAGGAGTGAAAAATTGTATTCTCAAGCCTCAAGTGTAAATCCTTCATTGTTCGGAAGTGTACCATGCTCCCTCCAAGAGCGCAAAGTGCACTTCTTAATCCCTTTCCCCTTCCTTTATGAATTATTCCCTTGAAATACCAAGTATTCCTTTGAGTGCACTCCTTCGACCTGAAGGAACACACCCTCCTTGAGTGCATGAGTGCACCTTGAAGGCATTAAGATCCACCCTTAAAACTTCCACAATGCGCCATATTCCCTCTTGACCCTTTGAGTTCCTGAGTGCACTCTGAAGACACAAAGCTTCCTCATTCAGCCTTCATAATTTCACCATGTGCCCTCTTGGTCCTCTTGAGCATGTGAGTGCACCTCGAAGGCCTAAAGAATCCATCCTTCAGCCTTCAGGAGTGCACCCTGCGCCCTCCTCTCCCTTTAGTTCATAACAAAATTTGGAAGCCCAAAGACTCCTCCTTCATCCTTTGGACTTGCACCGTGTGCCCTTCCTTGATTTCCTCTTTATTTTGAGCGCATGACGAATATCTGATGCCTCCACCCTTCAACCCTTCAACCTTTCGAAGTGCGCCCTTGTGCCCAGAAGATATTTCCTTTCAGGTGCATTGATAAGGCATGAACATAAAATATACACAAATCATGTTAGAATGGGATATTTTCAGTCTGATGGTTGCTTGTCATCAGTGGTTTCAAATAGAGGTATTCTAGGAACTACATGGAAAGAAAACATGAAGAATATCAAGAAAATAAGGAAAACAAAGGAAGCATCGAATAAAAAAGAACACATTGAAATCTTGATGATCAAAACACACTAAAGACTCCATTAGACCAAATACCATTTTGAGGGTGAAGACATCAACGATCGGAAGTTGCATGAAGAATGAAGATACGAGTGGCAACCATGTCACCATTGAATAAATTCCATGTCATCAGTCACTATTAGTCCCAGTCATCAAGGATAGTGACATGTCACATCTTCATCACATGATGATGTGGAAGTTATGATGTAATCATTGTAAATAAAAATAAGTGGAAGTCCAAGAGTGATGTATGGATAAAAGAGTCATGGAAGTCCAAAATAAATGTAATACCAAGATTAATATGTAATTCAAAAATAAATTTGGAAGTCCAAATGTTGTATAAGTCCAAAGGTCATTAGGAGTTGGAAATTCAAGATTCATGGGGATGTGAAAGGTCATGCCTCAAGTTATAAATGAATCCTCATTACTCATGTAAATTACTTTTAAACTTGGATTATCCCATAAGGCATTAGAGAGATAAATTTAGTACTTTTGGAGAGCAATTAGTGGCTCTAACGCTCCACTGTTGGAGCTAGTGATGCTCATTGTATTTATGTATTTTGGAACTGTTGCTTGATACTTGAAGCCTTTCTGAAAACACATTTTCACACATGGATTGGGGATGTTTCTAAGACTATTCTTTGAGTGTTTATGATTCATGTTTCCTTTCACATGTACTGGAATAATTGAACTATTTCAATGACTTTCATGCTTAATGTATTGGAAATGTGTTGTAATGTTTATAAGATCGTCACATCTATGTGAAATATTTCACTTGATGTTAGATGAGCCTTTATCATTCATGTGCGTCTCCATTAGGGAAGTACTCTTACTTCTCTCTTAGAGGCTCACTTTATTTCCCCCTTTGCAGTAAAAGAACCTTGATACATATGCAATCGAACAATCATAAGGAACACTTGCTTTCTCATTCAAAATAATGTGCATGCTTATATCTCATGCTAACAACTAAAGCCAAGGAATATCTTTAAGAAAATGGAAACCGGGTCATATTCCAGATGGGACTCCTATACTAAACAGTGTGAGGTCTAATTAGAACCTCATATCAGGGAGATCCCCTGTATGTTGGCGGTATCCAACACAACAGGTTCTCTTAGTTTTTTAGCTGGAATAAATCATTAACCAAAGGAATATGTAACACCCTATCCAACATGCAACATAAATTTTTTGTTTATATTGTTTAATACTCGGTCCCAAGATCTCATGGGAACAATATTAAAATTCTTCAATCATGGAAGGATATATGTATATTCTTTCATATTATTTAGTGCCAGACAATAACGACACACACAACAGCAAACCAAACAGACTTATCTTAATTACCAATCACTACATAAACTGCAAGACCTTAATTACCAATCACTACATAAACTACACGACCAATCACTACATAAACTACACTAGTACCCAACACCTCTCTGAAGGGTTCAAATGATTAATTCTAGATCATGTGAGCGTGGTCTCAAGTGAAGACACTAGGCTTAATACAATGGTCACCTCATAGGGTTACATGAATAGTGTGATTATTTAAAGGAGACACGTGGGATTCACAAAATCAAGGCTTAAATACTGCTTGTTGAATATCAATGTATAGGATGCAAAGGTGTAAATTCTCTAAAAATGAAGTCTTCAACAACTCATGAATGCCTACAAAGAAACACAAAACTAGATGAATTCCATAACCAAAATAAAAAGGCCATATCCAAACAAAATATCCCAAGGTATTCCTTACTTTGGCCTTCTCATAAAATTTTCAACAAAATTTTGAGCTTTTGTTCTTGCTTTAGAAATAAAGACCTAGAAATCCCGCAAAGAAAAGGAACAATGGTTTCAAATTAGAAAGAGACCTCCAAAATTCCTAGCCATGGAAAATTTGTTCCTCATACTTTCTCATGGAGGGAAAATCAGTGATATCTGTGGAGGCTGACTTCTTGAGGACAATGAATTCATGAGCTATGAAAAAAATTATATCTACCTCATAATACTACAAGGGTAGTTTGTGAAACACAATTGAGATCTAATGAATTTCTTGAACACCTTTCACAAAAGAACTTTGCAGCTTCAGATAAGGGCGTAGAGAGTAGACCATCTATTAATAGGTCACAGATGATATTGTATTCTATAATATATTCAAGAACCAACAAAACAATGAATTAAAACACCCTTGCTTATGAAATTGAGGTCGAGCATTCCAGGCTTCTTATACTACTTTAGACATTTGAACACAAATAGTTTTCCGTGGAGAAGATCCACCTGCAGATTTAGTAATGAATACCTTCCTAACCCAAAATTAACTTCTTATCACCACTTACATGACTGCATGGTACATTTTAGCTTAATATTCAACACCCCAATAAATATTTAGAAACACTACTAGACCGCGAAAGCATTAGAAGATCTACACTCTTATGCATGTCACTCCTTCAGATCGAAGAAGAATTTTTCACTTCATACATTCACATTAGAGAAATACAATTTCCTTGTTTATATAGAATTAATATGAACTAACCAATTTAGGATTAGAGGGAAACCCATCAGATTTAAATTTTATATTTAATTGAGCTGAAAATTAGGCCGACTTCAAATTAATTTTAATTTCCTCCAAGGGCCATAATAGTATTAAATTTAATTTGAATATTCCTTTAGGGTTCGTTATGAATTTTATTTAGGACCATAAATAATTTCCTTCAAGGACTTTATATCTTTTCCTTTTTCCTTTTTCCTTTTTATTTCTTATTCTTTTAATAAACCTTTTCATCTTATTCAAAAACCCTACACCATTCAAACTGGGAATCAAGGAGAATATGTCATCTTATCTATTGTTTCACATCAATAATGATACCATGACACATAATTCAAAACAATAGTTCCATATCATCACAAATGTTTGATAAGTAAATCTAATGCTACCAAAACAATAACCTTGTGGGGTTTTTGGACCATAGGTTGGGGCCTTAACTTCTACTAGGCATATCTCACAGACCATGAGGACCCATGAAATGATCCACATACCACCATAATCAACATGGAAACTATATTTTGATGGATAGCGTCTCTAAGACATTTTTGGAACCCAGCTACTCCAAAAAATCCAACAAATTTGACATGTCTCCATTGCCCAAAGAACAAAACGAGCTAGGGTTTCTTCAACTGCATCATCTTATCCACTACATACCTACTCCTAATATTTCTTTGACATCAATGACATGTTTCACACATGCTCTAAGTCTTGCAACTACTCCTTCTTTGATATCAATGACAACATACTCAGCACCTCAAATCCAAGGCCAGTTCGATCTTTGGAAACTCTTTGTGCTTCCAAAAGTTCATTTAAATTATCAATCCCTTTTCCAATTTTTTATTAAATCTCAGCTGTGCTTTATCATTCTCTAATAATTTTCTTAGAAAAATAATTTCACCCTCTAGCCTTTCACACACTTAATTGTTCTCACTTAGCTACTGAATTAAATATTCAAGAATATTCTTTCCTTCTTCAATTTTCAGGAGTAGTGGTTCAATAGTTTCAATTTTTTATTTAATTAGTGATCCCTTCTGAGATCTTTTTTCTTTCTCATCCTTTCTATTTATTCAAGTGCACTTATCAGCTCTCCTTATATGTCCACTTCAACCTCTTCTTCATGATAATTAATGGCTTTAACTTGCAAATTATATAAAGCCATAAGCATGAATTATTTTAGGCTTTCATTGTCTATTTCCTCATCCAAGGATTGACTGAATTATTTTTCAAAGGAGTTGAATTCTTGAATATAGATACTCCTTTGTTTAGTATTATTTCTCTCTTTTTTACTTTACTGAATTTTTCTCTTGGATCATAGTCCTTCTTCTTTTCATGATACTTTGAAGCATAATGACCAACTTTTCCACAATTAAAGCACTTAAAAGGTAACTTACCTTTATATTTTCCTGAGCCTATCTTGAGCTTCCTCACAAACTTGGCTTCTTCTTCATCTGATTCACAACATGAATCATCATGTTCTTCCTTGGGATTCTTATCTTATTTGAAGGATGACTCTTTTATTGTAGGATTTCCATTTGAAATTATCATCTTATAGTTAGTAAGGATGCCAAGTAATTGGTCTAGAGTGAGAGTGTTCATATTGGTCATCTCTTCAATGGCTGAAAAATTGGGATTAAATCTCTCAGGAAGAGATCTTAGCACCTTTTGAACTACTACAGATTCATCTAGCTTCTCATCAAGGAATATTATAGTGTTCACAACCTCATCAACTCTTAAAAAATATTTTACAATATCTTCATCATCATTCATCCTCAAAGACCCTAATTTCATTTTAAAACCTGAATTTTAGCTCTTTTTATCTTATTGTCACCTTCATAGAAAATACTCATATTTTCTATGATAGCTCTAGTAAATGTGTTGTCCATCACTTTGGCAAGTTCTAATTCGGGTATGGAAGCAAGCAGAGCATTCATGGCTTTGGCATTTCATGTGAACTCCATATTTCGATATTTAGTAATTATTGTTGTAGGATTTTTATATTCTTCTTCCATAGCATCCCATACATCAACTCCAAGTGATTGAATGTAGGTTTTTATCCTTAATTTCCAAAATGAAATTTGTTCCATTGAACATAGGTTCCCTATTGGTAAATCCCCCTTCCTGGTTTTCCAATGTCCTTGATATTTCTTCCAAATGTTAGACTGATATGAAGTAACTTGACTTTGATGCCAATTGTTAGAAAATAGGACAATACTAAGAGGGGGGTGAATCAATATTATAGGAATGTTAAAAAAATTATTTCACTTGTAAAAATATTAGGACACCATCAAAATCTTTAGAAATCAATTCATATGAGCATATGGAATGCACCAGCATGAACAACACAAATATCACACAAAGGTTCTTCAAACTTTAATTCAATTCCTTCACAAGGCAAGATACAACTTTCTTTTACAAATTTCTCTAGCTACAACTAGAAGGAAGCTACAACTCTCTGATTTATCAGCTACAACTAAATAGAGCTATAACCCAAAAATATTTACTAGCACCTACTCGAAGGAGCTACAACCCCTGATCTGCAAGCTACAACTTGCTTGACATTAATGATTCATTTTTCATCCATTTTAACACTAGAATCACGAACGTAACATCCTTTTACAAAACAAATATATTTTTCCAATGCCACCTTCATCAATCTATGATTACTGGGAAACTCACCATCCACACCATCATCAATCCACCTCTACACACACAATACTACAATGCTCACATAAAAATATGTCCAACTTGCTTGATCAATTCCGCTTAGAAATGTGTTTGCTACTAAATTAGGCCTTATGCTTTTTAGTTTAATTCCACTTGAATCTTTGTATGTATCCCTTATATTTTCCTTTTTCCTATTCAATTGAGTCTTCTACACCTGATATTCATGTTATCTTTCACCAATATGTTTTTCTAAGCTTGATTTCTGAGTTTTTATGTTAATTTTTTCTATTTTGGCACATTATAGGGTTTAGCAAGGACTTTAGTTGCAGTTCCAACTCTGGTTAACTGCTATATTTGGAAAATATACCCAATAAGCTGCCATTAACATCCATACTGCCAATTTTTTTCTTTATCCCCCGATGCTTTATAATTTTGGCCCCTTTGGCCCATAATACTGTGTGTTGTGACCTCCTCCTTCATCCCTGGGCATGTAATGGTAAAATTCATAGGCCCTTGATCATCATTGTTGCATAATTTTTTTCTTGGTGCTAATTCTTAGGGCCCAATTCCTTTTATCCCAACACTTTTCCTTATGTGTGGTTAAAAACCTTATGGGATCATGCTGTCAGGTCGACATGTCCTGTGGGACCACCTTCTACTTATTTTCATTGGTCATTGTTTCTACTGTGTACCACCGATGTGTCCTGACTCTTGCAAACTGATTATTGTTATTTTCACTCACAATTTACCTTCGGGGTAAAATCTAAATGGATCACATGTCCTAGTGGGGTTTCCTTCTTAACCTTCTTTCCAATCATTTTCATGACAAGTTAATCTGTCTCTGACACCTACTATGTCAGCTTCAACCCAGTCATCTCATTGGTTCCTCCTCTATCCACTTCAAAGCTCTCTATGATCATGCCATTGGGATGACGTCATGCTAACGTCATATATTCCATGTAGCGCCATCTTAGTGGTGACATTTTTCACTCAAATTTGGCCAACTAGGGTACCTAAATCTCCCAAAACCACCTTCCACATGTCCACCTCTCATTAGGACATGTCATGTTGACGTAATAATCCACACATGTGTCCATTTTTCTACTATGGGCCAATAACATTGCACCACATGTCTAATATAGAGGAGAGAGAATGAGGTTCCCAGAGCCTTTTCATTTCTTTAATATCTTTTTTTAAATTTTCAAAGGAAAACCATTGGGTTCAAGCCTTTAACCTGCTACCACATTGTCTGGCCATAGGAGAAAACCACCTGTGGTTTACGTGACCACCCTTGCATGGTCCATGGTTTTGAGGGGTGGGGGTGCCGCAATAAACCTCCATTGTTGATCATGTAATCAACAGTATGGGAAAACTTCCCATTGCATAATCCTCCTTCCTGTTAACTCTCGAAAGCACTTGACCCCCCACACTTCCTTCGATGCATCTGTGAGTACTATTGGACCTTGATTCATTGTTGGACATTCTTTATTTTCAATGGTCACCTGCAGGGATTGCATCATCCTGATTTCATCATCCTTGTCCCTCTTCTGTGTGATCTTTGAATGTTTTCGGGGTACTTCTGTCAAGATGAGTTGTATATTGGGCTCTACCTTCGACCAAAAATAATCCTCCCAATAATTTTTTGTATCCTTCACATACTCCCAGATCTCTTTTTGGTTGCTTCGCTAAAAATTATTTTCCAATTTGGTCACACCTCCAAACTAGTTGTTGTTAAGTCCACCTCTACCAATATAACTCTGCAAAACTTTGACTTTTTGGGTCCCCAACTTTGACTGCCCCTATCTACTGATCTAGGAGGTCATTTTCAAACTTCAAAATAGTATTAGAAATCTCTTTCAGAGCTCTTCCATATACTTGGGTTCCAACTACACTTGAAATGATCTTCTACACTAAAAATTCCTTAAAATTATCTGCACAACTTCTCATCTTGTAGTCACCTTATCCTTTTCCATCCTTTTCTCACTTTTTCCATATTTTCCATGCTTTTTTTTCAATGAAAACACATTTATAATAATGGTTAAATCATTCTAAACTATGTTACAATGAGGCTCAGAGGCCTTTTTATCATAAATAATAAGTGTGAAACCCTAACCCTAGAAGATGAAGTTCCAACAGTTTTGGGGCCTCGTTGTAGTAAGTTGGATCGCAAACTTTCTAGGGTCCTAACAATGGTGTACGATATTCATTTGGATATCATAATACCTTGTTTAAAATTTATCCATGAGGAGGAGAAAAGAAAAAACTATGAATCATATTCCAACACTTTTTTGGTCTCTTTGTTTTCCCAGAAAATGTCTTTTAGGCTGTCAAAATGGCTACGAAAGTTTAGGACCCAAAAAACTGCCAAAATAGAAAGTTGTACTAGAATTAATCAAACTGAAAGGAAACAATGTTAAGGGTCCAAGTGGAATATGTGCATGGCCACCAATATCCACCTAGATCAGTCCTTCCCCTTTAGGAACCAATGGTCCCCATTGCATTGTGTGCATCCATGAGATGGGGAAAATTATGTTAAACTTGATCCTTAGTGAGTCACTTTCCTTGGTGCAAGAGCTAGCTAGCTTTAGCAACCCAATACAGTTGGATTCTCTATTGGAAAGTGTGTTTCATCTATTTTTTCATGATCCGATCATTTTTGGCCTATTCAATGCAATCTAGGTTGAGCTTTATTAGTGTCAACTGCTCAACAATGTTTGATGTGTCCAACAATGATGGAAAGTATGGCCAAAGGCAGTCCACATTGAACACTAGGTGTGGGCCAAGGAATGGGGGAATGCTAAGCTTGAAAACATTTTCACCCACATCCTTGGTGATGGTACAAGGCCCATATTGGAGTGGTCAAATATTTTGATGGGCTCCATTAAGACATTCCTTCTGCAAATGTAACCAAAATTTGTCACCCACCTGAAACTTATGTGGAAACCGATGTTCATCATGAAATTTTGTTTACATGGAATTGGATTTATCCAAGATATCATGGACTTGTTGGAAGAGTTGTTGTATGCATTCAATAAAAATGTTGGCCTTATAAAATTCGAACTAAAAATTTGCATACTTTGTGTGTGTAGTCGCAAGAGGCATTACGACATCAATGGGAGACAAAGGTTGAAATCCCATGGCCTCTTGAAAGGGGTTATGTCTAATCGAGCTATGGAGAGCTCTGTTATAATTTTTTTTCACATAGGGAAGACTCTCATCTCATGTCCGTGGATGCTTGGAGTTGTACATGTGTAGTATGTTCACTATCATAATGTAGACAACCTATGTATGGCCATCACTTTGTGGATGGAATGTAGTTGAATTAGTGAGCTTAGTGTCCAATAATGACCAAAGGCTTGACCAAAATGTGATCAGGAAATTTCTATCCCGATATGTTATAATGGTCTATGGAAACCCAAAATCAACCTACACTCATTCGAAGAAGACTATCACAATGTATTCTATTGCGATGCTCTTCTTACAAGCCATCAATATAGCCATCATAGAAAAGCTATTGATGACCAAAAATACACAGTAATTACCATGCTTGGTAGAAGGGAGGCGAGAAATATAGTTCATGGAAATGGATTTCCAAGGTGAGACAGGAGTAGGCAGAGGAGTGTACGTGCCTTTCTTCTTAATTGCTAGTTTGGTGATGGCACAAACAATGCAAGATCTGATATACTCTCCAAAATATTTTTGGAGCTCCCGCTAATAAAAATATTTTTGTAGTGATGACATTGTCTCCTCTACACCAAAGTGTCCTACGAACTTGTTATAATGCGCCTCCAAAATCAACTTGGCATGCTCACTTGAAGGAACACAAAGATTTCCTAGATAACACAATAGTACATCCTGAAGGTGGAAGTTTTGAATTAGTTTTCCATCCATCAAAATGTAGGTGGAAATGAAATCCCAGTCACTTTCATATAGTTGTGACCATCTAGAGGTATCATGCCCACAAGTGTTGAGAATTGTACTCAGCAAGGAAAATTTTAAGGATGGAAATTTATCTTAAAGTTGAGAAACCTTAGCGAACCTTACTAGTCCTTAACATGCAAACTATAAAATGTTTAGAGATACGTTTGCAAAAATAGTCAAATTTATAATGATTTTATATAGTCTCTAGAAAACTTTGGCGATTTTTAAGGTAAAATAATTTTATGATATAAAATTTGGGCGAATATTTTTTAGGAAAAATGGAAATTGGCAAATCTTTTTTTTGGAAAAAACATAGAAAATTAGCCCACCTAAGAATATTAGCCCCTAAAATTTTCCCTGGTACTAAGTGCCACAATCAGGGGTAAACTAAGGTATTTTTATACATGATTGGTGCTCCCCTTATTATATTTTATGTTCAGATGGAATTGTTGCAGGGACGTGGAACATTTATGATGGAAATAATTATGTAACTTCCCATGTGTTTGCATAAATTGAATAGGTGGGTGATATGTGTATATGATCATCTCCTTCCCTAGAATATTATGCTTCCATCGCTAGAAATCATGTACAATAGAGAAAATATCCTTATCATAGGTGGGGTATTATTTTGTTATACAACACCCCCCATTTATGTTTACTAAATGGGGACTCTTTAGAAATAAATAGGAAATTTATTTTTATCTTTAAAATAAAAAACTTTAGGAAATAAAATTTTCTTTGTGATTTTTCGCTTTATTCCTTAGTACACATCACAAACCGCATAACTTACCACCCAAAAGACTTGAAACCTACTAAGTCGCGCAGGTTGCGAAGTACGCTAAGCCCTTTCCGAAGTTCTATTAAAAAACTTGCAAACGCTTCAATCACCATTAGAATTTGTTTATTGCATCGCACCTCATTTCAACGATCTAACTTATAAAGAAATTCGATATAAGTTGCGATTACATGGACCCAATGATCCAACAAAGAAATAAACATAAATCTCTAAAGTCCCATAAAGCGCAACCGCTTGACTTCTTGAATGCGCACTTCAGATTTCGCTGGACTTAACCAAAAGAAAATTCATTTACTGCATAAGATTTACGATGCGCGATTTGTGCAGATCACATTTCACAGAATTTATGAGTAACATCGTAAACGGTAAATTTATAAGCTATCATATGTGAATGAATGGCATTTAATTACTCAAGCATGTAAAATGACTTATGTCATATCAAACTGAAATCTGAGATCCAACGTCTTAAATTGATAGATAGATATTTCACGTAAATGTGTAAGATATTTGATTTGAAATGATTATCAGTGATTAATAAAATTTAATAGAAATAAAGGTTTTGATAGACTCGTATCTATTTTTGCATTTTTGAAATAATTTAACGACAGATTTGTCTCTATGTTCCATGTATTTTTAATGTTTACTCCGTTCACTTGAAATTAGGAAACCAACTAACATAACGAAGAAAATAGAGACAAACAAGAAAGGCAAAGAGATTTCTCAAACGCCATCTACTAAAGACTCAGACATGTCTCCCCTATTCTCGAACACCACCTGCAATAAGGAATGCGGTTGCTTTTCATGGGAGGCGATGTATCAGTTTTTCAAAAATGAAAAGCCAATAGTAATAGACAAATTTGCTTCAGCAGACTTATCTTTTTCTTCAAACCTGACTGATTTTGACGTTGCATGTTCATTCATCCACAAGATAGCCGCAAGGCCAAAAATCTCCCTTACACAGACATGGTTAAGTGGGAAATTAACCACTTAAACATAGAAGATAGAACTTTTAAGGATTCAAAGGGAGAAAATATTGGTTCTTTCAGGGTAGATGATTTAAAAGCAATGTACCACTTACCAAACCAAAAACAAAACAATGAAAAATATTTTGTTCAAAGTTTTAGAGAAAAAAATACAGATCTAACAAAAGTCATAAAGGAATGGAAGGAAGACCAGGGAAAGCTGAAACGAGATAAACTCGGTACATACCCAATTTCCCAAATTCCTTACCCTTATTTTTATGTTTCCGTTATGTTTTCTAGATTATATGCAAAACCTAATACCACTAGGTTTTCTGTAGATTGGGTCCCATTAACTGATGCAATCGTCAATTATTTAATTATGAATTGGGAAAATATCCTATCTGATAATTTAGCTAAACACATCATGGAGTATAGGAATAAAATAAGTGTTTCATCTAGAGAAATACCCCCCTTTTATATGAGTGCCTCTGTCATGGACACAATTTTCCTTTCTTCTATTTTTCCTACCATGGGATGGAAATGGATGACCCAAGACTCTACCCCAATCCACATTTACCATAGAGCCCTTTGGGATTCAGACTTCCATTTTCATTTTTACAAAATTTTCCATAGATTCATGTTGCCTATGCACTAGATGATATTCAATGAGAAAGCCCCTAGGGTTTCCAAAGAGGCTAGTGCAGATATTCTTTTTTTTGCTAGATGGTTTGCAGAGGAGAGTTTCACATATTTCAAAGTATTTGGGAGTTATGCTTCTCCCCGCGTCCTACCATATTATGTTCCTGATAAGATACTTGCAAGAAAGATAGCCTACCAACTTGTTAATGGTATTTCTAAACAGCTTACACATGTTAAGAAGGTCGTTTGGCCTAATTTTCCTTTACAATGTGGTACTTTTGCACTTTTTGATATTGGCCATGCCTACAAGGAAGTTTCAAAGATTAATCTATTGAATTTGCAGTAATGCCAAGGCGGCCATATGATCCAAATGATGTATTAAAAACTGCAGCACTGAGCTCAAAATGAAGCCTTTTGTAAAAGAAATAGACATATTTGATGATTTCTTTCAAGGAATGGAAAATTTTTCAGATGTAATTAAGTTTTCATCCAGTAAACTCAACCAAGATGATTTGGAAGCCTTCCAAACATACAGAAATAAGAGACTAGAGAGAATTCCTCTTAACTTGTTAACTATTCAAGATGTCAATAGACCTACTCCAAGTATTAGCTTGGAAAATGAAGCAAAATACATGTCTGAGGATGAGTCGGGGAAATCAGAACATCAATCTCACAATTTAGATCATTCTAGAAATTAATTCGAAAACAAAAAGGAAAGCCCAAAAAATATAATTGATCAATTAATCCAAGAGATTGAGATGCAGGAGAAAAAAGGAAGTAATGGAATAGAGTCAACTTCTCAAGAAGTTCAGCACAATCATGATACACTTGATCAGTCTAGAAAGTCCCAACCAAAGAATTTTAATAGTGAATGGGATGAGTTTTATGAAGTAATAAAAACTCCTAAAACCAATCCCAATACTGATCAAGCTACTAGTTTTCAGACACCTGAACATTCCCAGAAGTTAGTGGAAACTGTTACTCCACTACAACAAGTTCCAGAAACTCAAGATCGAGAGATCATTCTAGCTTACCCTACAGAAAAGATAATGTTACAAGTTGAGGACATCCCTTCACTAGATATCTTCTACAGTCCGAGTCATAAGGCTATATTCAAGAGAAGCAAAAAGAGAAAAATTGATAATACAGTCTCAAATCTTACAAATGAATCTGTTGAAGTTTTATGGAAGGATCCCCTAGCTGATCCAATTGAACATTTAACCAAACTATCACAGTTTGCAGGGGCATATGCTACTGCCACGGTTGATAAATATACTGAGGTTAAAATGTTACTAAAGCAAAAGGAAGACAAAATACAAGAACTAGAGAGGTTGTTACACCAAGAAAATTGTAACTCCAGCGAGCAAATGAAATCAAAGATGGCCCAATTTCAAAAATATTTTGAGATTCTTAATTTGCAGCATCGAATGGAAATCACTGAGAAGCAAACACAACTAGAAGCAGAAATGGCCAGATTACAAATCTAGCCACAGTTAGAGAAATTCATAAAGGAAGCATTGTATGTAAATGCTAAGTTAAAGCAACAACAAGAAGTATTTTTCCAACAAGCTTCTATTACTGGCTCTTATTGTGACTCAAGTAAAATACTAATCCAACAAATATCTATCCAGAAACTTAAATGTGAGAAGGTCGAGAAGAAAATAAATGAACACATTCAATGGTAAGCATCAAACTCAAGAAATGAAGCTGATCTACCCTAGGTAGATAAGTTCCACAAGGAAATCTTATTCAAATATTGGGAAGCACAAATAAAGTAGGCAGAGAAAGCAGCAGCAAAAGCATTCAAGTTGGCAAAGGAAATTATTGAATATATATTTGAACAACTTGTGAAAGAAGAACTTATCAAAGGTGCATGTCTGAAGTGCTCTCAGAATTCAAACAGATGGAAACATAGTGGAAACAATAGGCAAAAACGTAGGATGAAACAATTAAAAAAGTAAATTAGTTTGATCAAGAAAATTATTGAATTTTTTTGATCAAACCTTATCATCAATACTAGATCCTACAGTCTTTAACAGATTCGATGAGAAGATCACAGCCAACACTCTCAAATGAAATATTCAAAGGACGAGTCAGATCACATATTTCGTAGCCAGCTCAGCTCAAGCCCATGCTAGATATTTTTCAACTTCGGGAGGAAATCCAAAAGAAAGATCAGAACACTTAAGTCATATTGTCACTTTATTTTCATAGATTTTAGTTAAAGTTAGTCTTACGAGGATGGTAGTTTGAAACCTCCTCTATTTTTATGTAATAATATATTTTAGAACATAGTTAGTTTAGTATTTAAACCCCTCTTATGCATTTAGAGAAGGGTCCATAAATTTTTCAAAAACATTTGCAAATAATGCACTATTATAAATTTGTGAATGCTTTGATAAATGGATGGAACACATTCTATTATATTTTGACAATTAAAGCTGTTTAACTAATGTTGCACTACTGTACTCTTTAAATTGCTTGAAAGTGAAGAGAAGTAGATCAATTACTGCCAGTTTACATGAGTAGGAATTCATACATATGGTACTTCTATTCACTTGTATTAAGTCTTGCTTTATAGATTGACAATGATCTTTTATTGCATTATATATTTGAAACGTTATTATAGATTAATGTTACATGCACTTCTGTTCTAATATTTGTCTGTGATTTCTTATTGAATATATAATCACACATATGAATGTGATGTATTTTTCACAATTCTTCTAATCAAACTACTTTGTTATAGGAATCATCTTACATAATTTTCATCTCTTTCAACTGTTAAATGATCTATATTACTAATAGTTGAAGGATATCTCTTTAGATCGCATAAAGGAAGAAGCACCCCGGGTATATAGTAGAATATATAGTTTAGATAGATGGATGTGATAGATTAGAATCATTTTCCATTGCATGTTGTATAATCAAAACACCCCCAAAATCATCCTTATTAGGAAATAGGTCCCATTATCCCCAGTCGGAGCCACTACACCAAATGGAAAAGGAGCTGCTTTAAGGTCCGAACAAGGTGGTTTTCCCCCATGTTTTGGTAGCGGAATTCCAAGGCCTCAATAGGTAACTACATACAATATCATAGTGTGTATCACTATGATAGGCCACCAGGTTCCCTTTTTGAGTGAGGAATACACCAATAGGCACATAATCTAAGGCATCTGTCTCAATCTCAAATGGTTGTTGTGGGTCTAGCAAGATGAGGATTGATGTAGATCAAAGGCAATGTTTTAGTTTAATGAAATCCTTCAGTTGTACCTCAGACCAAAAAAATTATATTTTTCTCCTCCCTTGGTAACTTAACTCAAGGGCTAAGTAATTTTAGAGAACCCCAACACGAATCTCCAGTAGAAATTACCAAGGCCCAAGAAGCTATGAAGCTCTATCGTAGTCATCTGGGTTGGCTAATCCAAGTGACTAGATTTTAGCCGGATCCACATTCACGACTTGATCATTGATTATGTAGCCCAAATATTATACTTGGTCCATGCCAAAGGATCACTTCTCCAAGTTGGAATGTAGCTTATGTTATTGTAAGGTTTGAAGGACCTATCAAATATTTTGCAAGTGCTATGCCAAACCCTTGCTAAATATGACGATTTCAACAAATATAAAACCAAAAATGAGTTGGTGAAAGGTCGCAAGATGTCATCCATCAACCTCATAAAAGTTGCAAAGGAATTTTTCAATATGAAGGGCATGACCAACTACTCAAAAAGGCCCTCCTTGGATTTGAAGGTGGTCTTCCATACATCGGTGGGTTCTATTGGAACTTGGTGATATCTAGTATTCAAATCAATCTTGTTGAATTACTTAGCCCCCTTGATTTGGTCAATAATATCATCAACCCATTGAGTTAGGTACCTCTTCTTGATAATGGTTTTATTCAGTGCCCGGTAATCAATGCATAGTCTCCAGGTCCCATCCTTCTTCTGTATGAGTACAATTGGGATCCCACAAGGTGAGGATCTTGGTCAAATTTTCCCTTTTGGTAGCATCTCCTGGATCTACTACTTTATATCCTCATTTTATAGAAGATAATGACAATATAATGACTCATTGGATAAAGGATCTATGGTAGTTAGATCGATCGAATTGTTGACCTGACCGTGTAAGGGTAATCATGTTAGTGAGGAGAATATTTCCATGTATTATTTCACAACCTTATCAACTTGATTTTACTACGCCGATGGACCCTTTCTAGGGGCCATGGATGTGGCCACAATATTCCCCTTACTTTGAGAATGAATCAGAAAGAAAGAAAGAAAATATTATTATGGGAGATGATCTTACTGCATTTCTTAGCAGAGATCAAATATATGGAAGTAGGTAGGGGTACCTTTGGCATCTTGTATAGTTTTCTTCCCAAATTTATAATAAAGTGTGAGGCTTGGAGTCATACATAACTTGGTTCTTCCACAAATATGGTTTGGCCTAATATAACAACACAAACTTTGAAAGGATCAACATCACATAATACCTCGTCCATGAAGGGCTTTATGTTGTAAGGAAGGCGCCACTGTTGGATAACATGGATATCTCATCCTCAGTATAGACACATGATGGTATATGGTTGCAGATGTGGTGTGGCCGTCATGCCCAAGTGCTTAATGACCTCTAATGAGATGAGGTTATTTTGGCTCCCACTATTGAAATGAACTAGAGTGGATAACCCTTCACCCACATCTATGAGTGGAATATGTTAGCATCATTTTTACACCTTCATTTCAAGACATTAATCCATCTATTTTTCAAGGTCATAATTATGTAAAGGAGGTATTGTATTTTTTTTCAAATTTGCTAGATAAGACTAGGAAAATGTGTCATTAAACTTATTTCACGTAACCCTAAACTTATGCTAAAATTCTCACATATTTCTGACCTATAGTAAAAGTTTAGCTGGCGCTACGTAATGTTTTCGTAGTGAGGCGCTATGAAATTTTTTCGTAGCACGTTTCGAAAAATGTTAAAAGTCATTTTTCGACCATTTAATTCCATTATTTTTAGATATAAAGTGTCGATTTATAAATTATTAATCTTCCTCCTTCATGATGTTACAAATTTCAAAGTTTTTATGCCAAATAGAACACTTAAAAAGAAACCCTAATTTTCCATGTTTTCCTTAAAACAAGCTTTTCCAACGAACCTAGATTTGCAGTTTTCATGTGAAGAAATTTTAATGAGTGTCTTGCAATGTTTACTTAGAGTATTTCAAGGTTAGTAAAGGTATTTTTGGGTCCACAATATTTGCAGGATGGGACGGTCCGGCCATGTCAAAAATTTTGAACCTAATGGCATGCATTTTGAAGTATACCATGAAATGCTACAACTTTTTAGAATTGCAGGTTGGGGAGTCTTTTAGCATTTCAATGGGCATAATGTTAGTTGATTCCATTATTTTATCTTCTCCTTCAATGGAAACACAGCTAGAGTCAAGATATTGGAGTTTCCTATTACAGAGGAGTCTATTGCTGAAACAACGAGATATCCAATAGAGGGTGAAAGATGGTTCAAGAAACAAAGGTTGTTGAAGGTAGATTCGAATTTCTTTCTGAAATGAAAATAAAAATTTTGATGTGTTAGTGTCAGTGTTTGCATCCTTCCACCAGTGATCACATTAACTCTTTCATGTCATATTAGGGTCTCATTTCGAAATTTTTGTCATTCCATTAGGTCATCATGCAAAAATTTGGTCACTTGGTGCAGATTTAAATCAAGTTTCACTCTTTTCAAAAAAATTCATCACTTGCTACCTAATTTCATCACTATGTTGAGTTTCCATCATTCATGAATTTTTATCACCTTTTTAGTCATTTCACCATGAATTTCATTCAGTTAGGGTTTCCATTAGGTCTTAGGGTTTTCAAGGTCCATAAAAACACCATCTGCATGCATAAAAGACTAGCAAGTAAGAGAGTGATAATAAACACATTTCATCATGTAAAGCTTAAATTTGTAAATTCTAATTTCAATTTCAATATGTAATTTTATTTTTTCCAATATGTAATAACTTCTCAAAAGGTTCCTAACCTATGTGGTTTCAAAAACCAAAGTGAAAAGACACGTGGGCCATCCCAATACATTGAAAGAAAATGAATCAAACAAGGTATATAAGACCAATTCATTTCATTTAATCATCCATCCAAACGAAATAGAGCTCTCACTCACTTACCAAGGAATCTGCAACACTTTAGCATCCAAGAAAGACCCTCAACAAGTCAACACAAGCTCCTACATTGTGTTTTTGGGCATTTTAGGGTTTGAGAGAGCATTTTAATTCCCCTACACTAATCCCTATACCTTTTTTTATCATTTTCCACCTTCATAATCATCCTAATACCCTCACCTACACTCTATCTACCTCCACTAACCTTTTCTCATGCCCATTTCTCTCATTTGCCTCACTTTCCTACAAACCCTAGCCTATTGCTACACTTTTGACACCTTCCTAGGTTAGGGTTGTGTTTTTCCCTTTTGGACCTCGTCCCATCACTAATTTATAGAAATTAGGCCTCACTACACTCTCTAACATCTATCCCTGTCCCCCAAAATTTCCCCAATAATTTAGACAACCCCTAACCCCTTCATTCCCCTCCTTCTATAAGACAGTCATAAATCCCCTATTTTCCCTACATTTCTAAAGTATTCTTGGGAAAATCAAATTTTCTCCCTAATGGAGTGTCCCAATCACTTTATTGATATGTCAAATGATAACTATACTAGAATTTATTTCCAATGACATATTTTGAGCTCAATTTCGAGTTTAGGAAGGCCTCCAAACGTGGCCTGCAAGAGAACGTTATGTTTTTGCAACCCCATTCTGCACTTTTTGACCAGTATTAGGAGAATTAATTTTTTATGGGATATACTTGATCATGTTTAGTTCTTGATAGGTCCATTTTGTAGAAGACGGAAATATATTTCCAAAGAACTACCATGAGCTCAATTTAGAGTTCAGGAAGGCCTCCAAAAGTGGCCTGCAAGGAGGCGTTGCGCTCCTAATCTTGGCGTTGTGCTCCTGGCTTTTTGGCATTGTGCTCTTGACACTGGCGTTACACTCCTGGGCTTGGCGCTGCGCTCCTAGATTTTTGGCGGTCTGCTCCTCACACTAGCGCTGTACTCTTGAGCTTAGCGTTGCGCTTCTTCTAGAGACCTCAAAATGAAAAAATAATACCACCATTGGATTCAGAAGGGAGAAAATATGCAAGTTTGACACTTTGCAAAGAAAAATTGGATAATCTAGCAGGGAGAAAGGCCAAAAGCACCTCAAAAATCATATTTCTGCCTTGATTTTCACCTAGGCACTGTGCTCCTGGCTAGTCCTAGGATATTGACCTTTTGGAGGAACAAAATTTATCAATTTTGGAAACCAAGGACAGTTTTGGAAACTAGACAGGACATGCTTTCCAATGAGCTATCTTGAGCTCAATTTGGACATCAGCAACCACTTCAAAAGTTGAGTTGAAGTTGGCATTGCACTTCTGACACTAGCACTATGCTCATGACAATGGCGTTGCACTCCTGACACTGGTGCTGTGCTCCTGACCATTCTCTATTTTTTCTGATTTTTTCCAATTTTCTTAGTTTCACCATGGAAAAATCATGTTTTTACCAATGTAAATGATGGATGTAAATGTAATTAAGTTACTTTTGAGTTACTTAAGGGCAAATACATTAGGTAAAATTATTTTTAGGATGAATTAATCAGTTTCACCAAAGTTAGGGATGAGTCAGTTTGACCTCCCTACACTTTAGGTTTGCAGTTCAACCTTTTGTGGATCAGCTCCACAACTCAAGGATTCAACCTATGAGGTTGGGAGAAGTTTTTTCATGTCCATATATTTCAGTTCTTCATTCATTTGAGAGGTTGGATGTTTTTGTATTGATCAGAGACACTAGTGTATTTAGACTTTGGTAGGAATATATTGGATGAGTTGCAGCTATTTTGGTGCGATTCATGTCATATTGTACTTTGGCATAGTTTCTTCTTCTATTGCATATGTATGAATGTTTTTTACTTTCCATGTCCATTCCAGTTCTATGATATATTTGATTCTCAAGTTTGATAATCATAATACATCTTTTATTCTCTGTTTTGGGGGAATCACCCTACAATTCATTTCATTTCTTCAGTTTAAAAGGAATTCAAGTATTGCCATTCTCTTTTTAGCACCTCTCCAGTATGATCCATATCACCTTAAAACCCTAAAGTGTTAAAATACCTACCTACCTTACCCCATCAGATGCCTACAATTCTGATCTTATTTTCCTTGGCCTAGTTACCTTTTTGACCTAATTCACTCGTCAAGCACCCAAATCAACCAATCAAAACCCCTATGCTACTATACCTAACCTAAAACCTAGTTGATCCAACCCTCTTGGTTGAGATCCCTTGGAGAGAGCCCTCTTATGCCTAGTAGGGCTAGCTACTTGGGGAGATATTGGTCTATAGTTACCTTTGTTGGTCTCTTGTCAGCCTTAGAGATCCGATGGAGTGTTAACATCTTGGTGACCATACTGGGGAAGAAAGTGACAGATCATCCTTGGGACGAAAATCATCAAATATTAGATCTAATTGTTGATGGTGAACAATGATTAGGCACAAGAAGGTTGTGCATCATTCACCTGGCGACTCCAATGTCAAAGAATCCCAAGGTTCAAAATTTTCATGGTGAATCCACTTTCAAGAACCGGTAGTTTGAAGATATTCTTGGTAACCTCACTATTGTCAAAATGGCTTCAACATCTCGAAGGTATGCTCCTATGAATTGAGCTCATATTCCTGATTTTACAAACCCAATTCCTTGTATAGATTGGCAATTAGGATGTCAAATTTTAAGGGTGAGGACAGTGAAGATGCTAGTTTGCATTTGGTCAAATTTCAATTTCATATTCGCAAACTAAAGATTGAGTTTCCTGAAGATTGTCTCATGAAGATGTTTATGGCTACCTTGGAGGAAAAAGCGAGATCATGGTATGAGAGATTACCATATGCTAGTTTATATTCTCTAAAGGAATTTCATTTAGTTTTCTTTCAACATTATCAAATCTCTAATTCTTCCTTGTCAATGATTGATAGTTGTTATGAGATCTCTAATAATTTCATTGAGTTTCTTGAAAATTTGTATGAAGATGAAGAGTGTCTTGATGATGAGATCATAAAAGCCCTATATGATTTTTCCTCCAAACAAGAATTAGTAACTTCCTCCTTGGATGAAAAATACCGGGACCAAGAAAGATAAATGCCAATTCCCGATCCTGAAAGTGAAAATTATCAAGCCAATAATTACTTCTATAAAATTCAATTTTGTCCTATGTCTGAAGATGAGATAGATCAGCTCTTGAAAATTCATCATACAGCCCAAGCTAATGCAGGTTTGCAGTGTTCACATAGTCAAGAATGTGTTAGTGAAACTTCTTCCATTATTGAAAATGAAAAATCTGAGTTTAAATTATGATATTAATGAGATTGATGAAACTATACAGGAATTTGTTGAGAGTAAGCCAGTTTGTGATGATGATTTCCTACAAGGATATCAACTAACAGAGACCATTGTCTTACATGAAGAGGATTGTATTGTAATTTTTGACAATTTTGAAGAATGTTTTATGTTCAAGGATGATTTAGACTATGAATTTGAGGAGTATGAGCCTAAGAGAGACAATGTACAAGAGATAGAGCCAGAGTTTCCCGTGCTTCCAAAATTTGCAACCATCACTCAGAGAGTAGAAAGACATACTTCCCTATGCCTTCCTATGGATCAAAAACCAAGTATTCTTTCAGATCAAAATGAAGGGAGTACTTGTATTTTTGCTGGATCTCAAGACAAGGTAACACTTCATATTTTTGAAGATCCTTTTACTGAATTTCTATGGTTAGTAGGGAAGATGTATTTTCTTGTTTTATGGACCAGAAGCACATGTTCAGTAAACACTTGGAGTGGCCTAGTTTTTTTTTTTTTTTCTACCTGCTCGAGGAAAGTGAGAGCATAATTCAAGTAAGTAGCCATATGTTGGATTGGTTACACTAGAAGGATCACTTCACATGATTGTACATATGTCTTCAGTAAGAAGGTGGTTGTCATCAGGATTTGAAGCCCTCAAGTCACAGTGATATGCTACCATCAATAAATTTAGTAAGTTTTTATTTATTTATGTTAGTTTTGGGTCAATTTTAAAAAAACATTTCAATCAATTCTTGAGTTAGTTTTTCATTTCAAAATTTCAATATTCAGTTTGCTACTTAGCTCTTGACTCCACACCCAATGGATAAGCACTTTTTCTATGGTGTTCTTGGCACCTTCAAGGAGCTACCATCCCCAGCTAGAGCTACTATTACATCCTTCCACCAGTAATCAAATTAACTCTTTCATGTCATATTAGGATCTCATTCTGAAATTTTTGTCATTCCATTCGGTCATCATGCAAAAATTTAGTCACTTGGTGCATATTTAAATCAAGTTTCACTCTTTTCAAAAACTTTCATCACTTGTTGGCTCATTTCATCACTATGTTGAGTGTCTGTCATTCATGAGTTTTTATCACCTTTTCAGTGATTTCACCATGAAGTTCATTCATTTAGGGTCTCCATGAGGTCTTAGGGTTTTCAAGGTCCATCAAAACACCATCTGCATGCATAAAAGACTAGCAAGTAAGAGAGTGATAATAAACACATTTCATCATGTAAAGCTTAAATTTGTAAATTCTAATTTCAATTTCAATATGTAATTTTATGTTTTTCAATATGTAATATATTCTCAAAAGGTTCCTAAACTACGTGGTTTCAAAAGCCAAAGTGAAAAGACATGTGGGCCATCTCACTACATTGAAGGAAAATGACTCAAACAATGTATATAAGACCAATTCATTTCATTTACTCATCCATCCAAATGAAAGAGAGCTCTCACTCACTTACCAAGGCATCTGCAACACTTCAGAATCCAAGAAAGACCCTAAACAAGTCAACCCAAGCTCCTACACTGCGTTTTTGGGCATTTTAGGGTTTGGAAGTGTGTTTTAATTCCCCTACACTAATCCCTATACCTTTTTTATCATTTTTTACTTCCCTAATCCTCCTAACACACTTAACTACACTACATCTACCTTTCCTAACATTTTCTCGTGCCTATGTCTCTCATTTCCCTCACTTTTATACAAACCCTAGCCTATTGCTACACTTTTGACACCTTCCTAAGTTAGGGTTGCGTTTTTCCCTTTTGGATTCCTTTCCATTACTCATTTCTAGAAATACGATGTCACTACACTCTCTAACATATATCCCTATCCCCAAAAATTTCCCCAAGAATTTATACAACCCCTGACCCCTTCATTCCCCTCCCTCTACAAGACAGTCCTAAATCCTCTGTTTTTCCTACATTTCTTAATTAGACTTGGGAAAATCAAAATTTCTCCCTGATGGAGTGTCAAAATGACTTTCTTGATACATCAAATGATAACTAGACTGGAATATATTTCTAAGGATCCTAAGCTCAATTTTTAGTTCAGGAAGGCCTCAAAACGTGGCCTGCAAGAGCACGCTCTGTTTTTTGCACTGCCATTCTGCACTTTTTTACCAGTCTTAGGAGAATTAAATTTTTTGGGGCTATACTTAACCATTTTTAGTTCTTGATAGGTCCATTATGTAGCAGATAGAAATATATTTCCAACAATATATCATGAGATCAATTTGGAGTTCGGTAAGGCCGCCAAAATTGGGCTTAAAGGAGGTGTTGCGCTCCTGGGCTTGGTGCTATGTTCTATATTTTTGATGTTGTTCTCTTGACACTGGAACTGAGCTCTTGGGCTTGGCACTGTGCTTCTTCTAGTTGCCTCCAAATGTAAAAATAATACTACCATTGGATTTAGAGGGTAGAAAATATGCAATTTTGACACTTCGCAAACCAAAATTGGATAATCTGGTAGGGAGAAAGACCAAAAACCACCTCAAAAATCACATTTTTGCCCTAATTTTCAGCTAGGCACTGCACTCCTAACCAGTCTTGTAGGATTGAAATTTTGGAAGGTCAAAAATTATCATTTTTTGAAACCAAGGATAGTTTTGGAAACTAGACATGACATGATCTCCAATGAGCTATCCTAAGCTCCATTTGGACATCAACAACCCCTTCAAAAGTTCAGCTAAAGTTGGCACTGTGCTCCGGACACTAGCACAACACTCCTGACATTGGCATTGTGCTCCTAACATTGGTGCTGCACTCCTGACCATTCTCTGTTTTTCCTGATTTTTTCCAGTTTTCTCAGTTTCACCATGGAAAAATCATGTTTTTACCAATGTAAATGATGGATGTAAATGTAATTAAGTTACTTTTGAGTTACTTAAGGGTAAATACATTAGGTAAAAGTATTTTTGAGGATGAATGAATCAGTTTCACCAAATTTAGGGATGAGTCAGTGTGACCTCCCTACACTTTAGGTTTGCAGTTCAACCTTTTGTGGATCAACTCCACAAATGAGGGATTCGACTGCTGAGGTTGGAAGAAGTTATTTCATGTCCATATATTTCACCTCTTCACTCATTTGAGACATTGGATGTTTTTGTATTTACCATAGACACTAGTGTATTCAGACTTTGGCAGGAATATATTGGATGAGTTCCAGCTATTTTGGTGGGATTCATGTGGTACTGTACCTTGGTATAGTTTCTTCTTCTATTGCATATGTATGAATGTTTTGTACTTTCCATGTTCATTCCAATTCTATGATATCTTTGATTCTCAAGTTTGATAAGCAGAATATATATTTTATGCTCTATTTTGGGGGAATCACCATACAATTTGTTTCATTTCTTCAGTTTAAAAGGAATTCATGTACTATCATGCTCTTTCTAGCACCTCATTAGTCTGATCCATCTCACCTTAAAACCCTAAACTGTTAAAAGACCTACCTACCTTTCCCCATCAGATGCCTGCAATTCTGATCTTAGTTTTCCTGACCTAGTTAGCTATTTGACCTAATTCACTCATCCAACACCCAAATCAACCAATCAAAACCCCTATGCAATTATACCTAGTCTAAAACCTAATTGATCCATCCCTCTTGGCTGAGATCCCTTGGAGAGAGCCCTCTCCTCCCTAGTAGGGCTAGCTACTTGGCAAGAGCTTAGTTTGTAGTTACCTTTGCTGGTCTCTTCTCAGCCTCGGAGATCCGATGGAGTGCTAACATCTCGGTGACCATATTAGGAAGAAAGTGATAGATATTTCCTGGGATGGAAATCATCAAATATTAGATCTAATTCTTGAAGGTGAAAAACGATCAAGCATAAGAAGGTTGTGCATCATTCACCTGGTGACTCCAATGTCGAAGAATCCCAAGGTTCAGAATTTTCATGGCAACTCCACTTTTCAGGAACCGGTAGTTTGAAGATATTCTTGGTGAGCTTGCAATTGTCAAAATGGCTTCAACTGCTTGAAGGTTTGCTCCTATGAATCGAGCTCATATTATTAGTTTTCCGAACCGAATTCCTTGTATAGATTGGCAATCGAGATTTTAAAATTTTAAGGGTTAGGACGGTGAAGATGCTAGTTTGCATTTAGTCAAATTTCAATTTCATATTCAAAAACTAAAGATTGAGTTTCCTGAAGATTGTCTCATGAAGATGTTTCTGGCTACCTTGGAGGAAAAAGAGAGATCATGGTATGAGAGTTTACCATCTGCTAGTTTATATTCTCTAAATAACTTTCATTCAGTTTTCTTTCAACATTATCAAAGCTCTAATTCTCCCTTGTCGATGATTGATAGTTGTTGTGAGATCTCTGATAATTTCATTGATTTTCTTGAAAATTTGTATGGGGATGAAGAGTGTCTAGATGATGAGATCATAGAAGCCCTATATGATATTTCCTCCCAACAAGAATTTGTAGCTTCCTCCTTGGATGAAAAAGATCGGTACCAAGAAAAAGAAATGCCAATTCTTGATCCTGAAAGTGAAAATTATCAAGCCAATAATTACTATTATAAAACTCAGTTTTCTCCTATGTCTGAAGATGAGATAGATCAGCTCTTGAAAATTCATGTTACAGCCCAGGCTAATGCAGGTTTGCAGTGTTCACATAGTCAAGAATGTGTTAGTGAAACTTATTCCATTATTGAAAATGAAAAGATGAGTTTAAATGATGACAGTAATGAGATTGATGAAACTATACAAGAATTTGTTGAGATTAAGCCAATTTGTGATGATGATTTCCTACAAGGAGATCAACTAACAGTGACCCTCATCTTTCATGAAGAGGATAGTGCTGTCATGTTTGAAAGTTTTGAAGAATTTTTTATGTTCAAGGATGATTTAGACTATGAATTTGAGGAGTATGAGCCTAAGAGTGACAACATGGAAGAGATAGAGTGAGATTTACCCGTGCTTCAGGAATTTGCAACCAACACTCAGATAGTTGAAAGTCATACTTCCCTATGCCTTCCTATGGATCAACAACCAAGTATTCTTTCAGATCAAAATGAAGGGAGTACTTGTATTTTTGTTGGATCCCAAGACAAGGTAAAATTTCAGATTTTTGAAGATCATTTTACTGATTATCTACAGTTAGCAGGGAAAATGTATTTTCTTGTTTTCATGGACTAGAAGCACATGTTTAGTAGACACTTGGAGTGGCCTAGTTTTTGTTTTTTCTTCCTGCTCGAGGAAAGTGAGAGAATAATTCAAGTAGCCATCTGCTGGATTGGTTACACTGGAAGGATCACTTCACATGATTGTACATATGTCTTCAGAAAGTAGATTGTTTTCATCATGATTTGAAGCCCTCAAGTCACGGTGATATGCTGCCATCAATAAGTTTAGTAAGTTTTTATTTATTTTAGTCATTTTTTAGTTAGTTTTAAAAAAAATTCAGTCAAGTCTTGAGTTATTTTGTCATTTCAAAATTTCAATATTCAATGTGCTCTTTAGCTCTTGACTCCAGGCCCAATGGATAGGCACTTGGTCTATGGTGTTCTTGGCACCTCCAAGGAGCTACCATCCCCAGCTGGAGCCAATGTTAGTGTCATTATTTGCATCCTTCCACTAGTGAACAAATTAACTCTTTCATGTCATATTAGGGTCTCATTCTGGAATTTTTTTCATTCCATTAGGTCATCATGCAAAAATTTGGTCACTTGGTGCAGATTTAAATCAAGTTTCACTATTTTCAAAAAATTTCATCATTGTCTGGCTCATTTCATCACTATGATGAATGTCCATCATTGATGATTTTTTTTCACCTTTTCATTCATTTCACCATGAATTTCATTCAGATAGGGTTTCCATGAGGTCTTAGGGTTTTCAAGGTCCATCAAAACACCATCTGCATGCATAAAAGACCAGGAAGTAAGAGAGTGATAATAAACACATTTCATCATGTAAAGCTTAAATTTGTAAATTCTAATTTCAATTTCAATATGTAATTTTATGTTTTTCAATATGTAATAACTTCTCAAAAGGTTCCTAAACTATGTGGTCAAAATCCAAAGTGAAAAGACATGTGGGCCATCTCACTACATTGAAGGAAAATGACCCAAACAAGGTATATAAGACCTATTCATTTCATTTAAACATCCATACAAATGAAAGAGAGCTCTTACTCACTTACTAAGGCATCTGCAACAATTCAACATCCAATAAAGACCCTCAACAAGTCAACCGAAGGTCCTACACTATGTTTATGGGCATTTTAAGGTTTGGGAGTGTGTTTTAATTCCCATACACTCATACCTATACCTTTTTTATCATTTTCCACCTCCCTAATCCTCCTGACACCCTCACCTACACTCCATATACCTCCCCTAATGTTTTTCCATTTCCATTTCTCTCATTTCGCTCACTTTCCTACAAACCCTAGCCTATTGCTACACTTTTGACACCCTCCTAGGTTAGGGCTGTGTTTTTCCATTTTGGACCCCTTCCCATTACATGTTTCTAGAAATTCCATGTTAATACACTCTCTAACATCTATCCCTATCCCCAAAAAGTTTCCCAAGAATTTATACAGCCCTTAACCCCTTCATTACCCTCCCTCTACAAGACAGTCCTAAATCCCCTGTTTTCCCTACATTTCTGAAGTAGTCTTGGGAAAATCAAAATTTCTCCATTATGGAGTAGCCAAATAACTTAATTGATAAATAAAATGATAACTAGATTGGAAGATCTCTCCAATGATATATCCTAAGCTCAATTTTGAGTTCAGGAAGGCCTCTAAAAGTGGCCTGCAAGAGAAAATTGCGTTTTTTTACCCCCATTCTTCACTTTTTGACTAGTCTTAGGAGAATTAATTTTTGTGGGGCTATACTTAATCATTTTCAGTGCGTAATAGGTCCACTGTGTAGCAGACATAATTATATTTCCAACGAGCTATCATGATATCAATTTGAAGTTCGAGAATGCCTCCAAAAGTGACCTTCAAGGAGTTGTTGTGCTCCTGGGCTTGGCATTGTGCTTCTGGCTTTTTGGCGTTGCGCTCCTAGGCTTGGCACTGCACATCTTCTAGAGGCCTCCAAATGAAAAAATAAGACCACCATTGGATTCATAAAGCAGAAAATATGAAATTTTAACACTTTTCAAAGAAAAATTGGATGATCTGACAGGGAGAAAAGCTAAAAAACACCTCAAAAATCATATTTGTGCTCTAATTTTCAGCTAGGCACTACACTCCTGGATAGTCTTGGGATATTGACCTTTTAGAGGATCAAACTTATCATTTTTGGAAAAAACAATACAGTTTTGGAAACTAGAAATGATAGGCTTTCTAATGAGCTATCATGAGCTCAATTTTGACAACAGAAACCCCTTCAAAAGTTGAGCTGAAGTTGGCATTTCGCTCGTGCTTCTGACACTGGCACTGCGCTCCTGACCATTCTCTATTTTTTTTTATTTTTTCCAGTTTCACCATGAAAAAAACATGTTTTTACCAATGTAAATGATGGATTTAAATGTAATTAAGTTACTTTCGAGTTAGTTAATGGTAAATACATTAGGTAAACGTCTTTTTGAGGATGAATGAATCAGTTTCACCAAAGTTAGGGATGAGTCGGTTTGACCTCCTTAAACTTTAGGTTTGCAATGCATCCTTTTGTGGATCAGCTCCACAACTCAGGGATTTGACCACTGAGATTGGAAGAAGTTGTTTCATGTCCATATATTTCACCTCTTCACTCATTTGAGAGGTTGGATCTTGTTGTATTGATTGGAAACACTAGTGTATTCAGACTTTGGCAGGAATATATTGGATGAGTGGCAGCTATTTTGGTGGGATTCATGTGCTACTGTAATTTGGCATAGTTTCTTCTTCTTTTGCATATGTATGAATGTTTTATAATTTACATGTTCATTCTAGTTCTATAATATGTTTGATTCTCAAGTTTAATAAGAAGAATACATCTTTCATGCTTTGTTTTGGGGGAATCACCATACAATTTGTTTCATTTCTTCAATTTATAAGGAATTCATGTACTGTCATGCTATTTTTAGCACCTCACCAATCTGATCCATCTCACCTTAAAACCCTAAAGTGTTAAAATACCTAACTACCTTTCCCCATTAGATGCCTGCAATTTTGATCTTATTTTCCCTGACCTAGTTACCTCTTTGACCTAATTCACTCATCCAGCACCCAAATCAACCAATCAAAACCCCTGTGCTACTATACATAGCCTAAAACCTAATTGATCCGGCCCTCTTGGCTAAGATCCCTTGGAGAGATACCTCTCCTGCCTAGTAGGGCTAGCAACTTGGGGAGAGCTTGGTATGTAGTTACCTTTACTGGTCTCTTCTCAGCCTCAGAGATCTGGTGGAGTGCTAACAGGATGCAGGGGTCCTTCAAATTATATGTGAGCCACAATGGTTTATTGCACTTATAATTTTTCTTCTATTCTTTACCTGTGAAGGAAGGTATTCCAATGTCCACTTATATCATATGAGGTTTCTTTATCATTTTTCTAGTTTTAGAAAATTGAATTTACTATATTTCCTGCATCAAAATTTGCTAAAAATGTGCACTAAAGAGTGGAAAGGACTTGAGATACAAGCCTATGACATTTTTCATCATGGTATAATTAAAATTTAATATACTCAAGAGTTGAATAAGAAATTATAACAGTTGAGGAAAATGAGGAAAATACAACCAAACCCACCTATACCTAGAAGGTCAAAGAGAGTCCAAAACAAAGTTTATGCCCAAGCTTTAGCTTAGGAAACCAAAGGAGAATCTAGTCACCACCAAATTGAAAAACATGACGAGGTCCCTTTGAAAACACCTAATATTGAAATTTACGAAGGAAGGACTAGAAACAAACAGAGAATTATACTAGAAGAGGAGGAAAAAAAAAAAAAACCTCAAAAACCGAAAAGGGAAAGAAGAAAGCTGAAATAGGGGATGAAGAAGCCATGACAGAGATTAGGGTTCAAGGAAGAAGACCTCACACACGCCCTACTAATAAATTGAGACTAAATTTCATAGTTAGGATGAACCCTAAGGTCAAAGAAGCGGTTATTATCATTGATGTAGAGGAGAAAACAGAGCAGACTTCAAAGAATGGAAAAAGATAGAGGAAAACATAGTATGTTGAGAAGAAGAAAGAAAAAACCCTAAAAGTTGATAAAATTTCACCAAAAATTACTAGAAGGGTGACAAGGGGTCAAAACAAGTTGGACATCCTTGCTCAAGTTGCACAAGACATAGACAAATGATTAGTTGACTTCAGGGGTAAAGTATGGCATAAACCCTAATTTTGTTGCATAAAACCTGAATTTTGTTGTAGCAAATCTTAATGGTTTGTTAACATTTAGGCTTACCAAGGTTAATCTTTAAGCAGTAAGTCATTTTTGAGTATATGGTGGTCAAATATTAGATATTTTTGTGGATAAGGGAGTAGAATTCAACATGAGGAAAGAAAGCAGTTATTATCCAAGGTAACATTGACATTTGTATTTGAGTCAATTTGGTTAAGTTAGTTACATTTTTGAGTTTTTCTTCAAAATAATCACATGTACAAAGGTTATTTCTGTCATAAAATTAGTTTGTAGGCTCATTATGAATTTTAGTAGGGTGTCATCATAAAAGTGAAAATAAAAAACTCCATGTGTCTTAGGCTCATTTGGTCATCATTAGAAATTTGAGGGTTTAGCAGACTTTCACAACAACTCTATTTAGAAAAGCCGAGGGTTTACTACGGAAGTTCTTGATACTTCGTAGTGAATATGTCTCTTCATACACTTTTTCCACTACATAATTATGTTCTTGTGGTAACGGTAAGGAAAGGATACAAAAATTTTAAAACGGTTATGGTCAAAGTCATGTGATTCATGATTACATGTAATTTGTCTTATCCCTCATTCCCAAAATTTGTACACCTTATATCTTTGTTAGCATAAATTCTTAACGCAAGTGTACGGAAAGAGCATACTTTAGCTGCGTGTGACAAACAACCCTAACAACAGAAATGGAGCTTAAATCTTTAGATATTTAATAGATAGATAGAGAAAATGCTACAAAAACATAGATATATGCAGTAAAAGTAGCTAAACAGTGAGAAGAAATAGTAATTACTCCAAGCATCCAACAGACAAGAAAATATTTAATTAATAATTTCATATATTATAACACCTAGTAAAGAAAAAAAGTAGACGTTACAAGTCCCCCTCAATGGGATGAGTTCTTGGTTGTCCTCAACACTTCAGCTTCAAAAGTTTCTCTCTCTCAATGGTGTAGAAAACCCAAAATGTATGTTGAACTCAAGTGGGAGCTCAAGAGGAAAAATAAAATAGTAGCGACAATGAGAATGATCAAAGTCTAACAATGAAAATGATCAAAGCCCGACAATGAAAATTATCAAAGTAAAGAATGAATGGAAAAAACCCTCCTATTTATAACAAAATATTGAGTTGTCCTCGATAATGGCGAATAATAAAATATTATTAACCAAGATCTAGATCTAACCGCTTGGAATATTTTATTTTATTTTGTTGGAGGGAAAAGGTATTTAAATTGGTTAAATACCTTTATTTAGAAATAATAAACAAATAAACAATTTATTTATCATTTCAAGAATGTGGTTAAAGAATAATAAACCAATAATGATTTGTTTAATTATTCCTAGGTGATTTAGTCAACTTTAACAAGGAATAATAATTAAATAATGATTTAATTAAGTATTCCTAAAGAAAAATAAGAAAAATAATGATTTATCTAATTATTTCGCATAATTGGGTTAAATATGACTAGGAATATTATCTAAACAAGGGTTTAATTAATTATTCCTAGAGGAAAATAAAATAGATAAGGAATTATTTAATTATTCCTCATAGGGTTTCTTGTTTTAACCAGAAATAACTTAATAAAATATGGTTTATTAAATTATTTCTTATAGTGAAAGCAATTTTACTATGATAAAATTGGTCTTACATGGTGTACTTTGATCCATCTAATTAGAAATGGTTAGATGACCATTTTTTTGTGATAACAGATTCCCCCCCAACATGTGAGCATTAGGAGCAAATCGTATGACCGAAGTACGTTGTAAGAACACAATCACTAGACATCGAAGGGGAGTTAGAGAGAGAGAGGTCTAAGTGAAGTGAAACGAGAGAGGACAATGACTGAGGGGGCAAGACCTACAAATGATATACGTGTCCTTTTATGTTGGGGTACTTGTTCTCAATGAGGCGGGGAGGCATACCTATGTCCGCCGAGATGACAAAGTATAAAGAATAACGGTGAGCCCAACAATGTGGGATTGAGCTACAAAATGTATAATACATGATACATGAAATGTTGGCATCAATGGGCTAGAAAATAATACAATGGAGCCCATATACATAATGTGCCTAGAAAAATAAAGGCCAGGACTGAAGACAATAAAATCTAAGTACATGAGACATAAATAGTTCCCCTCCATATGACATGGGGTGGGGGGTGTGTATAACAACCAAAGAAACCATGTTGAACAGGAAAGGGATCTGAAGATATGAATGGATCATCTGAATGAGACATTCATTATGTGGGCATTGCAAGCGGCTGGAATTGAACCCATCAAATCTGTGGAACTGCATCTGAGGCTATAGCATAATCTGAGGTCATCCGGGCATGTGGGGGGCTACTTGAAGGGCCACCCGCTCATGAGGTTTGAAACATCTCACACACACCTGAGAATCACTGGTACAATATTCTGGATCATCAGGGCATCAAGTATACGAATCTCAATCATGCGATAATGAGTTGAGGTCGAGTGGAAGAGAAACAATCACGTCAAAGGGAAATGATGATTCCCTTTGCGTGATCTGAGGCACCGAATAATAATGGAAGCTTGAACCAAGGTAAATTTCCCTCTAGACCTGTCTTCTGGAATGAATGTGATGATTTCAATAGAAGAAGGTCCGTCATAGGTGAGGCAATGATGAATCCTCAACTAAGGCACAAGGGATCATAGTAAGTTGACTGATGAACTGACACTAGGGATGATGATGGAATAGGGGATACTGAGTAGCGGACGAACAAGTTCCCTTGTTAGAGCATAAAAATCATGGATGTCCTGGCAGCAACTAAATTTACTCCGAAGGGGATGAGGGATAGTATGACTGAAGGAAAAAATGGGAAACACAAGATGAATACGATGCAAATAGGGATCGAAAACTGTAATAGGAGATAAATGGACTCTAGACAGACTCCATGAATTCGATGATGACTCAACTTGGATGATCTGAACAAGGGTGACTCGATGATGCTGCCACACTGGATAGGCCCAGAAGGGACCATGAAAACATGAGAAAAAGATGGCTAATCATGATGAAAATCAACATAGGAGTTGACAAGTATGAAGGCAAAGTGGTGCCCCAAACGCAAGCAGTGGATGTGAAGAAATTTGATTTTAATAGGCGTTAAAGTGATCCTTTGTGGAAGACATTAGGGAAAATTTGACGTCTAAAATGGGCCTCCTAAGGAAATAATAAAATAATATCTAAGCCAATAAATTAATATTTATGAATTTTCAATTTACTTTTTGCACCACAATCCATGTAACCATAGTTAAATTCAATTCAAAAGTTGTACTAAAATAAAATTAATAAAAAAATTGCATTGATGTGGCTATAAATAAGAACGAGCTTTTCAAGAAAAAGGCATTATCTTTGAACAACTAATGCATTTGTCCTTTGTACTTAAATGACTTAAAATAAAATATAAATATAAATTTATAAATTATTAATTATATTATATGTTAATAGTTAAAATTTATATTATTTAAATTGTATAATAACATGTAATTAATATAGTATATAAAAATAATGTAGTATAATAAATGTATAGGGATATGCATTGTTTCTTTCAAGAAATATGAAATGACAATAATATATTTTTATTCAAAAAGTGTGAAATGACATTTATTATGAGTACTTTACTTTGACTTTAAAAGTACTTAGAGCACTACCATGGTTAACCATGAGTTTTTATCCACCATTGAGAATGTGACAAGTAAGTACCTTTAACTCAAGTAATGCCACCTCAACCATTATGGATGATGTCATCCCCTAAAATGTGATTGGTTCTCATAAAGTGAATTTTGATTGTACATTTTCCTTAGGAGGCTCATTTTAGACCTCAAAATTCCCCTAATGATGGCTTCCTAGTGAAGTGTCGAATTACCAAAAACAAAAAAAGACCCATTATAGTACTCGGTGAGAGTTTTCCAATGGTGTTGATGATCCATCAAACCAAGCTACGGTTTGGTTGCGATGGGCGACGAAAAAAATGAGGTTTTTCCTATAAAAGGGTAGTTTCCCTCCAATTGCAATTCATTTCCTAAGTGAGTTGTGGTGAATTTGAAGAGAGGAGAAGGCCCTAAATATTGTGGATATTGTAGCAAAAAAAACTACCGATGTAAACAGGATCTGTGACTTTCAGGAATATGGCCTTACTTTTCTAAGGATGGCCTTAATGCTTCTTGGAAGGATGGTTCCTGGTGAAGAATCAAGGTAATAAAGGAAAACAAGAATGAACTACTAGAAAAGGTCTAGAATCATCCTCGACCACCAAGTGAAACATGAGGACCAAATGGTAAGTGTCATATCACATAAATTAGAATATTTGAAGAGATAGTATCAATCATCTACGATATATGGCTCGTTAGAGAGGCCGATAGGATAAATTATCCAAGGAATGGGAGGATAATCAACCATACCTAGATCGGTGGGAATTAGGCTGAGAATTATGAAAATCAAGTGAGAAGGTGGCTAGGGGTGCCATCATGCCTCCAAGCATGGGATACTTCCCCCCAACATATGTGATGGAGGGGACTAATCTGTTATGCAAAGGTGGGAATGATGCCCCTAGCTAGAGGAGTTTGCGGAGTGCCATGGTGTTCCAAGTGTTGAAATAATGGATTCGAGCATTCAGTATCATAGGCACTAAATCCTAAAGAGGATGGTGAGAATATATATGGGCATATTTTCCCCCAAGCATGCCATGGACATGCCAAATGTATTTAGAATGGTGGAATCTAAACACATTTATGTTTTTATGTGATAATACATAATATGGATATGCATCGTTTTATATGACGATTGTGGTTCGCCATTTGTTTATGATATGGTTATCTTCCTATGGGAAGAGTGGATAGATATAGTTAGAGAAATGAAATAGTGGATTACTAATCTCATTTGGCATTACATATATTAATCAAATGGATTGAATTTGTGGCTTTGCATAAATGGTGTCATTGTATCAAAGAGTGGCTTCGGAGATAATGAACTGGTGCTCACCGGGAAAAAATAGAGGTTGGTCCACAACAATGTCTAAGGGATTGGCTTGTTGATTTAAAATTAAGGAATGATTAAGTGGATCATCCCTAGAGTGATCTGAAGTGATATGTGACTTTGTAATATTCCCAAATGGGAAAAGAGGGAATATAGTACAATTCCATGGAAATAGCAGTGTAAAAATTACATGAAAGAAAGAGGCTGATATGGAGACCTTCTAATCATTAAAATAGCAGAAAAATATACATAATAAATGGGCCATAATATGTACAATAATATATAACAAGCCTCCAATGGACAAACCCTCAAATGAGGTGCTTCTACTATATATCAAAATGTCATAACACTACTACAGTTTTGTTTAAAAGGCACTACTACAACAAATGGTTATACAATAGATCTAAGGCTGATATGTGCTTTAAAATATAGATCCAATACAAATCTGAGCATTATACAACCTCCCTTGAAGAACCCCTTAAGAGTTTTCAGCAAAACACCATGTACAAGATGGGGATCTAAGCCCTAGGGTTGAAGATCCACTGCAAAATACATATCTGGAAAGTGTGGTTGATATGATATAAGAAATAATGCAGCCTCCTCCAATATATTTCCTAGATGAAAGGAAGATCCCCTTCACCAGCAAACCTTCTCTCCAAATGGTGTGCCAAACCACCCTGCAACTCCTCCCACAGAAATAACGCAGATTTAGAAATAAACTGCGCTATAGGGGAAAATAAATAGTTGGCCTGATGCCAATATCTGAAAATATGCACAAGAGCCTTCCTTAATATCCTCCCAATGGAAAGGAAGCATTCTCCACTAAAAATAAGCAATGAAATGACCCAAATATGGTATCCACTGCTGCAACCTGCAAAACAACTCAACCCTCAACAGGATTTGCGATGTAAATGAAATATGAAGCTTGGCCTTAAGCCTGATAGTGGCCAATGTAGTACAAGAATACTCCAAGAACTTCTCATTGGAAGAGCTGGGATTCCCGATCAGGAACACCCAGTGCTAAACAGCACTCAATCTCATCTAAACAGCAAGAGAAAGATATATGTCTAAACAGACCATATATTCAGAAATATCATATACATCCACATAATCAATATGGCTGCCATCCTCTTCCTTTTATAAGATATGATCCTCCAAACCCTAAGCCCCATCCAATAATAGCACTACTTCCATGCAAAGCATCTCCATCTAAAATTGTGATGTCTTTCATTGATGACCACTCCTCCATGACAGTGTTGTTGATTTGGTCAAAGTTGACCCAGTCAAGGTGTTCCAGCCCCTTTTCACACCTAAGGGTGCTCAATTAAGCCGCCAAGATATATCCTTTTCACATTGGAATTTATTTATTCATTAATAAGGAGACTTATGGACCTCCATTTTCCTCTTATTCATAAAACAAGACAACATAACAGAATTTAATATTCCAACTAGCTCATGGCTAATTTAGGAATATTACAATCATCCCCTCCCAAGTGTTTCTTGTCCCCAAGCAACTGGAAGGACAGAACTAAAAATGTGGGGAACCTTTATTCCCATATGGAGCACCAAACTGCAAGCTATCATCCATACAAAATTAATCACCCTCCAGAGTGGTAAATCATAGAAATAATCCTCCCATCTAGTCATGAGAGGCACCTCCCAAGTGCTCAAGTTACCCAAATGGCTCATCCCATAAGGAAACCAAAGATCCAATGTAGCAATCATGGATGGTCCAATGCTCTCCCAAACATATGAAGCATGAGAACCATGGATAATGTCTCTCCTAAAGGACACATCCAATCCCTCCATCCTCCCTCCAGTCACTCCCATAAAAATAATAAGGACCTCATCAACATATGGGATCAAAATTAGTGATACATAAACAATCAAATCCAATAATGGAGGTGGATCATAGTCCCACATGTGGAACCAGTGCAATATATATTTTAAATGCATTAGATAATGGTATGGTAATTAGTTTCCCCACCACTTACTTTTTTCCCAAGTCTTCTCAAAATGGCTGAAGATGTGAGATATGTTTGGTGCCTTTGGTGTGCACCCACAATGATACAACATCTCCCTATATCCTCCTAGGGAGTGGCCATGTTCAAAAATGTTTATGGCCCAAAGTTGGCCATGAAGTTTATATGGAAGAATTTTCTTCCTTGGAGCAATGGCCTGCATATACAAGGTAAAAAAATCCAAGTAATCATCAAATGAAACATCATGTACATAAGCATGTTCCTTACCAAAATTTCTACTCATACAAATGGAGTGGTCCATAGATAGATCCCCTCTCATTCCAAAAGAGGAAAGAGGTGGTTGTGATAACTCCTCCATTGAGCTATGTATCTCTTCCAACTCCACATGGTTCATGCATCTTTGAAAATGTTGATATAGTTCCTCTTCAAAGCCTTCCCAAGTGTAGCTCTCCATGATGGTGTTGTAAGCTCTCATGGAATAAGTATGGCTGAAAAGGAATTCTTCATGTGATCTTTGTAGCAACTTCTCCTTGAGCTTGGAGGCTCTAGATAAGAAGATCCTACCATGATAATAAATGACCTCATCTTGGACTGAATAGCCCTCTTCATGTAGTTGGTCATCAAGTATCATACATGTGAAAAGATCCTTTGAATAATCCACCAACAATTGGGATTTCCAATATGGATCTATCCTCCATAGTGACAGTGTTGATGATCTATCACAAAGAAAATCTATCATATGGTTGCCCTTCTCTTTGACATCTCCCATGCCAAATGTATATGTCAGAAGGCTTCTATTCCTCCCATGCTTCTCCTCCCACGGCGCAGAATCTGAAATGAGAGTGGGTAATGATGATGTTGGGAGAATGTCTCCCTCCTCCTTGAGTCTACCCAAGATTCTCAGCGCTGTATCATGGCCTCATAATGCTCCCATTCCTTCTAGATATATGAATGGTCCATCATGATGTGAGACATCTCTCACCAAATCTGGATCAGGTGGTCTCCCAGGTGGTTTACCACAATATAGTGATGTCTCATGGAACAATCGCATATGCATGATAGATGGTATCATTATATCCCTGCTTCCATTGCACAAATTCAACTCAAATTTAACTCTATTTTTTGTATGGAAGTTTTATGATAGTTGGGTACCACTCTTAATGATGCAAGAGTCCCTCTAATTGGAGCAATTTCTCCATCCTCACCTCCAGGTGGTGGTGGATCATATCCTACTATTCCAGCGATCTGACCCCTCTCTTATTCTTCTTATTCCTCCTCATCATCTGAGAAGACCTCTATGTAGTGTGCCTTTCCTGCTGCACATCTATGTTCGAGTGCCCAAGATCCTTGGCATGTGAAGCAAAGATTCCTTCTCCTCAAATCTCTTCAGACATCATCATCAAGAAGTTTTTTATTTTGGCGCTCCTTTGAAAGAGGAGCCTTCTCATATTTTCCCTTTGATGGAAAAGAGGGCTTATGCTGAGATGTTGCCTTTACTTTTGGCAAGGCATCTTGAAGATCTCTAGCCCTTTCAATGGAATCTTGAAGGGTAGTGGGTTTGGTAGACTTAACCAACCCATGAAGAGGTTCATCTAACCCATCAATGAACATATAGACCCTTCTTGTTGCAGATAAATCAGGAACCATAACAGAAAGTCTCCAAAATTTAGAAATACAAATTTCTAGATTACCTGATTCTTTTAGCTTTGCAAACCCCATGAATGGTGCTTCAGGATCTCTTCTATCAAACCTCTCCACCAGCCTCCTTGTGAACTTTGAATATGTAGTCACATTGGCATGACCCATTGTAGATAAGCGATGGATCCACCAATCATTTGCTTCACCCTCAAGGTGCAGCGCTGCTATCTTAATGGCCTCCATCTATAGAACTTTGTTCAGCTGGAAGTATATGTCAAGATTCCCTACCCAATATTTGGCAATGTGTTTAGATGACCCATCAAAGTTGGGTAATAAAAATATGCCCATAGTGCAGTGTAGATCATGATTCTAAATTAATCCACCACTTCTATTGTGATGCCTGGGTCTCCTATTGTCCTTGATTTGAAAAAATTATTGAAAACTCAAGTGTTCCTTGAATCTCTGAGTTTGAGACTCATACTCCATAAAATAGTCTTTAAGGTATTCTTGCTCTTGAAACCCTTCATTTCCCACAGCCAAGAATGTAGGCATTGTAGAGCGTTGGGAAACTTGTTGTTGTTGCACTGGTTGTTCACTCCAGTGATGAGAAATCTCGGAGCTTTCAACAGGTTGAAATCCTTTAGGGGATTCCTTGTATCTATCCATCCTCATCTCCTTTATTTCTCTATCAATTTCTTGCATAGCTTTGAGAATAATCTTAGGAAACTCTTTCTCTTCATCTTCTCCTCCAGATAAAGGGGTTCTACCCTTGTCTTCTTTGTCATTTGTATAATCAAACTTCTGGTGTCTTCTTCTTTGATACCTCTTCTCTCTATCAATAAGAGGATCTCCTTCTTCAGATGACATATTGGATTTTCAAGATACGCAGGTTGTGCCAATATTATTCTCTAATACCACTATAATATTCCCAAATGGGAAAAGCAGGAATATAGTGCAAACCCATGGAAATAGTATTGTAAACATTACATGAAATAAAGAGGCCAATATGGAGACCTTATAATCATTAAAACAACAGCAAAATATACATAACAAATGGGCCATAAGATGTACAATAATATAGAACAAGCCTCCAATGCGAAAACCCTCAAATGAGGTGCTGCTACTATATATCAAAATGTCGGAACACTGCTACAGCGTTGTTTAAAAGGAACTGCTACAAAAAATGGTTATAAAACATGTCTAAGGCTGATATGTGCCTTAAAATATAGATCCAATACAAATCTAAGTACCATACAACCTCCTTTGAAGAACCCCTTAAGGATTTTTAGAAAAACACCATGTACAAGATGGGGATCTAAGCCCTAGGGCTGAAGATCCACTGTAAAATATAGATCTAGAAAGTGTGGCTGATCTGATATAAGAAATAATGCAGCCCCCTCCAATAGATCGCCTAGATGAAAGGAAGATCCCCTTCACCAGCAAACCTTCTCTCCAAATGGTGTGTCAAACCACCCTGCAACTCCTCCCACAGAAATAACGCAGATCTGGAAATAAACTGTGCTATATGGGAGAATAAATAGTTGGCATGATGCCAAGATCTGAAAATATGCACAAGGCCCTTCCTTACTATCCTCCAAATGGAAATGAATCCTTCTCCACTGAAAATAAGGAATGAAATGACCCAAAGATGTTCTCCACTACTGCAACCTGCAAAACAATTCAACCCGCAACATGATCTAAATTGTAAATGAAAGATGAAGCTTGGCCTTAAGCCTGATAGTGGAAAATTTAGTACAGGACTACTCCAAGAGCTTCTCAATGGAAGAGGTGGGATTCTCGATCAGGAACACCAAGTGCTAAACAACACTCAATCTCAGCTAAATAGCAAGAGAAAGATATATGTCTAAACAAACCATATATTTAGAAATATCATATACATCAACATAATCAATATGGCTGCCACCTCTTCCTTTTATAATATATGAGCCTCCAAACCCTAAGCCCCATCCAATAATAGAACTACTTCCATGCAAAGCATCTCCATCTAAAACTGTGATGTTTTTAATTGATGACCACTCCTCCATGACAACGTTGTTGATTTGGTCAAAGTTGACCCAGTCAAGGTGTTCCAACCCCTTTTCACACCTAAGGGTGCTCAATTAAGCTGTCAAGATATATCATTTTCACATTTTAATTGATTTATTCATTAATAAGGATACTTATGGACCTCCATTGTCCTCTTATTCATAAAACAAGGCAGCAAAAAAAAAAATTAATATTCCAACTAGCTCATGGCTAATTTAGAAATATTACAAGAATAGATTGTTTTATCACTAGGTAGGTGAATAAGTGGGTAGGGAGGCCCATAAATCTTCTTAGAAACAATAAAAACACTTCCAAGTGTGAAAGGAGACCATCTAAGAAGCTAAATAAAGCACCTTTGAGTATGAACAGGGAATGGAGCATGTTGAATAGGTCAACTTTGACTAAATCAACAACATTTTTATGGAGGAGTGGACATTTAATGAGGGGACAACGCAGTTTTTGAGGGAGATTGATTGCATGGAGGTAGTGACCTAATTGAGTGGGGACAAGGGTGAGGAAGCTCATAACTTATATAAGGAAGAGGATGGAAGCCATATGGGGTATGTTTTTTATTATTATTTTGTATATGGTCTATTTAGACTTGGTTCTTTCTCTTGTTGTTTAGCTAAGATAGAGTGTTGTTTAGCACAGGGTGTTCCTAATTGGGAATCCCACCTCTTCCATTGAGAATCTCTTGGAGGATTCTTGTACTAAATTTTCCACTATCAGGCTTAAGGCCAAGATTCATCTTTCATTCACAGCACAGATCTTGTTGAGGGTTTGGTTGTTTTGCAGGTTGCAGCAAGTGGAGATTAGATCTCTAGATCTAGGCCATTTCATTGCTCATTTTTAGTGGAGGAGGCCTCCTTTCCATTGGGAGGATAGTATTAAAGGCCTTTGTACATATTTTCAGATCTTTGGCATCAGGAAGAAGATGCACCAAAGGAGGAGACTTTGAGTGACTATCTTTAGGAGCATGAATCTCAATCTTGAAGATTCAAGGAGCACTTGAACTTCCAAGGGTTTTTCCAACTCAAGGTGAATATAAGGCCCAACAATCACAACAAAAATAGAAGAGGTAGATTCTTTCTTCCAAATTTTGATGGGTCATCCAAATGCACAGCCAAGGATTGGATAGAGCAGCTAGACTCATACTTGCAGCTACATCAAGTTTCATACAAGTAAGCCCTTAGTATAGCAGCACTGCATCTTAAAGGTAAGGCTTATACTTGGTGGTTTTACGAATCCTCTTCATTTAATCATGCACATATAGCTACTTATGTAGGATTCACTAAGATATTAGTAAAGATATTTGATGGAAAACAATTTGAATCATATTTGATTGAGCTAGAAAAACCTAAACATTCAAAACCTTTGCATGAGTTGGAAATATCCATTACACCAACTCCACTTTAGATTTCTATTGAAGGGGATAGAAACTTGTATGATACTTTTCCAAGGGCAAGATCCCCATTGTGGGAAGAACTTTCTTCTTAAAAGGAAGACAGGGAGATTCCTCCTTCAAGGGAAGACCAAGATCTAGGGTCTCTCATTGTTGATGAGGTATTCTCAAATATTAATGAGGAGGAAGAGAAGAGAGGAAGTAACAACATTGTCACTTCAGGAGGAGAACCATAACCACATGGATATGGGCATGAAGCTATTACTTCAATTAGAGGAGCTTTTGCATCTTTAAAAAAATTTCCCAAGGAGCAGCATGTGACAGTAGTGATGGGAAGTAAGACCTTGATCAAAGGAGGAGAAGAAAAGGTGGATTAGCATCAAAGGATGAGGAGCATGCACCCTTTTTTATTTCAAGGGGTTTATATACAGAAAAAGGAGACTGTTTTTCACAGTGAAAGGAGGGACAAATAATTTAACTCGCCTATACAGTCTACTTCAGACTTTGATGTCTCATTACATGGGGGCATTCCACTCAGGAGGCCACCAGATCAGGAGATGAGAGACACCTCACCACTCATTGATCCCAAGAGGGGTGAGAACCTTGGGAGGATTTGGCATAGTGGAGAGAGCCTTGGGTAGGCTCAAGGAGTAGGGAGACATTCTCCCAATATCATCATTGCCCACTCTCATCAGCTATTCTACATTGGGAGAAGATGTTTCTGGTATGGAGGATGGCACCATCATGGTGCAAGGAGACCACTCCATGTCATAGGAGAGCCAGAGGATACTTCCACATAGGAAGGAATCTTCCCCATTTGGTATAGGATGGTGGCCACTCATGCATGAATTGGCCAGACTTAAGATATTTTGGAGAGGTGAAAGCTTCCTATGGAATACTAGCCTCCAAAGGCTTCAACCCTCACTTGAGCATGAGTAGCTACATGAGGGGTAGCAAGAACATGTCAGCAACATATCGGTTCTTGAATTTGGCATGGGAGATGTCAAGGAAGAGGGCATCCACATGGCAGGGGCTACACAGTATAGATCAGCAGCGCTGCCATTAGAGAGTTTAGATCCTTATTGGAGATCCCAGCTACTGGTGGAATACTCCAAGGATATCCTTACATGCAAGATACTTGATGACCAGTTTCCAAATGGAGGATATACAGTGAGAGATGGGGTCATCTTTTATCAGGATAAGATCTTCTTGGCTAGAGCCTCAAAGCTCAAGGACAGAATACTACATGCAGCCTATGAGATCTTGCTTTCCAATCCCACTGGTTTCATTAGAGCATGTCATACTATCTTGGATGGATTCATGTGGGAATAATTCAAAGAGGAGATGCACTATCATATGAGGAAGTGCATAGATTTTTTGGAGGGTGAGGAGAAACAGAACTCTTGGGAAGAGTTATCATCACCACCTCCTCACTCACTAGGTGTGAGAGGGAGCTTATCCATGACCTACCTCACTAGTTTGAACCAAGTGTATGGTAAGGATTGTATTTCTGAGCATCATGATATATTTACTATATACTTGCATTTTCTTACCACTCATGTGCAGGGCATTGCTCCAAGAAGGGGCACTCTTTCTAATTAGCTTCATGGGCTACTTGGGGCCATAAGCAGTGATGATGTTGGCCACTCCCTATAATATTTTGGGGAGACGATGTATTCTTCATGGTGTGCTTCATTAACACCAAAAATCATACACCTTCTCCAAGCATGCAAGAAGAATGGGGCAGCAAACAAGTGGTGGGGGAAACACATGTTATATCATATTCTATGGTAGTTAGGAGAAAAAATGCGCTAGTTGCACTTGAGGGACCATTTCCCTTCCCCAATACTACACATGACAGCTAGCATAACTTTGATTGTGATCCCATGTGTTTATGATGTTCTTATCTTTGTTGGGAACATGATTGGAGGGAAGACACATTGATTGGAGGTGTCCATTGGGAATGACCTTTCCCACACTTTTTATGTTCCATGCTTCAAGGGGAGTATGGGAGATGATATGGCCACTATAGTAGATCACTTGCTTCTTTATGAGGTAAGCCATATGATTTTTTGGAGCACTTGGGAGATGCCTCTCATGAACATTTGGGAGGAACTTTTCTATGAATTACCATGCTGGGAGGTGATTCATTTCATTTGGAAGATAGCATGGAGATGGGAGTCTCTCATTAGGGATGAGATTACCTATGCTTATCATCACTCCTCCCTTGAAGAGGTCATTGGACAGCAAGGAGGTTTCCATATAAACCTTCCATTTTCTCATGATGCGAGCCATTTGGTTTGTCCACCAAAGACCAACTTACACATTTGGGAGGAACCATTGGGAGACAGAATTGCTGTAGAATATCTAAAGCAGTGGTGTGTTAGGTCCCTATATTACTAGTATAGTCCCTTATTGTTGTTAGTGTAACCCTCTTATTGTTATTTTTCTACCCCTGTAACCCCATATTGTTATTATTGTGCCCTTAAATTATTATTGTTACGTCGGCTAGGATTACATTGTGGCCCCACTAGGATTACATTGTGGCCCCACTAGGATTACATTGTGGCCCCATGGACTCCTATATATAGAAAGGAGGTTTTTTCATTTGTATCATCCAAGAATTGTTCATTTATGTAATGTATTAGTGGTTTCCCCCTCGAAGTGGCTGATTTCTAAGGCGTTTATCTCTCTTTTCTTCTATTTTTGGGGCTGGTTTCACAACATTTGGTATCAGAGCTTTGGATTCTAGGGTTTCACTGCTCCAAACAGGTCATCATGGAGTTTTCTCTATAAAATTTTTTCTACAAAGGTTCAGAAGCTGAAATTTTTAGAGCGCGAAGCCCAAATTCTGAGGAACCTCATCGCAAAATTTCAGATCTTGGTTCACAATATTTTCAGAGATATGATCTGTGGACATTAGGGATTTTTCAGGCTCTTGAATTTCATCTCAAATAGGTGATCGTGGGAAACTCTTCATAACTCTCTCTCTCTGAGCATCGGATTGGAATGTTGTAAAAAGTTCCCGCAAGTACACGGAATTTAGTTTCTTTTCTATCAATTTCAGAGCTAAAAGAGGAAACGGTGACATGTGGAAAGCAGTACAAGTTAGCTCTACTGAACCAGTCCATAATTAGGTCATTGTGGAAGATTGGACATAACTTTTCCTTGAAGAATCCAAATCAGGTCAGACCTGTGGCATTTGAAAGAGGATTCAGAGAGATACCTTACGGCCAAATTTAAGATGTTGAAGATCCAAAATTGCAGAGATAATTCAGTTTCAATATCGAGCTCCTCAAAAGCAAGAAAAAGGTGTGTATTTGTTTCTGAATTGCATAAGTCTTGTGTAAAAAAATTAGTTTGAAGTGATTCCAAGGGCCTATTGAATATATATTTCAGTATTGGGTTCTAAAATGCCTCCTAAAAAGAATTCAACACCCATTAAGCCCTCAGAATACTCTATTATGACTCATTAAGATGAAGATTTGTAGCATGATCTATCAAAATTACAAGAGAAATTGCACTAAATTTCGCTCTCGCAAAGAGAAGAAAAAAATGAAATGGAAGTTTTGAAGAAAGGAGTGGAAACGAAGATGGATGGTTTGAAGAAAGGCGTGGAAACTAAGATGGATGTCGTGGAAACTAAGATGGATGGCGTGGAAGCTAAGATGGAGGACATGGAAGAAAAAATGAAAGACAACATGGAAAACATGAAGAATGATCTAAAAGCAGACATCGAAGGTTTGAAAAAGTTGATACAAGAAATGATTCCTAATGGTGAAAATTTAGTAGAGGAAACTCGTGATGAGAACAAAATAAATGTTAATCGTGATTTCATAAACTCTAATGTTGGATTGAAGAACCACCATATTCCAAAGATGGATATGAGGAAGTTTGATGGCAAGGATCCTGTAACATGGATACTATAGATGGAGCAATTTTTTGATCTCAATAATGTGCAAAACACACAAAAGGTACACATTGCAACTTTACATTTAGAACAAAATACATTTTTATGGTATCGATGGCTTTTCTCCCGTAAAAAAAATTGTCACTTCATCAATTTTTATGGAGGAAATGATATAACATTATGAGGATACAAAGAGCAACCTTCTTTAGCCAATTGATAAATCTCAAGCAAAAGGGTTCAGTGGCGGAGCACATTGAGGACTTCCAAAAATTGAATATAAGGGTAACTGATATTCCAGATGAACACATGATTGATGTCTTCATAGGGACTTTAAAGGATAACATCCAACATGAAGTTTGCGTTTGGGAACCTGATTCATTGGATAAGGCATTCAGGTTGGCAAGAAAAATTGAATGTAAAATTATGGGGACAAGGAAGCCTACCACTCACATCTATAAAGATGGAAGTGTTGCTACTCCTAGACTTCCACAACCTACAAGGTTGACACCACAAAAATTGGAAGAAAAAAGAGAAAAAGGGCTTTGCTATAGTTGTGATAGAAAATACGGTAAAGGTCATAAGTGCACTGAGAAGAAATTATTTTACATAGATTGTGAAGAGAAGGAATAAAATGAAGAAGAAACTTCAAAAGTAGAGCATATACACTAGGAAGAAACCCTAGAAGAAGAAGAAATGATTCTGACCATATCATGTAATGCATTGGCAGGAATTACCACTCCTCAAACTCTCAAGATAGAAGGACATATCAAGAAGAAAAAGGTAATAGTGTTGATTGATTTGGGTAGTACCCATAATTTTATTCATTGTAAGGTAGCCAAGGAATTGAATTGTTTCCTAGACCCAGCACCAGAATGTCAAGTGATGGTTGCAAATGGAGGAACTATAAATTTCTCTGGAAAATGCCATAATATCAAGCTAGCCATGGGGGAATGTGTATTGAATAGTCCAATGCTTTCCTTTCCAATGAGAGGTGTTGATGTTTTACTAGGAGTACAATGGTTACAATATTTGGGGACAGTAGCTTTTAATTTTCAAGAATTTTTCTTGAAATTTTTTTCAAAAGGAAAGGAAATCGAATTATGAGGTATCGCAGGGAAGCCAGAAAATATAATAAGCTCTAATGTCATGACAAATCTTCTGAAGAAAGAACAATGGGGCGTAATTTCACAATTATGCTCACTAGAAGTTCCAACATCAAAATCATCTATTTCTCCAGATCTCCAAAAAGTCTTGGACAATCATTCCAAGGTGTTTGATACTCTGAGACTCCCACCTATTCGTGATCATGATCATGCTATTCATTTGATTCTAGGAAGTGTTCCTCCAAACATCAAGACTCACAGATATCCTTATGTCCAAAAGAGCGAAATTGAATGTATGATTGCAGAAATGTTAGAGGCGGGTATAATACAACCTAGTCAAAGTTCTTTCTCTGCTCCAGTAGTATTGGTGCACAAGAAAGATGGATCATGGCGCATGTGTCCGGATTATAGGGAGCTCAATAAGCTCACTATTAAAAATAAATTTCCCATTCCTATGATTGATGAATTATTGGAAGAATTACATGGAGCAATTTATTTTACCAAGTTGGATCTTTGTTCAGGATATCATCAAATTAGAATGAAGACTGAAGATATTCCGAAAACAACATTTCGAACTCATGAGGGCCATTATGAATTTTTGGTCATGCCTTTTGGCCTTACCAATGCACCTTCTACATTCAAGGGTTGATGAATTCCATTTTCAAGCCAACCTATGAAAAATTGCCTTTATTTTTGATGATATACTAATCTACGACGAGTCTTGGAAGGGTCATGTTCAACATGTTGACGGGGGTGCTCAAACTATTGGAGGAGAAACAATTATATGCAAAAACATCCAAATGTTCTTTGAGAGTACAGAGGTGGAATATTTGGGTCATATTGTACCTCACGAGGAGGTGGGTAGACCCTAACAAAATTAAAGCCATTAAGGAATGGAAAGTCCCCACAACCATAAAGAAGTTGCATGGATTTATTGAGACAACAGGGTATTATCGTAGGTTTTTAAAAATTATGGGAGAATAGCAGCATCTAACGTGTGTGAAGAAAGATGCATTTTCATGGACTCCTGAAGAAACTAAGGCCTTTGAACATCTTAAAGAGGCAATGTGCCTAGCACCAGTCTTAGCTACATCAAACTTCATAAAAACCTTTATTGTGGAATGTGATGCCTCAGGAAATGGAATTATTGTTGTTTTAATGCAATAAGGAAGACCCGTTGCTTTTGAAATTCATTCAATCAAAGGAAAGTATTTAAAAAAGACTATTTATGAGAAGGAAATGTTGCCAATACTACATGCACCAAAGAAATGGAGACCTTACCTAATGGGAAGACACTTCAAGGTAAAAACTGATCATGATATTCTTAAACACTTCTTGGAACAAAGACTATCTTCAGAAGAGTAGCAAAAATGGGTCACAAAGATGTTGGGTTATGACTTTGAAATCATCTACAAAAAAAGGGAAGCTAAATGTTGTTGCAGATGCACTTTCAAGAAAGGATGAAGAGGTGGAAGCATTGCTTTGTGCCATTTCAATTATCCAACCAGATTGGATAACCGAAGCAAGGGATGAATGGAAGAAGGACGAATAAGTGTGGACTCTCATTCAAAAGTTGTAGCATGATCCTAGTACATCTGATACATTTAGCTAGAAAAATGATTCTTTGTGGTACAAAGATCGCTTATATATTTTCAAGAATTCCCAACTAAAACAAAATATTCTTTTGGAATTGCAACCTTGTCCTTTAGGAGGACACTCGGGATTTTTAAAAACTTACCACAGGGTGAAGAAAGAATTTTCTTGGGATGGCCTTAAATTTTATATTCAAAATTTTGTGGCAGAATGTTTGGTTTTCCAGCAAAATAAAGTTGAGACAATTAAGACCTCGGGTCTTCTACAACCTTTATCCATTCCAAGTCAACGTTAGGAGGAGATTTTCGATGGATTTTTATCACGGAGGTTTACCTAAGAGTCTGAAGGAAGGAGTGTCATCATGGTGGTAGTTGATAGACTTACCAAGTATGCACACTTTTGTGAATTATCTCATCCATTTAAAGCGAGTACAGTTGCTACTGCATTTATGGAAACAATTCAAAAGCTACATGGAAACCCGAAGATTATTGTAAGTGACAGAGATCCCATTTTTACAAGAAATTTTTGGACGGAATTATTTTCCTGTTTGGGTACTCAACTAGCTCATAGCTCATCTTATCATCCTCAATCTGATGGTAAAATAGAGATAGTGAATAAATGTTTGGAAGGATATCTTCGTTGTTTTTTATTTTATAAGCAAGCACAATGGGTCAAGTGGTTACCTCTCGTTGAATGGTGGTATAACACTTCCTTCGATACTGCAGTAAAAATAACCCCATTTATGGCACTTTATGGATATCATCCACCATCCATCACATATTATTTTTAAGGGAAAATTATAGGGTTCAAGCAGTGGAGGATCACATCGAGCATCAATAAGAAGTTCTCTAACTCTTAAAGGATAACCTAAATTTGGCACGAAATTGAATGAAATAGCAGGCAGATCAACATCGCAGTGAGAGAAGTTTTGATGTGGGAGACTGGGTATTTTTACGGCTACAACCATGCAAACAAATGTCCCTCAAACAAGCTAAGAAGGATAATAAATTATCGCCAAAGTACTATTGTCCTTACAAGGTGTTGCAAAATATTGGTACTATGGCATACAAATTGGAGCTTCCTTCTTCTTCGTGGGTACATCCAATTTTCCATGTTTCATGTAAAAAATGTTATTGAGGATAAACTTCATCTCAAACAATATTGCCAGAACTTGATGAGGAAGGAAAAACCATATTGGAACTTCAAGCAGTCACGGAAACAAGAACTCAATAGCTATGAAATCGATCAATTTCAGAGTATCTCACCAAATGGAAGAACTTACCCATTGAAGATTCTACATGGGAGGATGAGAATTTTATACAGAAGCATCCGGAGCTACTCAAGCGTTGAGGAAAACACTTTTTTGAAGGAGAGGAGCATGTTAGGTCCTTATATTACTAGTATAGTACCTTATTGTTGTTAGTTTAACCCCCTTATTGTTATTCTTTGTACCCCATTGCTTATATTGTTGTGTGTGCCCTTAAATTGTTGTTGGGTCGACTGGGATTACATTGTGGCCCCATGGATTCCTATATATAGAAAGGAGGTTTTTTCATTTGTAACATCCAATAATTTTTCATTTATGTAATGTATTGGAGGTTTCCCCCTCGAAGTGGTTGATTTCTAAGGCATTGATCTCTCTTTTCTTCTATTTTTGGAGCTGGTTTCACAGCATGGTGGAGACTATTTGATGAGGAGGCCACAAGAGGAGGAGGGGAGATTTTTTCTCAACCCTTACATTTTGTTGTGGAAAATAAATATTTTGGAGGGGAGGACTATAATATTCCTAAAATTTAGCTTTTAGCTAAATGGAATATTATAGATTGTTTTATCACTAGGTAGGTGAATAAGTGGGTAGGGAGGCCCATAAATCTCCTTAGAAAAAATTAAAACCCTTTAAGTGTGAAAGGGTACCATCTAAGTAGCTAAATAAAGCACCTTTGAGTGTGAACAAGGGATGGAGCATGTTGAATAGGTCAACTTTGACCAAATCAACAACGCTGTTATGGAGGAGTGGACATTTAATGAGGGACAACACAGTTTTGGAAGGAGAATGATTGCATGGAGGTAGTGACCTAATTGAGTGGGGCCAAGGGTGAGGAAGCTCATAACTTATATAAGGAATAGGATGACAGCCATATGGGGTTATGTTTTAGAGTATTATTTTGATATGGTCTTTTTAGACTTGTTGCTCTCTTCAGCTGTTTAGCTGAGATTGCAGTGCTGTTTAGCACAGGGTGTCCCCGGTTAGGTGTTAGGGAATCCCACCTATTCCATTGAGAAGCTCTTGGAGGAGTATTGTACTACATTTTCCATTATCAGGCTTAAGGCCAAGCTTCATCTTTCATTCATAGCACAGATCCTATTGAGGGTTTGGTTGTTTTTTAGGCTGCAGCAAGTGGAGATTAGATCTCTAGATCTAGGCCATTTCATTGCTCATTTTTAGTGGAGGAGACCTCCTTTCCATTGGGAGGATAGTATTGAATGCCTTTGTGCATAATTTCAGATCTTTTGCATCAAGCCAACCTTTTATTCAGCCCTACAGTGTAGTTTACTTCCAGATCTGCGTTATTTCTGTAGGAGGAGTTGCAGGGTGGTTTGGTACACCATTTGGAGAGTTGATTTTCTAGTGAAGGGGATTTGCATTCACTTAGAGGATCTATTGGAGGAGGCTATTCTATTTATCATATCAGATCAACCACACTTTCCAGATATGTATTTTGCAGTGGTTCTGCAGCCTTGGGGCTTAGATCTACAACTTGTACATGGTGTTTTGCTGAAAAGCCTTGTGTATCTTCTACATGGGGAAGAATAATGGGACTAGAGTTGACACTACCAGATACACTAGGAGGGTTGGGGATAATTTCTTCTCCTAGACTCTCAAATATGGGTGACCCCTTACCTAAACATTGGGTTTCAATGTAATGGCCACAAGGTGTATGTGATTCGAATGCATGGGTTTGAAGTAAGGGTTATTAAACCAATCGACTTCACTATGGATGAATTCTTTGGACTCCACAACATACTGATCATGGGTGTGTTGTATAAGGAAATATGCACAATGGTGCATATCATCCCAAGGAAAATCAGGGTTGGTAATGGCATCCATGATTTTTTCATCTTAATGGAGGATGGTAAGACTGGAGGAAGGGATACCATATGATGCAGTGGAAATACCTGGCGCATTATCATGAGAAATATGGTTCACATACCCATTGCTACTAAGGGTAGACAAAGAGCTAGTAGATGAAACATCTACCAATGTTGAGACCAAGGTGTTCGACAAGGGAGGTTCCACTGAAACAAAATGGGAAGCCCCAAAGGGGTCTTTCTCCATGCATCTCATTGATGACGAAAGATAGAGAATAACAATTGAATATTTCGTCATCTAGACATTAGGGGGAGGTATCACAATGGGTGCAGAACTGTCCTCCGGTTCTGGTGAAGCAGAACTCACAAGTAGAGGAGCATATGATCCACTATGAGTGACCTCTATTCCGCGAATTTCCTCAAGGGTATCGTGAAAGTCGTCAATACCAGTACAATGATGAGAATAATGGTGGTAAAGGTTGCACAAATCACAAGGGTGGTTCATACACAACACTTTGAGCTTCTTAGCTGAATCAGGTGAGGTAACATGGACCTCTGGGATCTCAGATTCAGGAAATGTTTTGTTGACCACATGTTTGAGACAATAAAGTTCAGGATAGTTATGGGTGGCATGCCCAACAACATCACACAAAGTGCAGGGAGGTGTTGACTTTGGAGGCTTAGGTGGAGTTGGAGTAGTTTGGGGAGCCTTGTCCTTAGGTACCTTCTTTTTCTCTTTGCCCCCCTCAACAGATGCTTTTGCAATAGGATCAGGTTCCTGTTGAGGTGGTTGTGGCACTGAAGCAAAGGAAGGGGTCATGGCAACTGATTTTTAACGAGTTCAAAGAGGTACATGGTTTAAGTTGACCATGTAGAGTGTTTTCTGGGGGATCGATGTACCAGACTGGGATCCCCAAGATTAAAATGGGTAGACTCAACGTAGCCATAACAGGCACCAAAAAGCCTCTAGAAGGGGGAGGTAAAAACGGTATATGACTGGAAGGGTAATGGCCTGGCGGAATGGCTCCAAAATGGTTAAGGCTTGGGGGTGTTAGCCACCTATAAAATGTGTCATACCTAATGGTGGCTGAATGATTTTGGAGCTTGCAAGGAACAATTTTTACGGCTAAAAATTGTTGGCTCTTGAAGACTCTTGAAAGGCCTCATGCCTTTGTCCAAAAACTTCATTGCTATTTCCCATTTTTCACTCAGAAATTCTGCTAATTTCATGAGGAGAGACTGCTGCAAAGACCATCATTTTCCCCTTTTCCCCCACTTAAAACCAACCCTCATTTGCACCCCTTTCTTCCATATAAATCCTCTATTTTTCATGTTTTCCTTTCATGAAAATCCCCCTTTCATATGTTAAAAACTCATTTTTTAACTATTTTCGAACCCATCAAATTCCATTGAAAACTATGAAGAATTCATGAAAATATAAGTTTTTCTATGGACTTAAGCCCCTTGGGCTAAGTCCTAACCACTTCCCCCCACATGCCCATGCGTTAAAACCAAACACCAAAGCCTTTCGGCGCTAATCGCATCGCACGATTTCAAACAACGCAAGTCTTTTGCCATAGATCAAAAGTTCCGATGCGATTAGCTTTGCATCATATAAATCCCGATGCGATCAGCTCCCTTTGATATAAACTCCAAATCTCATGTTTCTTTTGAAAAACCAAGAGTTATTACCCCGAGCACTAATCGCATCGAAAATATCCAGATGCACGAAAGTTGTGCTCTTCTCAAAAGTTCTGATTGCGATTAATCCTTTGTATTATAAAAACCCCCGATCGCATCATTTTATATATATATATATACTTTTTCCCGTGGGCCTGCCTCCGGCACTTATGCTTTCTATCTTTTCCTTCCCGATCCGCTTTTTCTTTGAAAAACCCAAAACCCACTTTTCCAAACTTTTGTTATAAAAACACAAGTCACGTGTTTTAATATAAATGGGTTAATTAAAAAGACCGATGCGCAATCGCATTGGAAAATTTCAAATGGGTTGATCTAAAAGACCCGCATCAAAAGTTCCGATGCGATTGGGTCTTATATCTATAGCCCCTGGTCTTTTGTTTCCTTTGTAAGACCAAGCACAAAGGCCAAATCTTTTATCGCGTCGGAAAAATTTTAATGGGTTGATTGAAAAGCCCCAGGCCCGAAGGCCCGACTCCGATAAACCCATATATACGTAAGCCCGGGCCTATCAAAGATTTATATAAAACAAGCCCCATAACCGGGCGCCTAATCGCATCGGAGATTTTCTTTGGTGCGGTTTCGGTATTTACTACCGCCGATTGTGATTGGCCGATCGCGCAATCGCATTGGTCCTTTCTTCGATTGCACAATCGCATCGCCTCATTCCTGATTTCTGATTGCGATTACCCCAATTCGTTTTACATTGTTGATCTAATCCTTAGATCGACGGCCTGCGCTCCATCACATCAGAGTCTCCAATCGCATCGCAAAAGTTTAAATCGCATATGTTTGTTTTTGCTTCCCCGATTGACCTCTCCCCGATTTATTACCCACCGTTGATCTAATCTATGGATCGACGGCCTGCGCTCCATCGCATTGTTTATTTCCATCGCATCCCCTCATTCTCGACCTCCGATTGCGATTCCCCAATTAGATCCAGACCGTCCACGTGTACAGATCGAACGGTCCAGGATCTCTCCACTTTATTTTCTTCTCCCACTCTTCTTATGCCTATCATCTGCAGATCTCCACCGTTGGATGCTTTCATCCAACTTCTACGCTCCTTCCCCGCCATCTGAAGCATTTTTAACCCAAAAATGCAGGATTTCTTAATTATTTTTGTGTTTTGTAGGTGTTTTTAATGGTTTTTCATTATACAATGAAGAAAGGCCGAAGGCCAGGGAACACATTTCCCATGCCTGTCTTACATTAAAAGAGCCCATCTGCCAAGCTCTATTCATCGTTTTTCAATGCTCTATGAGCATTGATACCTTCAAAGCCCAGCGCGGCTCTACACATTGACAAGACACTGTGGTTCAAAATCGCATTTAAAAAGAGTATCAATGCTGAAGGACAGAGCGTGGCAGAATGAAGATTGAAGACAAACTTAGGGATTACGGCTAAGATTGAATATCAAAAGCCTAATCCCCCAAATTAAAACAGAATTACTAGAAAATCAAGAGGATCTACTAGGCAGAAAAGATCTCCACCGTTGCATTTGAGGCAAATTGATTCCTCAGCTACTACAAGAGCCACCTGTTGCCTCAAACCATTCAAAACAGAGGCCAAATTATTGATTAAAAAAATATCTGCCTCCAGCGCTGCCAAGAAGTTAATTCCTGCCAAAGGAGTTTGATATAAAAATATCCGCAGAGTTACTCCAAACATAGCACAGAGCCTTAAAAGTCAACATTTCTTTCCCAGCGAGCTTAAAAAGTTAATGTAACCAATTAATATAGGAGGAATATTAGAATGTTCTCCATCGAGCCCCTCAAAGGCCGAGAGACAGTAAGTTGTATTAATTGAACTTAGAAGATATTTTGTCCCATTCCACCTCCTATTTTCTTCTATAAATACTTCTGTAGAAGAGATGAGTAATTGTTGGTTGTTGTTTGATCACAAGTTGTAATATTGAAACTTTCTTAAATCAATACATAGTCTTTTGAATTTGAAGAACAAATTAAAGTCTTGGAGGTCTTGATGATGTTGTTGCATGCTTTTTCTTGAGAAGGCTCTATCATTGAATCCATGAGTTTGGCTGTTGGTGAAGTATTCTGAACTATTTCATGTTTTCCCCTGTTTTCATTATGTTCCATAATTTCTTACTACAGTAGGTTGAAAGTTTTAGGTTAAGAAATGACTCTTGGAAGCACCTTAGACCTGTTCATCCTTCACTGTTTTATGTTTCTTCTGCTGAAGTATTTTAGAGGCTTTAGTCTTCATGCTTGTTTATTTCCTTAATAGTTTGAATAGTTGGTTTCAGCATGATTTATGGTTCTCCCTGCTTGTCTGCTACCACTTAAAAACTGTTATTGAAGTCTCCCTTTGAAGTTCTTTTCTTACAGTGAATCAGAGAGGTTTGTTTTGATCTTACCCTTTGTCCTCACTTAAACAGTTGGCTTAAAGGTCGTTATAATTATGATCATAGATGTTTTTAGGTGTTCCCTCTTCTATGACTGTGATTATCAGTAAATATTATATGTTTTCTAAACTCCTTTAGAATAAAATCTTTGAGGAAACATAACTGTCTTTTCAAAAACTGATGAAGAACATTTGACTCACTTTCAAAAAAAATTTGAGAAATGTAGGAAATTTGGCTTGTCATTGAATCCCAAGAAGACACTCTTCGGTATCCAAGAAGGAAAGCTTCTTGGACATATAATTTCAGAAGAGGGAATCAAAATAGACCCTACAAGGATAGATGGCATATTACAAATCAGTCATCCAAGAAGCCTCAAAGAGTTGCAATCTTTCATCGGAAAGATTAATTTTTTGAGAAAGTTTATCCCTAACCTTGCTGAGCTATTAAAAAACATTACAAACATGCTTAAGAAAGATGTGGGTGTAAAATGGACTTTACCAGCTAAACAATCATTCGAACTGGTCAAACAATATCTTACCCAAACACCAATCCTGATTAGTCCAGATTTCACCAAAGACTTTTACATCTTTTCCTTTGCATCCGAACATACAATAGTCGCAGTTTTACTTCAAAAGAATGATTTGGGGCAATAACAACCAATATATTTCTTTAGTAGGGCCTTAAGAGATGCTCCTCTCAAATATAACATCATGGAGAAGCAAACCTTAGCATTAGTGAAAGCATTAAAAGACTTTAGGGTCTATATTTTACACTCTCACATAATTGCTTTTGTTCCACATACTGTTGTCAAGGACATTTTAAGTCAAGACCCTGATGGTCAAAGGGGAAAATGGATTGCAACTATTCTTGAATATGACTTAGAAATCAGGCCCACCAAACTAGTTAAAGGGCAAGGATTAGAAAAACTTATGGCTGAATCTAACTTCCAAGCACTAGACATGAATATGGTAGATGTGTTAGAAGAAATAGAAGAATCTGATGCTCCTGTTATTGAAGAAACATTTCTAAATTCTCCTTGGTATGCTGACATTATTTATGTGCTTTTATATTTAAATACCCCTCCTTCTTTGTCTAAAACTAAAGCTAGATTCTTGAAACAAAAGGCTTTGAGTTTTTGTATCTTAGATGGAGTATTATATTGGAAAAATGATGTTGGAATTTTTCTTAAATGTTTACTTGAAGATGATGCAGGAAAGATCATGCATGAATTGCATGATGGAGAATGTGGAGGTCACCTCTAATGGAAGGCCGCAGCCAACAAAATTCTTAGATCTGGTTACTATTGGCCTACCCTTTTCCCAGACACTCAAAAGCTGGTCATGTCTTGCCATAAGTGTCAAATCTTTGATGGAAAAAGAAAACTCCTTCCCTTACCTTTACATCTTATCGGAGTTGAGGCACCTTTTCAACAATGGGGGCTAGACTTCATTGGGGAAATTCATCCATCCTCCTCAACTCAGCATAAGTGGATCCTCACAGCCACTGACTTCTTTACCAAGTGGATAGAAGCTATACCCTCCAGAAATGCTAATGACTCAGTCATTATCAAGTTCCTTGAAACAAATATCCTATCTAGATTTGGTTGTCCCAAAAAAATCATAACAGACAATGATGTTGCTTTTAAATCTAAGAAAATTGTTGATTTCTGTTACAAATACCACATAAACTTGGGCCATTCCACTTCTTACTATCCCCAAGGAAATGGATTAGTTGAATCCTCCAACAAGAGTCTCCTCAATATAATCAAAAAACTGTTGGAGCAAAATCAGAAATCATGGCACAGTAAGCTGGTTCATGCCTTATGGGCTGATAGGTAGACTACAAAGAAATCAATAAATATGTCCCCCTATCAGTTGGTTTATGTCATGGATGCAGTTTTTCCTACCTCATTAGGAGTTCCAGTCATGAAACTCCTTCAAGAAGTACAGATTGAAGAGAATGATATGCAGAGAAGAATCAACCAAACAATCCATTTGCAGCAGACCAGAGAAGAAGTTTATGAGAGCACACAGTTAGTCCAAGAAAAAATGAAGAAACTATTTGATAAAAGGACTAAGGCAAACAATTTCCAAATTGGAAATGTTGTTCTTAAATGGGATTCAAGAAGAGAAGAAAAGGGAAAACATGGCAAGTTTGAGAACTTGTGGAAAGGGCCTTATATTGTTCATGCTGAGAGGGGTCATAATGCATTTTTCTTGAGAGAATTGAATGGAGAAGATCTGTATGGAGGTCCTGTCAATGGCAGGATTCTCAAGCATTACTTCTGCCAAGAATCTTAAGTTTTAAAAAGCATTTTATTTTTCATTGTAAATACCATAGTCTAACCATTGCATTCAAAGTTAGAAAAATCAAAAATACAAAAACAAAGAAACAAAGAAAAGAGGGAAAATGGTAAAAACAATAAAGGTACAACCCCATACCAAAAAAGAGAAACAAATCTGAAAGTGTGCAAGCTTAAATGCCACTACTAAAAAACACACTTCTAGTTAGTCGAACTGCCTAATCTTGAATAATTAGCCTTTAAATTTTCTGCTAATAGGATATTGAATTCGATTGGCCAAATTGTTTAATCTTGGCTTACCAGTAGATAGATTAGGATAGAAATGAAAGGTTCATACATGTTCAAAATCTGAACCTAAGTTCCCAAAAAAAGAGATGACTCAAATCTGTTCTATTTTTCTGAGTCAAAAAGAAAGAAAAAATCTAGTTCTAATTAGCTCAAAATCTGAACCAGAGAGCAAGGAAGAAACAGCTCACATAAGAGTCAAAAAAGAGAGATGTAAAAAGAGCGAAGGAAATGCTTGAATTTTTCAGATCTTAAGCCTTCCAATTTTGATTTAATTTTCTGCAAATAATAATCTATGTGCAGCTTGTTTTTATGCCATAGATCAGCATCAACTTAGATTGATCAATCCTAACTTGAATGCTTTTTAAATTTCTGTTTTAACGAAATTAGAGAATAAAAGTCTGTTGGACAATTCAATCCCAATAGATAGTAGATTAGGTAGAGAATTATATGGATTCAACTATTTAATCTGAATCCATGGAGAAATAAGGAGTAGAAATAGATTAGATTTTTTGCTTTCAAAAAGAATAAAATGTTGTAAGAGAGTTTGCCAATCCAAGTGCACTCTAATGAAGAAAAAATGTTAGACCTATAGGATTGGGTAGGTAGAAAGCTTGTTGATAAAAGATCCAATGTTTTTCCATGATTGCTAGCTTATTTCCAGAACAAAAGAAGATCATTCAAGTAAAGAAATCAGCCCAATGGATGAGGCAACTGATCAACATCTCAGAGAATGCAGGTTTGAAATTCTTGATGCCTTCAAAAAGGCACCATCCCCAAGTCGAGCCACTGTTAGCCACCTATAAAATATGTCATACCTAATGGTGGCTAAATGATTTTGGAGCCTGCAAGGAACAATTTTTATGGCTAAAAATTGTTGGCTCTTGAAGACTCTTGAAAGGCCTCATGCCTCTGTCCAAAAACTTCATTGATATTTCCCATTTTTCACTCAGAAATTCTACTAATTTCATGAGGAGAGACTGCTGCAAATACCATCGTTTTCCCCTTTTCCCCCACTCAAAACCAACCTTCATTTGCACCCCTTTTCTTCCATATAAATCCTCTATTTTTCATGTTTTCTTTTCATGAAAATCCCCCTTTCATATGTTAAAAACTCATTTTTAACTATTTTCGAACCCATCAAATTCCATTGAAAACTATGAAGAATCCATGAAAATATAATTTTTTCTATGGACTTAAGCCCCTTGGGCTAAGTCCTAACCACTTCCCCCCACATGCCCATGCGTTAAAACCAAACGCCAAAGCCTTTCGGCGCTAATCGCATCACACGATTTCAAACAACGCAAGTCTTTTGCCACAGCTCAAAAGTTCCGATGCGATTGGCTTTGCATCATATAAATCCCGATGCGATCAGCTCCCTTTGATATAAACTCCAGATCTCATGTTTCTTTTGAAAAACCAAGAGTTATTACCCCGAGCGCTAATCGCATCAGAAATATCCAGATGCACGAAAGTTGTGCTCTTCTCAAAAGTTCTGATTGTGATTAATCCTTTGTATTATAAAAACCCTAGTTCGCATCATTTTTTATATATATAATTTCCTATGGGCCCACCTCCGGCGCTTATCCTTTCTATCTTTTCCTTCCCGATCCGCTTTTTCTTTGAAAAACCTAAAACCCACTTTTCCAAACTTTTGTTATAAAAACACAAGTCACGTGTTTTAATATAAATGGGTTAATTAAAAATACCGACGCACAATCGCATCGGCAAATTTCAAATGGGTTGATCGAAAATACCCGCATCAAAGTTTCGATGCGATTGGGTTTTATATCTATAGCCCTCGGTCTTTTGTTTCCTTTGTAAAAACCAAGCACAAACGCAAAATCTTTTATCGCGTCGGAAAAATTTTAATGGGTTGATTGAAAAGCCCCAGGCCCGAAGGCCCGACTCCGATAAACCCATATATACATAAGCCCGGGCCTATCGAAGATTTATATAAAACAAGCCCCATAACCGAGTGCCTAATCGCATCGGAGATTTTCTTTGGTGCGGTTTCGGTATTTACTACTTCCGATTGCGATTGGCCAATCGTGCAATCACATCGACCCTTTCTTCAATTGTATAATAGCATTGCCTCATTCCCGATTGCCGATTTCGATTACCCTGATTCATTTTACACCATTGATCTAATCCTTAGATCGACGACCTATGCTCCATCGCATCGGAGTCTCCAATCGCATCGCAAAAGTTTAAATCGCATATGTGTGTTTTTGCTTCCCCAATCGACCTCTCCATGATTTATTACCCACCGTCGATCTAATCTATGGATCAATGACCTGCGCTCCATCGCATTGTTTATTTCCATCGCATCCCCTCATTCTCGACCTCCGATTGCGATTCCTCAATCAGATCCGGACCGTCCACGTGTCCAGATCAGACGGTCCAAGATCTCTCCGCTTTATTTTCTTCTCCCGCTCTTCTTATGCCTATCATCTGCAGATCTCCACCGTTGGATGCTTTCATCCAACTGCTATGCTCCTTCCCCACCATCTGAAGCAATTTTAACCCAAAAATGCAGGATTTCTTAATTATTTTTGTGTTTTGCAGGTGTTTTTAATGGTTTTTCATTATACAATGAAGAAAGGTCGAAGGCCGGGGAACACATTTCCCGTGCCTGTCTTACATTAAAAGAGCCCGTCTTCCAAGCTCTATTCCTTGTTTGTCAATGCTCTATGAGCATTGATACCTTCAAAGCCCAGCGTGGCTCTACACATTGACAAGACACTGTGGTTCAAAATCACATTTAAAAAGAGTATCAGTGCTGAAGGACAGAGCGCGGCAGAATGAAGATTGAAGACAAACTTAGGGATTACGGCTAAGATTGAATATCAAAAGCCTAATCCCCTAAATTAAAATAGAATTAATAGAAAATCAAGAGGATCTACCAGGCAGAAAATATCTCCACCGCTGCATTTCAGGAAAATTGATTCCTCAGCGACTACAAGAGCCACCTGTTGCCTCAAACCATTCAAAACAGAGGCCGAGTTATTGATTAAACAAATATCTGCCTCCAGTGCTGCCAAGAAGTTAATTCTACCAAAGGAGTTTGATAGAAAAATATCCGCAGAGTTACTCCAGACAGAGCACAGAGCCTTAAAGGTCAACATTTCTTTCCCAGCGAGCTTAAAAAGTTAATGTAACCAATTAATACAAGAGGAATATTAGAATGTTCTCCATCGAGCCCCTCAAAGGCCGAGAGACAGTAAGTTGTATTAATTGAACTTAGAAGATATTTTGTCCCATTCCACCTCCTCTTTTCTTCTATAAATACTTATGTAGAAGATGAGTAATTGTTGGTTGTTGTTTGATCACAAGCTGTAATATTGAAACTCTCTGAAATCAATACATAGTCTTTTGAAGTTGAAGAACAAATTGAAGTCTTGGAGGTCTTGATGATGTTGTTGCATGCTTGTTCCTGAGAAGGCTCTATCATTGGATCCATGAGCTTGGCTGTTGGTGAAGTATTCTGAACTGTTTTATGTTTTCCCCTGTTTTCATTATGTTCCATAATTTCTTACTACAGTAGGTTGAAATTTTTAGGTTAAGAAATGACTCTTGGAAGCACCTTAGACCTGTTCATCCTTCACTGTTTTATTTTTTCTTCTTCTAAAGTATTTTAGAGGCTTTAATATTTCTCTGTAGTCTTCATGCTTGTTTATTTCCTTAATAGTTTGAACATTTGGTTTCAGCATGATTTATGGTTCTCCCTGCTTGTCTGCTGCCACTTAAAAACTGTTATTGAAGTCTCCCTTTGAATTTCTTTGCTTACAGTGAATCAGAGAGGTCTGTTTTGATCTTACCCTTTGTCCTCACTTAAAAAGTTGGCTTAAAGGTCATTATAATTATGATCACAGATGTTTTTAGGTGTTCCCTCTTCTATGACTGTGATTATCAGTAAATCTTATATGCTTTCTAAAATCCTTTAGAATAAAATCTTTGAGGAAATAGGGTGTTACCCGAATCTTAGATTTCATTTTGAAAGATGTCTTGAAATCATTATTTGCTTAAAGAATGTTTGTAGAATTTATGGTTAGCCCTGTCTATCAAATATCTCTTTATTGTTTAAATTATGTTTTCAGGTTCCCTTTGTTGAGAATTCAATTTCTCTTTCCAAATCATTAAAGTTCATCCCATTCCAAAAACAAAAGGATCTTGTGGCCAAGTTAGATTTTCCCTTTGATATCCCATATCCTTTGATAAGTGTGTTATGACCTTTTCTTGACTCCATTGCCTAATGAAACAGATATTTTACTATCCTATGTATCTTTCCTAGACCTTTCATGTTCTGTTGTATCAATTCAATCCAACCAAACAAACAAACAAACACCTACACTTAATAACTAGTCTAAAATCAATATCATAAGCACACAAGATAAAATTTTGCAAACAAACATTTGAGAGATCCCTCTCTGAGAATAGGAGGACTAGATCCTGTAACTCTAAATATTGGTTCTGATGTTGCCTTGTCTTTTTATTTTCCAAACTATCAAAACACGGGACACCAACAGGGGGGACCATTCCTGGTTTAAAAATATTGGGAGAGACACCAGTAGAAGGATAACGTCCCTAAGGAGATGGTCCTGATGGTTGTGTCGAGTGAACAATAGTAGGTTGTGAAAGTGGTGGTTGTTTTCTATTTGTACCAGGCCACTTTTGACTAGCCTAATATGCTTGCAACATGCAAATGCTCAATGATTTGGGCTCAGTAATAAGAATGAGGGGACCAAGGAGTGAACCAAGTAAGGTGGAATATTTATAGAATCCTGGTGAAACACTGGTGAGAGGTGCGACGGATTTTTTATCGGCCACCGAAGAAATGATGAACTCAGGGGAGGTTTGCGACTTCGGTTCGTAATATTTCAACTGATCAATGGTGATGATCTTTCCATTGTGGGGGAAGCACGTCTTATGGTGAACCCCATATGCGATAGTTGACATCGCATAGGTGTAGCTACGACCCAAGAGGATATTATAATCCAAGGGGGAATCAATGACTTCTATGTCAATACAAACAGTGTTTCCCGCAAGTGTGACTGGATAATTATGAAAAATTACAAGGGGCTGAGAAGGGTGACCATCCCAAGCATGTAAATTGATGGTGGATTGGGACAGATTGGGGGATCTGATTTTCTTCCAAACATAGGCAGACATCACACAAGTCAATGTGCCCTTGTCAATGATACATCATTGAACATGGGCATTACAAATATTGATTGGTATTTGGAAGCCAATGAATGAAGGTAAGGGGGATGTTTTGACTTTTCAACACCAAATACGGTCAAACGATCATTTGAAGGATCCACAATGCCCCACAGTAGATAGTAAATATTTTCGTTGAGATGGTTGTGTCTGGAGGACTTCCAGCATTTACATGGTGATAGGGAATTGTGCCAAGTCATCTACCATGTTGTAGGTGTGGGAGGCTTTGGAAGAAGCAGCATTTTGACATAATGGCCCTTTAGGGATCTTGTGAATGACCTCTACCTTAGGCTGAGGGATCTGTAAGGGAAAATTTGGTGTCTAAATGGACTCTATGGGTAATTTGGTTGGGGACTCATTTGCAGACGTAGTGGGTTGCTTGTCATATTGGCGCAACCAGGTCTCAAGGTTGACATTTGCAGTATTGACCTCTTCATAATTCATCATGAGAATTTGGTAATCAGGGGTACTAGACTGCGGGGGTTGAGGGGCAGCCTGATCTTGAGGTGGTTGGGCAGCAACATATCCTTGTTGAGGGAAAGGATTAGTGAGCATAACCAGTTGATTTGGCATAGTGTTTAGAGGAAGTGACGCGATGTGTTGTTGTACTCTAGAAGTTGCTTGGGCTTCCCACAACTATCACATATGGGGTAAAAGTGGAAAATCGTGAGTATAATGGCCATGGACACCACAACATGAACAAGGTTTTTTCATACGAAGGGTCTTGTTATTCTTGGGTTGATCACCTTATGTTGGTTTACAGTATTAGGATGGTTCCCTTATGATGCGTTCGGTTGATTACCTTCGCGACCTTGGTTACCTAACGCTTGTTGGTTCTAACTTCCTTTCCCCTTATTATTTTTCTTCAAATTTGGAGGATTAGTCATGCTCTGCTGAGCATACACTTTCCCTTGAGAAGGTGGTGGTTGGTGTGGTAGAGTTTGAGAAGGCACGGGAGGTGGGGGTGCTAATGCCAGAGGGGCTAGAGCGGCAGGTTGTACATAAGGATAGAAAGGAGGTGGGGAAACATTTGGGTAAACAAGCTGAGAAATATTTGGCCCTAGGATCGGTTGATGTGGTTGGGAAAATGCATAGGGTGTGCTTTGACCAAGATACAAGTTTCTTGGAGGAGGATAGATGTTGGAGGAACTGGTCCCCCCTGGGGGTAACCATAAATCATGTGAGGAGGAGCATATAGATGTGTGAGATATCCAACGATACCGTCGGTGGCATGAGATGACCCCAATGCATTGGCATCACCAGGTTTAGGAAGGTATGGTAAAATAGTATAAACATAACCATACTGGGTGTATATCAAGTCATATTTTAATGTGACCTGGAGAAAGTCTTGCTCGGACTGAGGAAAATGAGATGTGGCATCTTCACCAATGGGGGCTAAGAGCATTCGAAGAAACTAGTCCATATAGACACGGTCGTCGAATGTAGGAGCTCTACACAAGCTCCTTCTTCTACGCCATTCTTGGGCATGGTCAGAAAGGCTGGTAGCAGAATATTGATGAGATGCGGTCAAAAAATCGGTATCGGTATCATAATGAAGGGGTAATTGGAAATATGACATAAATTATTTAGTGAGAGTCGCAAAAGTGGTATGAGATGTAGCAGGCTAATCGACATACCACTTTTCCACTTCTCCAGTGAGCGTACGTTAGAACAACCAAAGGCGAATGGAGTCATCGGTGATGGAATTAGAAGAACACCACATATGAAAGGAGCGGACGTGATTAGTGGGGTCATCTCTAGTGTTTCCTTCAAACTTAGGAATGTCAAAAGGAATCTTAGTTGGCATAGCTAGCCAACTTGCATCGTGGAGTATGGGGTCATTGATTAACTGGCTAAAATTGGGAAGGCTTAAACCCACCATAAAAGGTAGAAAAAGAGTAGTCGGGATGGTTCCAATATCGGTTCCTCTAGTAGTGGTTCTAGCATTAGGTCCAGGGCCACCACCGGCTTGAGGACCTATGCCTGCATTACCACCTAACATGGTGATGGTATGAAGGTGAGGAGAACTGGGGTCGAAATCAAAGGAAGAACCCAATGAACCAGAATCAGAGTCGGTATGGGGACTTAGGGGAGGACTAACTCGGACCCTATGAGGTGGAGTAAGAAATCATAACAAAAAATGAGGGTGAAGACCTTGGAGTCTCCGTGACAAACACCTTAGGGCGCTATGATGGCAAGTCACAAATGACACGAAAAGGTTGAAGAGTGATAAACAAAGGATCTGTGAGGAAGGTTGATTAATTATAATATTTGTCTCTTGTCTTGGCGGTGTAAACCAAGCGCTTTTCACTTTAGGTGTGAGTGTGTGCAATCCATGTGTAATTTTAATTAAGCCCATATCGTTTTTTAAATAAAAAAGAAATTTTTTGAAGTGATGTACATAAAACTAAAATGACAGTAAAATAAATAACTAATCATGCATAAAATCACCCCAAAATAAGGCTCCCAAACAACCAGAATAAAAGGTGGGAGAAAATGACTCAAAATAAACTAAAATGGCCAAGAGATCTAATGTCAAAGGAAAATGGATCTAATGACTCCATACTTCTGGAAATGACACAAAAACAGTGAGAAACTAGAGGGGAAAACTGTTGAAACAGACAAGGTTAAAGGTGAAAAACCTAGGTCAAACCAAGGGACCCTAAGGAAAAGGAAAAACAAACTTAAGAGAGAGTTTTGGATGTTAAAATAACCTATCTTAAAGGATCTGTATATAACATGGATCAGACCCTGAAACAATCGTCGAAAGCACTGCAAATCTTAGACTACCTACTCAACTCAATTCCTCCTAAAAAGGTGGAAGTGTACTGAAACCCTAGGGGGCTTGTTTCTACTTCAAGGAGACAAACTGAGCATATACAGGCCTAATACGGGCTGAGACAAAGGTCAGACAACCCAAAATAGTGATCTCGGAAAATCCTGACAGATGTAGAAAAATTCAAAAAAAATGTTCCAGATCGCAGTTTATGACCTGTGGATAGGTGAAATCACAGTTTATGGGAAGAAAAGTGAGAGTTCAGGGTGAAATCACATTGTTTGAGATGAAAAGTGTGATTTTCTTCTCCTTGGTTCTCGGATGGCAGGTTGCGGAAAAATTGTTGTCTCCAGCACGGTTGTTACCTATGTTACCTGCGGAAAACACCAGAAAACATCCGAAAGTTAGAATTTTTACTATTAGGGGATAAAAGTTTAAAAAAAACATCAAGAGATTGAAAAAATTTAGCTGGTGTGAAAAAAAACCGTAACAACAGAAATGACTGCTTAATTCTTTAGATTTGCAATAGACATTTAGAACAAATGCTGGAAAAACCTAGATCTATGCAGCAAAAGTAGCTAAACAATGAGAATAAATAGTAATTACTCCAAGCATCCAATAGAAAAGACAATATTTAATGAATAATTTCATATATTATAACACCTGGTGAAGGAAACGAGTAGATGTTACAATTCCCCCTCAATGGGATGGGTTCTTGGTTGTCCTCAACGCTTCAGCTTCAGAAGTTTCTCTCTCTGAAAGGTGTAGAAAACCCAAAATGTATGTTGAACTAAAGTGGGAGATCAAGAGGAAAAAGAAAATAGTAGTGACAATGAGAATGATCAAAGTCCGGCAATGAAAATGATCAAAGTTCGACAATGAAAATGATCAAAGTGAAGAATGAATGTAAAAACCCTCCTATTTATAACAAAATATTGAGTTATCCTCTATAATGGCGAATAATAAAATATTATTAACCAAGATCTAGATCTAACCACTTGGAGTATTTTATTATAATTTGTTGGAGGGAAAAGGTATTTAAATTGGTTAAATACCTTTATTTAGAAATAATAAAGAAATAAACGATTTATTTATCATTTCAAGAATGTGGTTAAAGAATAATAAACAAAGAATGATTTGTTTAATTATTCCTAGGTGACCTAGTCAAATTTAACAAGGAATAATAACTAAATAATGATTTAATTAATTATTCCTAGAGAAAAATAAGAAAAATAATGATTTATCTTATTATTTCTCATATTTGGATTAAATATGACTAGGAATATTATTTAAACAATGGTTTAATTAATTTTTCATAGAGGAAAGTCAAATAGATAAGGATTTATTGAATTATTCCTCATGGGGTTTCTTTCTTAACCAGAAATAACTTAATAAAATATGGTTTATTAAATTATTTCTTATAGTGAAAGTAATTTACTATGGTAAAATTGGTCTTACATGGTGTACTTCGATCCATCTAATTAGAAATGGTTAGATGACCAATTTTTGGAGTTGTTCTTGTTGTTCATAGCTCAGTTTCCTTCTTATTCGAGTTGTTCTTATTGTCCATAGCTCAGTCTTGTTGTCTTGTGAGCTGATCTAGATATCTTTAGGGTAGCTCTACTAGTGTGAAGAGCTAGTCTTCTATCTTTTAGATATTTTTAGGTGTCAAAAATCAGCTCACTACATGTTAAATCCATGATAGCTCAAAGGAAGCAATATAAAGTAGGGTCAATGGTGAGATACGAACCAATGGATATGAAACTACTAGAGGAAGACCCTACATTCACTCAAGCATTTGCTAGCATGGGGTGCCTTCGTTTCTGTCAGAAGCCACAGGGTTACCATGGGAAAATTTCCAGATATTTTGTTATTTACTTCACAGGACAGAGTCTAAAGTGGGCATCCAGAAGTACTTCACTTGTGAAGGCAAGTTCAACATGGTCTACCAATACCATTTCAATTTGCTTGTGCATTTCGCAAGTAAACAACCCCTTGATATTAATTTTTATCTGTTTATAAGTTTGGGAAAGATGGCAGATCCAAGCCAAGCTTGATGCCAGTAACACTTCTATTTTCCATTATGGACTTATTAAATTGATGGTTGTTAAAGGATTGAATAGGCTGAATAGAGATTGGCTCACCTTTATATTTCTAAGTGGATATGAGTTAGATATTTCCACCCCCAGGAAAGCTCCAAAGTCCAAATCCATAACCCCTAGGGAGGAGAAGAAGCCTAAGGCTTAGCTTGTATCTGAACATAAAACAAAGATAGAGCCTATAGCTAAACATGTAGCAAAACCTAGGGCAGCAGAAAAAACTTCTACAAGAACCAAGACAAAAAGTTCTATAAGCACCAAGAGGAGGATGACTAGAATCTAAAGCAAAGCGAAGGGTAAGCTGTCAGATATATTAGAAGCAATTGAGATTGAATAAAGTCCTATTGATATTGAATAAAGCCCAATTATATAGCCTGTAGAGATCAAGGAGGCAGAAACCAAAAAGAAGAGCAAGAGAGCCAAGAAATTGGATTTCACTCAAGAAGAATTAGGTTTTATTTTCAAACCTAGAAAGCCTATCACAAGATCACAGCAGCCAAAAGAAAAGATGCCTAAGCTACCCTTACAAGAAAAAATGCTAGATGTACCTCCAGCAAAAACAAATCCAGTGAAGAAAAGGAAAGGCAAGGAGCATGTACAGGGAAAAAGTGAAGTGTAGGTTTTACAAGAAAAATTAAGAGATGCTAGAAATGAGGTGATAGAATCAAAATTAATTTTTGAAGAATTGAAGGAGGATATATCAAAGCAACTTGATTTTTATAATAATGTTGTAGATGAATCTAGAAAAATGTTAAAGAGAACATTGCCTTTGCACAGAATGATGAAACACTTGTGCAAGAGGAACATATGGTTACAAGAAGATAGGAGAAGGTTGCAGGGGAAAGTTAGAGCTTTAGAAACACAAATTGAAATGATCCAAGATGAGATTTTGAAGAAGGATCTCAAGATTATTGCTGAAATTGATGGAACTCCATGAATATGGTAACATCATAATTTTTTTATTATGCTATGGATAATCAATATTTTTAGTAATATAAATGATTGTATATGCTATTAGAAATTACTTGGAGGTGGAAGAAATATTGAAAAGAAAAAATCTCATAAAGTTGACAGTTTCATAGCGACTCACCATATTGAAGGTGAATATTTGCTACAGATTGTTGTAGCATTTCATGGAGGAAAACACAAGTTTAAAATTCATCAATGGGAGTTCTCAAAGCATTTTTTTAGCTTATAAACATCAAAGAAGACCATATAATTGTGAGAAAATTCATATGGGTAGCAAAAGGGTGTTTTTTTCATTTGCTACCAAACTGCCTATACTCTGTTTTTTCCAGCGTAGTGAAGATTTGATGAATACTTTGGAAAATCAAACAGTAAGGTAATGGATAAAAAACAAGTCAAAGGTGTCCACATCATCAACTTATGAACTCCTATTTTTCAGGGAGACATCTCAACAGGTTATAAGTTCAACCTCCACGTGGCATCCAACTCATCATTCCAACATTCCAGCACTCCAACACATCAACCATCTAGCACATCAGCAGTTATTTATATTCGATGAGGATCATCAGAAAAAAAATTTTAAGTTATTAAATGATAATAGACTCCTTTTTGTATTGAAATTCTGTTGAAATATAAATATCCCTATAAAGGCTCCATGTTTTGTAATTCAACTAGAATTAGGTCTCTTAGCTAAAGCATCAAGTCTAGCCCAGGTGGCAGATGATTGTAATGGAGGCCTCACTCTATATATGTGGAAATGTTTCACTTTGAATGGGTTGACAGATGATATGAGAGAACCACCCTTGTAATCTTTTCCTACAGTTAATATAAATTTTCATTAGACTATCTTTTTCACCTGAGATTCTGTTTTGGAACATATGTTTACCTCCATGTTTCATGTATTGTTATCAGTTTCATAGAAATTTTATTACTTGGAATTCATGTTATATTCTCCAACTTCCTTCATTTGCTATGTTTTTACTGTAGATGTTTATCTCACACCAGTTCACAACCAAAATTTCTTCAGCTTCCATGAAATTATTTTTTTTGTAATTTATTTTCCTTACTGACTCCATGCCCAATGGTGTTTTTCATCATACTCTTTCACCTGCAAAAAAATCACATAACAAGTACAAAATTAGCCTTCTAATATTTTGAGATTTATACTAAGAACCTTATAGGTATTTTGAGAGATCCCTCTCAGACTAGAAGGGCTAAATTTGAGTTAAAGTTTTGATTGAAATAGTTATGTTGGGTTGGAGGTTCACACAGCCCAATAGATTCAGTAGCATCTCACAACTTAATGCCAAAGGTCATCATAGAAAGATTGGGTTTGGACATAACTAGACCATACAAAGACTTGTTTTCATTTTATTCTAAGAGGGTTCAATATATTGGTCTAATCAAATATATTGTTGTTGGTTTGACTCAATTCCTTTCTCAAATTGTAATGATGGAGATAATAGTAGCTGATATTCCACCAAAATTCAGCATGCTTTTATCTAGATCATGGGCTTCCAAAATCAAGGGAATCGTGCAAATGGACATAACCTATGCCACTATCCCTATTTTTGGTGAGAAAATGAGATTGTATATATATTAAAAGATGGCATATATGGTCAGCAGCAAAGAAAACCTCAAAATGTCCCATTTTATGTAGTGGAAACTAAGTTAGGATCCTCCATTATTTTTAATGAAATCACTAGTGAAACTGAAAATCAGCAAAAAGAAAAAAATCAACAAATTGAAGAAATTGAGAGATAAGGTTGGTGGAACATGAGCTTTTATGGTGTTTCTGGAAGAAATGGAACTGGTCCAGGCATTTGGATAATCAACCCAAGATATGAGAGTAAGTTTTTCTCCTACAAACTCGATTTTGATTGCACAAATAACATGGCAAAATATGAAGCTCTGTTTTTGGGTTTAGAAGTATTAAAAAACTTAGGTGCTAAAAATATTTCAGTCTTTGGTGATTCTAAGTTAGTCATCAAATAGGTGAATGGCCCCTATCAAATGAAGGATGTTAGAATGAGAGCATACATAAATCTAATTCTTGAAATGCCAAAAAATTTTAGGAACACAATTTCACCATCAAGCCCAGAGACAATAATGGTATTGCAGACTCCTTGGTTGTTTCAGCCAGTCTATTTAAAATTCCCATTCATTCAAGCAAGAAATATGAAGTTGAAGTCAGACATAGGCCAGCCATTCCTGATAACATAAAAATTTGGCAGGTAGTTGACAATGATCAACAAGTCAGAAATTTTCTTAAACTGAAAGAAGAGTTTGAAACCATTCAAGTTGAACAAGAGAACATGTTTGTTGAAACCAAAGCCAGTACAAAAGTCATCCAGCCGAAAAAAAAAAAAAAAATAAATAAATAAATAAATAAAATAAAATAAAATAAAATAAAAAAAATGTATTTCTAAGGGAACGATTCCTATTGAAAAAAATTTGACCAAAATGATGTAGCTAAGAGTCCTAATATTAAATCTGATGATGAAGAGGTCACAAATTGTAACCTTGGTACTGCAGAAAATCCGAAGTTTGTCAAGATCTCCAAGTTCCTTTCTTATGAGGTAAATCAGAGGTATATTGACTTGATGAAGAGATACATAGATGTATTTGCATGGAGTTATGCATATTTGAAAAGATATGATCCTAGTATCATTCAACATACAATACCCATAAAGTAAAATGAAAATCCTTTCAAACAAAAATTGGGGAGAATAAATCCATTACTTCGACCATTGATTGAAAAGGAGATTAAAAAGTTGTTTGAAGCAAATATCATAGTTCCATTGAGGTTTTCCAAGTGGTTAGATAATTTTGTACCTCTAAGGAAGAAAAATGGGGAGATTAGGATATGTATTGATTTCGGAAACTTCGAAAACTTGAATAAAGCCTCACTAAAGGATAGCTATCCTCTTCCCAAGATGGATCACAAATTGCAGAACATTGTAGGATCACAAAGGATGTCAATATTATATGGTTTCTCAGGCTATAATAAAATATTGGTGCATCTATATGACCAAGAGAATACAACTTTTACCACGCCTTGGGGAACATTTATGTATGCAAAGATGCCCTTTGGACTCATGAATGTAGGAGCGACCTTTCAGAGGGAAATTGAAATTGCATTTGTAGAATAAAAGGATAATTATTTGGTTGTTTATTTGGATGAAATCATTGTGTTCTCAAAGAAGGAAGAAGAGCATCTCAAGCACTTGGAAATGATTCTTCAAAAATGTAGGAAAATTGGTATTTCTCTAAACCCCACCAAAAGTGTTTTTTCTTTGACAGCTAGAAAGTTACTCGATCATATAATATCAAAGAAGGGGATTAATATTGATCCAAGTTGGGTTTCTGCTATTCAGAAGATAGATATTCCCAGAAATAGAAAATAAATTCAGTATTTTTTAGGCAAGGTGAATTTTGTTAGAATATTTATCCCTAACTTTGCAGAAATTGTGAAGAATATCACCAAGATGCTTAAGAGGGATTGTGATATTAAGTGGAAATCAGAGGCTAAAAATTCCTTTGAAGAGATCAAGAAGGATCTTACCCAAGCTCCAGTACTCATAAACCCTGATTTTTCAAAAGAATTTATGGTTTTTACTTTCGCTTCAGAACATACAAATGTAGGAGTATTGTTGCAAAGAAAACAACAAGGTAATGAACAACCTATTTATTTTTTCAGTGGGACAGTTGGAAATTATGAATTGAAGTACAACATTATGGAGATGCAAGCTTATGCTTTGATGAAGGCACTTAAATATTTAAGATTTTATGTCATCCATTCACACATTTTTGCTTTTGTACCTAATGTTGTAGTAAAGGATATATTAACCCAATTTGATCCAGATGGTAAGAGGAATCAGTATATTGTCACTTTGCTGGAATATGATTTTGGGATCAGACCTAAAAAATTTGTGGAAGGAAAAGGACTAGAAAATTTGATGACTCAATCAAATTTTGACTGTCTAGACATGAATTTTACAGCAGAAATTTCAGATGTGATTGCAGATGAAGAGTTGATCCCTATTGAAGAAAAGTTCACTATGTTAGACTAGTATAAAGATGTCATTTTTGTTTTACAAAATCATAAAGCTCCTCCCAAATTAACAAAGTCAAAATCTAGATTTTTTAAGTTCAAATATGTGAGGTACTGCACCTTGAACAGAAGTTTGTATTGGAAATACACAGGTGGAATACAAGCCACAGATTCAGTAATCATATATTTTCTCGAGAATAACATCCTATCAAGGTTTGGTTGTCCAATGAATATCATCACTGACAATTCTTAGGCCTTCAAGTCAAAGAAGTAGGTAATTTTTTGCAACCAGTATAATATTACCCTTGGTCACTCTACAGCCTATTACCCTCAAGGGAATGGCTTGGATGATTCATCAAACAAGAGCCTAGTCAGAATTATCAAGAGAATTTTGCAGGAAAACAAAAGGTCATTGCACTTGAAACTTAAATTTGCTTTATGGGCTGACAGAATTTGTACTAAAATATCCATAGGGACTTCTCCTTATGACTTGGTTTATGGGGTTGAAGTTGTTTTTCCTAGCTCCCTTGGAGTTTCGATGATGAAATTGTTGCAAAGATTGGAGGAAGATCCAAATGCAATTCAAAGGAGGATCAATCAGTTGATCGCTTTGCAAGAAAAGAGAGAAGAATTATACACCAATTATCAACAATCTCAAAACAGAGTTAAAAGGACATTTGAAAAAAAGACAAAAGAAGAAAATTTTAATATTTTGGATGTATTTTTGAAGTGGGAGGCTAAGATGGAAGACAAAGGGAAACATGGAAAGTTTGAAAAAATTTGGAAAGGGCCATATAAGATCTCAACCTATCATGGAAATAACACTTTTATACTGCAAGAAATGAATGGTTAGTTGTGTAAAGGAGGGCATGTCAATGGCAGGCTTCTCAAGAATTATTCCACCTTATTCAATTAGTTGGAAGAAACACCATTGTATATATTCCATTTTTCATTTCCCATTTGCAAGTGCGGATGATATTTTCAAAAAATTTGAGCCTAAGGTGAAGGCCATAAGGACTTGGAGATGACATCATCAAAGTTTTAGTTTTCAATTCTCAATAAGGCAGCTAGTCTTCTAGTTCCTTGTTGCACCACAAGGGCACAACATCCCCATTGGAGCCATTGTTATCCAAGATAACACTTAGGTTTGTCTTTGAGTCAATTTTGTTAAGTTAGTTAAGGTTTTGAGTTTTTCTTCAAAATAATCACATTTACAAAGGTTATTTCTATCATAAAATTAGTTTGTAGGGTCATTATGAATTTTAGTAGGGTGTCATCATAAAAGTGAAAATAAAAAACTCCATGTGTCTTAAGCTCATTTATTCATGATTGGAAATTTAGTTTAGCAGACTTTCGCAGCAACTCCAGTTAGAAAAGCTAAGGGTTTTCTACTGAAGTTCATGACACTTCCGTAGTGAATCTCTCTCTTCATACACTTGTCCCACTATGGAAGTCTGTTATCATGGTAACGGTAAGGAAATAATACAAGAGTTTTAAAACGATTATGGTCAGAGTCACGTGAGTCATGATTACATGTCATTTGTCTTATCCCTCATTCCCAAATGCGTACACATTATAGCTTCATTCCCATTTTAGTTCTCTTTCCATTTTTGAATTAGTTTTCTGTCATAGCTCGGATTTCTTCTTGTTCAAGCTATTCTCGTTGTCCATAGCTTAGTCTTTTGTCTTGTGAGCTGGTCTAGCTGTCTTTAGGGTAGGTATGCTGGCGTCAAGAGATGGTCTGTTGTCTTTTAGATATTTGCAGGTGTCAAAAAGTAACTCATTGTGTGATAAATCCATGGCAACTCAAAGTAAGCAATATAAAGGAGCGTCAGTGGTGAGATATGAACTAATGGATATGAAAATACTGGAGGAAGATCCTACATTCACTCAAGAATTTTCCAACGTAGGGTGCCTTCATTTCTGTCAGAAGCTACAGGATTACCATGGGAAAATTTCCAAATATTTTTACTATTTACTTCACAGGGACAAAGTCTAAAGTGGTCATGCTAAACTTTTTTGTGTTCCTTGATACCATTTCTCATGCTACATAAATCCCTAAGTCTATAGAAATGTGGTTTAAAGTGAAAAAATTTCAGTTCCGGAATTGTGATGAGTTTATTAAGAGCATAGAAGAATTAATATGAAGAAAGGAATTCCCATAACTTGCCTGAAAGAATATTATTATAAACTCTTGATGGCCATTCATAAATAATTCACTTGTGAAGGCAAGTTCAAACATGGTCTACCAATACCATTTCAAATTTCTTCTACATTCCACAAGTAAACAACCCATTGGTATTCCTCTTTATATGTTTATAAGTTTTGGAAATATGGTTGACAAGGTCCAAGCCAAGCCTGATGTCAGTAACACTTACGTTTTCCATTATGGTCTTATTAAATTTCTAGTTGTTGAAGAAATTAATAGGCTAAATAGATAGTGGCTCACCTTTATATTTATAAGTGGATATGAGTTAGATATTGCCACCCCTAGGAAAAATCCAAAGTCCAAATCCATAACCCCTAGGGAGGAGAAGCAGCCTGAGGTTAATCCTATAGTTGAAACTGAAGTAGAGATAGAACCTATAGATGAACACGTAGCAGAACCTCTGGTAGCAGAAAAAATTTCTACAAGCACCGATAAAAAAACTTCTACAAGCACCAAGAGGAGGATTACTAGAGGAAAAAGCAAAGGGAAGGGTAAGCTGTCAGATATCTTAGAAGCAATTGAGATTGAAGAAAACCCAATTTCATAGCTTGTATATATCAAGGAGGTAGAAACCAAAAACAAGAGCAAGAGAGCCAAGAAATTGGATTTCACTCAAGAAGATTCAAGTTTTATTTTCAAACCTAGGAAGACTATCACAAGATCGCAGTAGCCAAAAGAAAATATGCCTAAGCTACCCTTAGAAGAAAAAATGCCAGAGGTACCTCCAGCAAAAACAAAGCCAGTGAAGAAAAGGAAAGGCAACGAGCTTGTACTGGAAAAAATTGAAGTGGAGGTTTTACAAGAATAGTTAAGAGATGCTAGAAATGAGGTGATAGAATCAAAATTACTTGTTGAAGAATTGAAGGAGGATATATCAAAGAAACTTGATTTTTATAATAAGGTTGCAGATGAATCGGGAAAATTTTTAAAGATAAAATTTCCTTCGCATAGAATGATGAAACACATGTGCAAGAGGAACATATGGTTACAAGAAGACAGGAGAAGGTTGCGGGGGCAAGTCAGAGCTTTAGAAACACAAATTGAAATGATCGAAGCTGAGATTTTGAAGAAGGGTCTCAAGATTATTGTTGAAATTGATGGCACTCAATTTATTCCTAAATAAGAACTGGCTTTTCGTTCCCCTTGATATGCTTTGGCTCAAAATAAGAACATGCATCAGACTCTGAAGCTTTTAGCTCAACCACCAATGACTCCTTGGCACAACACTCATTTCTGTTCTGGGTAGGGATCTTGTGAAACTCACACCAATTTCCTTTGTCCTTATTTATTATCATGGTTTCGTTCCTTTCTTGTGGCTTTGATTGCTTGTCTTGGGTCATTACACCTTGTTTCTATCCTTTTTTCTACGGTTTGGGGGTTCTCTTGCTCTGCTTCAAATTTGCAAATCCAAAGTCACACTTCTTTTGTTTAAATTTTTGTTTAATCTTGGTAGCATGTCAGTATGATGCACCAAGCGAGGAGATGTCAAGGAACTCCATTTATTCCTAAATGTATTTATGTAGACAATTGCGATACTTGAGAAACAAATTTTTCTTAGTGTCTTTGATACCCAACATTGTGCGTTGAGTATGAAAAATATTTTTAATATCATGCACATCTTGGTCCCTTTTTTGTTGTAGTATGGTCCATTGTATGTACTTTTGTTCATATCTCCCCACAAATTAATACTTATCCTTGAAAGTGTCCTGGAAAGAGTTCCAAGAGGGTTTAGATATAAATAAAGAGGGTTCCTTTAACCTTATCTCAAATTAAGTTTACCACTAGTCCTTGACATGGGGGTATCCTTAAGCAGTGAAAAAGTAATATTTTCCCTATCGGAGAAACTATGGATGGAAATATAACCTTCCAACAAAATTAACCATTTATATACAACATTTTAAGGCAGTCAACATTGAAAACTAGGTGCAGGCCAATGAATGAGGGAATGTTGAGCTCAAAATAATTGGCACCCATAGCCTTGATTATGGTGTAACTCCCATATCATAGTGATCGAAGCTTCTGATGGGCTCCAGTAAGGTGTTTTCAAATGTAACCAAACTTTGTCACCCACTTAAAACTTATATGGGACCCGATATTGATCACGGTGTTGTTTGTACTTGGCATTAGTTTTATTCATGATATCATGGATCTGTTGGTGGATCTTGGATGTGATCAATAAATATGGTGGCTTTATTAGCTTCAGACTGAACATGTGCAAATGATTCTTATGTAGTCGCAAGAGGCATTATGACATCAATGGGACATAGTGGTTGAAATCCCATGCCCAATTAAAAGGGGTTGTTTTTTTTCAAGCTATGGAGAGATATGTTATAATTGTGTTTCACATAGGTGATACTATCGTCTCATGTTCGTGGATTCTTGGAGTTGTACATGCGTAGTGTGTGCACTATCATCCAGTTAACAACCTCTATCTGGCCATCATTCTATGGATGTAATGTGATCGACTTGGGGAGATTAGTGTCCAATAAAAACTAGAGTGTGCTTGGGAAATCGCTATCCCAATATGATATAATGGTCTGTGTAATCCCAAAATGAACCCACACTCGTTCAAAGTATATTCTACTGTGATGCTCTTATTGCAGGCCATCAATATAGCCATATTAGAAAATATACCAATGACCACAGATACACAATCAATATCATGATTGATAGAAGGGAGGGTAGACATATAGTCCATGGAGATGGATTCCCAAGGTCATCCAAGAGTGTTAGAAATTGTAGCTAGAAAGGCTCAATTTGACTTATGCCTTAGTCAAATTGAGTAATTCAATTTTTCACATTAGCATGATGACCTGGATTATAGTTACCTAGAGCCTTACATGGCCTTGTCTAATATTTAAGTCAATAAATTCAAGTTATAGGCTTGTCGTAGAGTTGTGCATATAGTGATTGCTAAAATTTAGCAATCTAGCTTAGTTATTTTTTGTTGAACTCAGTTGACTGAGATAAAGTCATTAATTGTGTTAGTTGAAGTTCAGTTGAGTATTATAATTGTTTTTAACTCACTGATCTCTCTATTAAACTATTCAATCAGATAAAAATATCCCATACATGCATGGAATTAAAATTTCCTCGATGGAGTGGAGGAAAATGAACATTGTAATTATCAATTGTATACTAGTTGAGAGTACATGCTTGGTAATTAAGAAGATGATCAATTAATTTGGAATTGTGTGAGGAAATAGGGAATTCCCCCATTATTTAGGATCTTTATTTCTCCTCAAATGTGCAAGGAAATAGGAGAAATTTGGAGGATTTAATTGGATAAGTGTTGGCTAGACTAGGACAGACAGTAGGAGAACATGTTTCAGTGAAAGGTGTGCTTTAGAGTTAAAGCAAGACATTATAATAGTTTCTCATTCTAATATTATTAATGAAAATTTGTGGAGGTTTTTTTCCCAGTTTGGTTCCCCTGTAAATCATTGTGTTCTTGTGGTTATGATGGTTGCATGTCATTGCATGGGTTTCCAAATTGTGATTTCCATTCCATATAATTTTAAAGGAAATTTGTCATCTCTTGTTTTCAGTTCGAATTCATCATTCGTAGAAAATGTATATTAATTTATACATGGTATCAGAGCATGAAAACACAATAGAAACCAGTCAATAGATATTCTCCTTCAGAAATTTCGATTTGCAAATTTAGTGAAATAATTTTGTTTCGTGCAGAAAAACATCTTTCAACGGATTAAGATTGGAGTATTCCTTTGAGGGAACCTCAAATTTTATAGCTTGGAAGGACAATATGGAAGTTGTACTCAATGATAATAGAGTGCTAGATTACACCCAAACTGACATTCTAAAACCAGCAGCATTAGATGCATAACAGTTATCCCAGTGGAAGAAGGATACTACAAAAGCTAGGAGGATCATCCTGAAGGGTGTGAGAGAACACATAGTCTCGAATTTACATGGAGAGGAGACTCCATTTTCTATGTGAAGACCCTTATTAAATTATTTTAAAATAGCAGTGATTTTAGGAAATTGGCATTGAGGGGCAAGCTAAGAAACATCTGCATGCAGAAAAATGAAACTATTCCACACTATCGCTCCAGATTCACTAAGTTTAGAGATGAATTTGGAGGAGTAGGATAAAATGTGCCATATTCCAATATAGTGATCCTAACTCTTCTTGGCCTTCCGAAATCCTAGAACAACTACTATGACTCTGTAAATGGAAGGGAAAATTTACCAAATAAGGAGAGACTTTGGTCTGATTTGGTGCGGGAAGAAATTCAAAGGAACACTAGAGATGGAATAACATCCAAATATGAGGAGGAAGAGAATTTTTACTTGGTTGGGAAGGGTAATAAATTTAAGGGAAAGAAGGCCCAAAGAAATACATAGTCAAACCAGAGAAATTGAAAGAAGAAGGAACTAAAAAAAATAAATTGTTTTCACTGCCACAAATATGGGTATTATGCCCAAAAGTGTCTACACAAGAAGTCTAACAAGAAGCCTTCGGGAGGAGCGGGAAGTGAATAACTTTCCTCAAAATTCAGACTATACTTCACCCTAATTGTATGCATTTCCAACATTGTAATTAGAAGTGTGTGGTATCTATATTTAGGTGACTCGCTTCATATGACAAGATGCAAAGAATTCTTCAGTATCCTAGAGTAGAAGGATCTTGAGATACACATCAAACTTACGGATTATGGGAGGTATAGTACCAAAGGAATTGTAAATATAGCCTTTAAGAGGGAGTTTGATCTAAATTTATGTAGGAACACAATAAAATACATAAAAAGACATAAACACAGAGATGCAGTGGAAATAGTACTTCATTTCATTAATATCAAATAACATAAATATGCTTACAGACATAATTAAAATAAACTAGCTAGGGCGCCAGTAGCTTATCTCTTAGAAGAGATGTGGTGGCTATAGGCCTATGAATTGTGTTAAAATGAGGCTTGAAGGCCTAGTTATTTTTGAGAAACAATGGAAAACTATAAACATCCAAAAACCTAACTCTAGGAGATGAAGCGCCAAAATTATGGGCCCTGTTTGGGTAAATTGGTACATCAACTTCCCGAGGATGTAACTTTGGCATATGATCTTCGTTTGACATGATAAATACCTTTTTAGAAATATATATCCAAGGAATAAAACTTTTTACATGAACAACATTGAAGGAAATTCCATGTTGCTCCTGGTTTTCTCAAAAAATGTCGTTTAGGGCCTCAAAATGGCTCTGAAAGTTCAGGACCTGAAAAATTGCCAAAAATAGTAATATGTGCTGAAACTAAAAAAATGAAAGAACCAATGGTGGGAGTCCAAATGGAATAGGTTGGTGGCCACCAATATCCACCTAGATCATTCATGTCCCCTTAGGAAGCAATGGTCCCCATTGCGTTGAGTTCCTCCATGAGATGAGGCCAATTATGTTAAACTTGGTATTGGATTTATTGAAGATGCCATGGACCTGCTGGAGGAAATGCTGGATGCATTCAATAAATTTGGTTGCTTTATCAACCTTAGATAGTACATGTGGATTATGTTTATGTGGTTGCATGAGGTATGGAAACATCAGGAGAAGACGTGCCTGGGATCAGATCAATGGAGTGCTTGACCTGACAGTGTAGAGGAACCTTCGTGGGTGAGGATAAAATGTCCTCATACTCCTCCACGAATTTTTCCATTCTACCACGACCTTTGCTAAAGTGAGGTTCTTTTCATTTCTTCTATCGACAAGGAATTGTAGTGGAGAACCCTTCACCCACATCTCCGAATGTAAGAGATGCTCCCCCACCTCTGGATCCTCAGTGTTATCACAAAATTGGACCTGATATGCTGCTAATCAAATCAATTTCATGTAATTGTTTCAAACCAATCTTTTGATTGAGGCTTATCCTCCTCAACCTGAGAGGGCTCTCTCAAGGGTTAATGATTTTGATAAAAGTATAGATGGCTAACTCTATGTGGGGTAATAATAAGATAAATGATAAATGTAGGTTTAAAATCACATCAGCAAGTACACATTGGGCTTATGGAGTCAAAATAGTCTCAGTAAACCAATCAATCTACTTAACATGGAAGTTTAGGTATATCAAAGTTTTAGTCAAGAGATGCACATATGAAACTGTAAAAAACACAGTCAGTTTGTCTATATAGGAAGTCAAAGCATCAAAGATTAATTTTGAGTAACATAGACAGACACCACTACAATAATATAGTAAAAATATGTAATTATAACAATAACACACTAGAACTCCTTCTGAATCTCAATTTGGCTAAGTAGAAATCTCTGTATTTAGTTGAAAACCAGTCACTTACAATAAACACAGTATTTTTCCAAAAAATGTCCAACCCTTAGCATATTCGACTTCTTGATATTTTATAGATCATTTATAACATAAGATAACCTTATATGATGCTAGATACATTGAACTCTTGACTCTTTGACACGTTGCCTAACCATATGACATGGTATTTATTACAAAATTACAGCTAATCTACCAAACGATCCTATTACAAATAGGATTCACACTCTTAATCACCTATCTATAACAACCTTATATTAATTAAATTACATCCTTTGAAAAATGTATTAACACCTGCTCGAATCTAGATGATTGGCTTTAAATCTTGATGACCATAATGTTGACCTCCATCAAAACAGGAAACAGTCCCCTATTTTCTAGGCATAGGGTCCTTTGCAGTTTTGAAATGTTCTGACCATCATGAGTTCATCATTTTGAGGTCCTTTGCTATTAGGAACTGAAGTAACACCTGCCAAAAATCCTCCCTAAGCTCCAACTGTCCCAAACCATCTTTACACTGTTCAAATGAGCTGCAATAGATTGTGCTACGAAAATAACACAGTTTTGTAGCGCTTTTCATAGCGCATCTCTTTTACCCTTTCTTCTTCAAAATCTTGACCTCTTTCCTCCAAAACTGACTTAATTATCTTTAAATACATCCTCCTCAACATTTTCATTTCTTAATTCATGTTTTTAACCCCCCAAAATTTGATAAAAAATGGAAAAAAAGCTGCTACAGCAGTTTCGTAGCGCTTTTCACCCTTTTTACATTGTTTGCGCTATGAAACTGCTGAGTGAGCAATTTTGTCCAAAATTTTCCAAAATGAAAATTGTAGTTGTGCCAAAACTCAAAATAAAATTGATTCCATTGTATCAAAAAGCCATATGAACTGAAAACACAATCATTTTAGCCTTCATGAGGTCCTTTCTTCATTTTTCACTTAATTTAGCTTTAGACTCTTTAATGATTGTCATTTTAACACCTTTGTTCTTTAACTCATCCTGAGTCAATTTCAGTTGTTGCTCCAAGTCCTCCACTTGATCTTTAAGCCTCCTGTTATTAGCTCTTAAGTGAGTATTTACTACTCTAACAAATTTATCTTCCTTGATGGTTGGAACTATCCATGTGAAAAATTGCTCTGCATTGCTTGGAGTTTCAGAAATATCACCAATTTTACCTTCCCACAGTTCCTTCATTCTTTTGAACTATGCTTTCTCAATACTGTGCTTTCTAGCCCTCTTTCTCATCATAGAAATTTCTTGGTTTTCCAACTTCAATTTCTCCTCAAGATGTTTAAACCCTGTCATTTCTTCTTTTCCCTTCTTTGCTCTGTTGGTTGTATGCTTCACTGCAGGTGTTGATAAATCAACAACTTCTTCAGGGGATTTAGCTATCTCAATAGGTTTTTGAACTTCCTTTCTGCTTTCACTAAGTTTCTTAGCATGCCTAGTTGTAGGTTTCCTTGCTTGAAAGATGAAGGTTGCATTTTCACCCTCAAACTCAAGCTTCTTTGCAGACTTAGCTTTTTTTTTATTTAGGCTCATCTACTCCAATGAACTCAGCTTGAACAATGGGTGTCTCCTCTATGTCAATTGCATGCAAGATGTCATCTAAGTTTCCCTTTATCACTGGGGTGTCCTATGTATCTGTAGCAACTATTTTTCCCTTTAATGTCATTTCTTGGCTTCTTGTTACTCTTTTGATTTCCTGCCTGCTGACATCTTGTTTCTATTTTGCCTCTTTGACAATCTTTGACCTCTGTCTTGCAGGTGATGGAGTTGGAGTATCAAGAACTTGTGTCTGCTCTGTCCTTTTCTCAACTTATTTCCTTGGCTTCATTTTTACAAATTCCTTTGGTTTTGCAACTACTGGTTGGCTAGACTCTGCTACTAGTGGTGATGGAGTTCCTTTAGTTTTAGGTTTTCTAGCAGGAGTTAATGCTTCCAAATCAAAACCATTTATAAACAAAAAGGATGACCAATCCCTACCTATCTTCTAAAGCTCACTCAAAATCAATAACTTCATCAAAACATGATGAAACAAAGATGTTTCACAACCTTCATATTTGTCTTGTACTTTATCAACCATTTTAGCAAGACTGCTATGCAGATAAAAGGGAAAATCAAGTGAAGTCTTACCTGTGAAATGCAGAAGAAGCTTGAAATGATATGTGTAAACCTTATGATATATGCCTTCACATGTAAAATAACTCTAAATATTGAACAACAGCTTTTCATAAGTGTCCTTGATGCAGCTTCTAGGGATTGCATTATTTAGGTCCATATCTACATACTCAGGTTTCATGAATTCTTTGCATGGCTCCATATCAAATTTGAAACCTTTAAACCAAGTTTCTTGACCCCTTGGTATCTCTGTCACAGCAGCAATAGTCTCTGGTGAAATTGAAACATTTAGCATCCCAATCTTGGTAGTTGTTCCATTGAAGTTCAAAGGCAAAGTCCTTGGAAACCTGTGTGTGGTACCCCTATAACTTTCACAAAACCGAAGACAAACTACTCTTATGAACGCCTCCATCACTGCTTGATCTTCAATTATGGCCTTCATATCTTCAGGCTCATGTCTCAAGCAGTGTCCCCATATGTGGAATTTATTTTCCTCTGCCATGCTTCACAGAAAACCTATCAGCCTCATTTGATAAATTGAATCAGCCTCGCTTGATTAAGATGTAGAAAACTTGTATGGAACAACCACAGGTTTGGCTTGATACTTCAGAACTTAGACACTCCAATGGAGGCGAAGGAAATGAGAATGACCAATTAAGCAAGATTTTGAATTTGAAATGTCATCTCATAACTGAATTATGCCTCATTCATACCCTATCATGACAATGATGATTGCAATATGGGTAATTACATTGAATCTCATCACTAACTGACTCATCATACCACTAGCCTATCATTTCCCAACAGATTCTGACATATTTCAGCTCAAATGACAAGACAGTTATGAAACCGCGCTTTCGTAGCACCGACAGTGTATTTTTCCCTGTTTGCGCTATGAAACTATTAGCGCTTTCGTAGCGTAAATCAACTTTTTTGAACTAGTGGCACTACGAAAACGTGGATTCTTGGCTAATTGTGGAGTTTTGACCTGAAACTTTATGGAATGACTCCCAAATGGAAATTATGGATATTTGACAATGAATGGACCTTTAAAAGACTTTATTTGAACTTAATGATGACCTTTGAACTTATAAAAATATAACCTACCCTTAACCAAATCCTAAGTTGACTTCTAAACCGAATTTATAACCATGACCAAAAACATCATTGACACAATGTTGTTTTGAAAAATTTTAGGTGATAACACTCAGGATCCTCCCTCTGTAGCTTGGTTGTGGAAAAAATGGAATTAGGATCTGAATCAAATATTGGATTCCCTCTTTCATTGCCCTTGTCTGCTTCTAACTCGGGATCATAACATGCATCTGATTCGGGTGCTTTCAGTTCAACCACCAGTGATTGTTTGGCCCAACACTTGTTTGTGCTGTGAGTGGGGCTGTTATGAAATTCAAACCACTTCCCCATCTCCTTCTTTGGATTTTTGGTGTTGTTTTGAGTCACCCCACTTTGGCTTTTCCCCTTGTTTTGTGGTTCGGGGGCGTCTTTTCCTGGCTTCAGATTCATGGATCCAAAGTCTCACTTCTTATGCTTAAATTTATGCTCGATATTGGCGGCATAACGATATACGATATGTCATGCCAAGCAAGGTAATGTCAAGGAATTCCATTTCCTATTGAATGTATATGTGCAAACATCTATAGTACTCGAGCACCAAATTTCTCTCTGAATATTTAATACCCAACTTTGTGCGTAGGGTATGGAACAAATTCATCAGTTCATGCACATCTTGATCCCATTGTTGCCGCAGCATAGTCCATTGGATGTACTTTTCATCATAGCTCCCCACAGGGTAATATTATTCCTTAATGCCCTCTCAACATGAATTTCAAGTGGGTGCAACCGAGAATAAAGAGGGTTCCCTCTCTTCCTTCTGCTCACAGTAGGTTTCCCTTCAGTATTTGACATGGGGGGCAGATTTGCGGAGTGAAAAACTAATCTTTTCTCAGTCGAAGAAATCATGGACCGAGAAATAACCTTCCAGCAAATTCAACCATCTATCTACGGCGTCTACATCTATTTATCCTTCAAATATAGGAATTTTGAATTTGACCTGTACCTTGAAAGGAGAGGCACCTACAGAGTGGTTTTTGGATGTAGATGTGCCACCAGTGGACAACCATTGACTGATCTGGGAAAAGTTATCCATCATCGTATTCCTTTGTTTCTCGAGGGCCTTCTTGAGCAATAATTTTATAGAATATCCTGCTCCCTCATCTTTCTTTTCTTCTACTGTAGGAGGTCGTCGAGTTTTGCAAGGTTGATCATGCAAGGGTTCAACCAAATCAAGCCCTAACTCCTTATACCCTGACCTCGTTGGGGACATGCAAAGAAAAACAAAGAAAGAGCAGACTGCTCTGATACCACTGATACGGATTTATGCAGGAACACAATAAAATACAAAAATATAAATAAACACAGAGATGTAATGGAAATAATACTTCATTTCATTAATATCAAATAAAAGAAATATGCTTACAAACATAATGAAAATAAACTAGCTAGGGCGTTGATAGCTTATCTCTGAGAAGAGATGTGGTGGCTACAGGCCTCTAAAATGTGTTACAATGAGGCTTGAAGGCCTATTTATTGTTTATAAATAATGTAAAACCATAAACATCCAAAAACCTAACCCTAGGAGATGAAGCGTCAAAAATATGGGCCCCGTTTGGGTAAATTGGTACATCAACTTCTCGGGGACGTAACTTTGGCACATGATCTTCATTTCACACGCTCAATACCTCGTTAGAAATATCTATCCGAGGACTACAACTTTTTACATGAGCAACATGAAAGGGACTTCCATGTTTCTCCCTTTTTTCCCAAAAAATGTCGTTTAGGGCCTCAAAACGGCTCCCGAAGTCAAGGACCTGAAAAACTACTAAAAATAGTAAGTTGTGCTGAAAATGAAAACTCAAAGAACCGATGGTGGGGGTCCAAATGGAATAGGTGGGTGGCCACCAATATCCACCTGGATCATATTTAGGCTCACATATTCATCTGAAACATGTTGAAGAAGAATTTAATCTATGTACATGTATTGGAGGATAAATGTTATGATGTATTTTTCAGTAAGGGGAAAGCCTTTCTGAGACATGTAGCTACTGGGAAAGTAAAATAGATTGGAGTTAGAGTGAAAATTTTCTACGAACTTGAGGTGGAGCCTTGTGTTGCACTGAGTATCAATGAAGAAAATTTGCAGAGACGAGATGTTGGATAACTTTAGCACAGGTGCATGGGACACTTACACCATGGGGCCTTAAAATTCATGTAGCATATTACCACCGGTCTCCTAAAATGCACCCTTGACTAGCATGATGTCTACAAGGGATGCACATTGGGGAAATATGTCAAATACATATTCTAGGGTTGAGATAGCATAGTGGGAAAAATCTTGGAGTGAATCCACTTTGATGTATGTGGACCCTTTTCTACGTGCTCTACAAAAAAACATATATACTATGTAATTTTTGTTGATGAGTTTTCTAGAAAATGTTGGATTTTATTCATAAGGAAAAAATATGATTTTTTTTCCAAATTTGTTGAAATAAAAGCATTGGAAGAAAAGGAAACTAGTCACAAATTGAAACCCTTGAGAAGTGACAATGGAGGAGAGTTTTTTTCTAACACCTTCAAGGAATTTTCTACCAGAGATGGTATTAGAATAGAACTGATAGAACCCCATAACCCACAAAAAAATGGGGTATTTGAAAGGAATAACAAAATAATAGTGGGAGAAGAAAGAGTCATGTTGCATTATCTAGGGCTTCCATTATATATATGGGGAGAAGAATGCAACACTACAGTTTATTTGTAGAACAGAAGCCCTCACAAAATACTTAGCATGATCACACTCGAAGAAGCTTTCTCTAGGAGGAAGCCAAATATATCTCATTTTCAAATTTTTTGAGCTATTATGTATTTTCGTGTCTCCAAGGATAGTAGAAAGAAATTGGAGCCTACAACTGAGATGGGGGTCTTTGTAGGATACATATAGACTCCACATAACTATAAGGTGTATTTTCCCTCACTCAGGATGAAAGTAGAGAGGAGAGATGTCAAATTTGATAAGGAGAAGGCTATGAGATGCTCTCTAGAGTGAGAGCTAGGTATCCCACCAGAGAAGAATATTCTATCTCCAAAGGAGAAGCCTCAGACATAACTTCAAGATGTTGTAGAGTAGCCACATGTGGGGGAGAAAACAGGAGGTCGAGTGGAGGAACCCACTCAACCAGAATCTTCCAAAGAGGGGAAGAAGAGAACCAAAGAAGTTGATAGGTTGGTGCAAGATGCACGAGAACATGTGGGAGCTCCTACATCTTTGCATAGGTACAGGAGATCACTAGACAGATACACTAGGTATATGGCTCTCATGACATAAATCATTGAGTGAAAGCCATCTTCATTTGAGGAAGAAGTTTCTCATTAGTGTGGGTTGATTCCATGGTGGAGGATTATGAATCCATCATGAATAAAAGTGTATGGAAAGTGGTTCGGAGACTAGAGAAAAAGCCAATGGTGGTTGGTTCCAAATGGATTTACAAAGTGAATCATGAAGCTAATGGGAGAATCAATAAGTACAATGCCAGATTTGTCACCAAAGGATTTTCTCAGGTAGATGTGATGGACTATGAGGGAATATTCCCCCCCATGGAAATATATTCCTTGATTATAACCATTCTAAAATTAGCTACGTAGATAGGGTGGAAGATCCATTAGATGAATCTGAATACCACCTTCCTCAATGGTGTTGTTGAGGAATAAATTTACATAGAGAAACCAAATGGATTTGAGACCTATGACAGGGAGACACGTGTGTAGACTCAGGAGATACTTGTATGGTCTCAATTAGGAAACTCAATCATAGTACACTCAGATTGAAACATATATCAGTGGATTGGGTTTCACCAAAAGTGAAGCAAATAGAAATCTCTATCACATTACGGTAGATGGAAAGTTACGTATCTTGGTATTGTATTTTTATGAATTGATACTTACAGGAGATGATCAGTTGATCCAATCTTGCAAGGAGGACCTTGCAAGAGAATTCAAGATGAAATACATGGGCTTTATGCATTACTTCCTTGGGATGGAAGTATGGTAGGGTGATGGTGATCTATTTGTGATTCGAGGGAAGTATTTCGCTGAAATACTTCAGAGACTTCACATGGATAACTACAAGCCTATGGACACTCATATAGATATAAAGTGGAGGAAGTAGGATTCCTCTTTAGGAGAGGCAATAGATGCCACATCTATAGGAAGCTTGTGGGATCCTTGATGTATCTGGTGAACACAAGGAACAACATATTCTATGCAGTTAATCAGTTGAGTCAAGCCATGGTGAAGCCTACCAAGTTGTATTGGAAGGCAACAAATCATGTGTTAAGATGCCTCAAAGGCACAACCAAATATAGGTTTGGTACAAGAATACATATGGAGTGAAGTTCCAAGGATTCACTAATGTAGATTGAGTAGGGATTCCATCAGATAGGAAAATTACTTTAGGTGCTATCTTCAGTGTTGGGTTTGCAACTATTTCCTAGCATAGCAAGAAATAGAGGTCTATGACACTCAACTCAGCAAAGGTTGAATACATGGCTGAAATTCAAGTAGCATGTGAGCCCATATGGATGAGGAAAATACTTGTGGGTCTCTTTAGTCATAATATGTATCCGACCATGATTTATTGTGATAATCAGAGTTGTATTAAACTATATCAGAATCCATTATTTCATGATAGGTCCAGACTCCAAGCACATTGATATCAGGTACCATCATTTGCGGGATTGTGTGAAGAGGAGAATTATGTTCATACAGTACATTCCAACTGAGAATCTGGATATAAATATCTCGACAAAGGCATTGTTAAGAGGAAAATTTAAATTCCATAGGTGCGGGATAGGGGTGGTGCAAAATCCATTTCTTGCTAAGAGGGAGTGTTATAAATTATAGCAAGAAAGGCTCAATGTGACTTGTGCCTTAGTCAAATTGAGTAATTCGATTTTCCACATCAACATAATGACTTGGATTGCAGTTGGCTAGAGTGATATGGCCTTGTTTCCTAGTTAAGTCTATAAATTGGAGCTATAGGCTTGGAGTAGAGTTTTGCATGTAGTGATTGAAAAAAGTTAGCAATCTAGATCAGTTATTTTCAGTTGAACTCGATTAACTGAGCTAAAGTCATTAATTGTGTCAGTTGACTAGTAGAACTATTGTTAACTCATTGATGTCTTAGTTAAAATAGTCAATCAACTAAAAATATCCCAAACACGCATGAAATATGAATTGCCTAGATGGAGTGGAGGAAAAGACACATTGTAATTATTAATTGTATACTAATTGAGTGTACAAGCGTGGTAATTAAGCTAGTGATATATTCCCTTGGAATTTCACAAGAAAATAGGGAATTCCCCTATTATTTAGGAGCTCAATTTCTCCTAAATTTCATAAGGAAATAGGGTAAATATGGAGCCTTGATTTGGCTAAGTGTTGGTCGAAGTATGACAATCTATAGGACAAAAGGTTTACAGTGGAGGATGTGCTTAAAAGTTGAAGCAAGACATTGTAATAGTTTCCAATTCTCATCTGATTAATGAAAATACACAAAGAGGTTTTTCCCAGTTGGGTTCCCCTGTAAATCATCATGTTCTTGAGTTTTTAATGGTTGCATGCCATTGCATGGGTTTCTAAATTGTAATTTCCATTCTGCAAAATTGAAGAGGAAATTTGTAATCTCTTATTTTCAGTTTGAATTAATTAGTAGTAGAAAATTTTTATTAATTTCTACAAAGAGTAGGGAGAGGAGTGTACAATCCTTGCTTCTTAATGGTTTGTTTGGCAATGGCACATGCAGTACAAGATCTGATATATTTTCAAACATCATGTTGAAGTTTCAGCCAATACAAATAATTTTGCGGTATTGCCACTATTGTCTCTATACCAAAGTATCTTACGACCCTACTGTAATGTGCCTCCCAAATAAACTTGGCACGCTCACTCAAAGGAACACAAATATTTCCCAGAAAACACAACTGTCCATCATGAAGGTGGAAGTCTGGAATTGGATTTCCATCCATTAGCATCTTGTAGGTTGTTAGTGTTAGTTTTTGCATCCTTCCACCAGTGATCAAATAGAATCTTATCATGTCATATTAGGGTCCCGTTTTGAAATTTTTGTCATTCCATTAGGTCATCATGCAAAAATTTGGTTATTGGATGTAGATCTAGGTCTGATCTCACTGCTTACAAATTTTACTACTTGCTGGCTCATTTCACCACTCTATTGAGTGTACCATCAATCATGATTTTTCATCATCATTTCAGCCATTTTCATCATGGTTTCATTCATTCAGAGTATCCATTAGGTCTTATGGTTTCCAAGGTCATCAAATCACCATTTCATGCATAAAGTCCAGCAAGTGAAGGAGTTCCAATAAAGAAATTTCATCAATAAGTTTTATTTGTAAATTTTATTTCAGAAGCAAGATGTAATTTTATGTTCCAAATTTTTAATAAGTTCTCAGAGTTCCAAATAGTTGCATACTCAAAGTTCCATCAGAAAAAGAGAAAAGTTCCAAAAAAATCGATCAGTGCTCCTAAGCCATAAAAATATGAAGTTCAAAGATCAAATTCAGAAGTTAAAGATAAAGAATCAATGTAAATTTAATTTCAAGAAAGGAAATGTGGGTCCCAATTTGTTTAATGACATTTCTCCAATTATAAAGGCCCTCAAAGACCAAAAATTCATTACTTTCATCCTCAAGCATTGATCTCTTCAAGTTCCCCAAGTAAAAAATCGATTTTTCCTTCAGAAAACCAAGTTCTGACACCTTCACTGCGCTTTTTCCAAAGGCATTGTGCTTTTTGTAGGAGGGACGCTGCACTTTTCCTATGTTCGTTGTGCTTTTTGCAGAAGAAATCCACGACTCCAAATCTTCTCTCCAAGGGTTCTCAGCTACAAATCAGGGTTTCTACATCTATTTACAAGTAATTTTCACCTCCATATCCCCTCCTTCCAGCTTGTGGTCTTAAGTCTATGGTGCAAACCCTCATATTCCTCCATGTCATGTTTTAAGAAATGAAACCCTAGTCTCATAGTTTGTAAGTTTAAATTGCTTTCCCCTTGACCCATTTACATTCCCTACACCCTCACTCAATCCCCTTTACCCATTTCCCCAAATTTTACCTCACTCATCCCAACCCCCTAACCCTACAATCCTAATCCCTTTCCCTTCCCCTTCTTCCCTAGAGTTTTTGAGACAAAACTGAACATAATGGTGCGGGAGAGAAACATCATTAAGGAGGAAATAAATACCACATAAAAAAGAGAATACAACATATAATAAAGGAGGGAGAATTATGAGATTAGAGCCATCAGACACTAGGGAATTAATGGCATCACCCTTAGATGTCAAATTTTTCCAGCATGTAGGTTGCTTTGAATTTTGTGAGATGATACAAAGAGTGAAAATCCATCCTAATTTTACCATGCTTTTCATCAGCAGCCTCTAAAAAGACCAAGTGACTATATCAGGGGTTACTTTCACCATTTTCACTGACATCATTGCAGCAACAACAAGGATACCCAATGTGGGTGAAAAATGGTTCAAGACTAAGGATTTGGATGCCCAGTTGTATGAACCTTACCTCAAGGCACCTTATAAAGATGACATCAAAAATATTTTTCCTTTTGGTCAGTTGTTGAACATATTTCCCCCATGATGAAAATAATCATGAAATACTTCACTTGTGAGTGAAGATTCTCCAGGTTATATATCTATCACATCAGGTTGCTCATGCATTTCACTAGGGTGAGATTTCTCAACCTTCCCTACTACTTGTACATGAGTATTTACAAGATGGCCTACACAGTGCAAAACAGAGAGTATTACCTTCAAATTAATAGCCTCTTTCATCATTCCCTGATTAAAATCATTGCCCTTCATCACCTCAATCAACTGAACATTGCATGGGAGACTTTCATTGAGGCAAATGTCTTCACTACACCACCAAATTAGTCTGCTATACCTACACCAAATTAGCCTGCTAGACCTATTCCACCACCAGCATCAGTTCCTCACAAGAAAAATAAGTTATCTAGCAGGTCTATAGTGAAAGAGACTAAAGAGGAAAAATATATAAAACCATACCAGAGAGGACCTAGGAAAGTGTTTGCTCCACAGATTTTGGAAGGGGCATTTCCTTGTTCATCAACAAAACAGGGAAATCAAAAGCAGCAAGAGGCAGTTGTTCAAGAGAAGGAAGACATTCATCATGAGGAAGAAAGAGAGTTTGACTTGGTGGAATTGGATTTCCAATGTGATCATGAGACCTCAAACTTTGTCATCAAAGAGAAATATGCCACAATCAGAGGGATGTGTGAAAATTTGGTCATAGCACAATTTGTCATCTCCTTCCTTGAACAAGAAAATAAGAAGTTGAAAGACAAACAAACACTCTTGGAATTAGAGTTGTTGAAGGCCAAGAGATAAACCACCAAATTAAAAGCAATGATAGCACCTGATGAGTCTGATCATGATGAGGCTTAAACCACAAATAAAAGACCAAAAACAAGAGGTCTTAAGAGAGAATTAAAGCACGAGAAACATGAGGCAGAACAACTCAGTTTTGAGGAAAGAATAGAAAGAGAAATCAATGATGACAGAGAAGTGTGAATTGAGAGAGTGAACATCCAACTTCAGAAGATCCTTCATAAGGAAAAAAAGGATAATCAAATGCTGAGACACATGGCTGATAGATACAACGCTAGAAACAAGATTTGCAACATCAGGATCAAGCAATTGAAGGATAAACTCAAGGAAACCCTAATCAAGCAAAAGGAGAAAGACAAACTTGATTTACTTGTTGATGCCTCCTTGTTTTCTTGAGACATTTCATCCACCATGTTTGAAGATTTTTGGGCAAGTTCTGAAGTATTTGGGCATTTTTGTAAATTTTCACAGACTTTTTGCACAGTCAGCCTGCAAAAAGCGCAGCGTGGACCACGTTGCGCTTTTTGTGGAGGCCTCCAAATGAGAAAATCTCTACATATTTGGATAGATAATGATGTGCACATCAACTTTTGACTACTGGCACATCAAAAATAGAGCTTTTCACAGGTGGAAATGCTAAAAAACCTCTCAAAAACCACCTTTATGCCTCCTTTTTCAGCCTCTCACTGCGCTTTTTGACAAGTCTTGGGAGATTTCATTTTGGAGGAGCTTCATTTAACCATTTTCATAGTTTTAGCACATTTTTGACAACTAGACTGGAATAGCTTTCTAGTGAGCAATCTTGGGGACAATTTGGACTTCAGGAAGTCACTCCAAAGTGGATTTGAAGGCCCATGCTGCGCTTTTTACACTTGACTGATTTCCTAAGAATTTTCAAATTTTCTCAATTGTTTGATGGATTCCAAGGATATTTACTGATGTAATTGTAAAATGTGAATGTAATTATGTCATTAATAGTTACTAGAGGTAGATACATTAGGTAAATATGTAATTTTGGGTCAAAGTGAACCATTTTCATCAATGATAGGGATGAGTTTGTTGACCTCCCTAGTCATTAGGATTCCAATTAAGCACTTTGTGGATCAGCTCCAGAAGTCATGGATTTGACCCCCGAGAGTGGGAGAAGTAGTTTTTTTTCTATATCTTTCATTTCCTTTGTCATTAAAAGGGTTGGATGTTGTGTAATTGTTCATTGAACACTAGTGTAACCAGACTTTTGGTAGGAACTAATAGATTGAGTTGCAGCTATTTTGGTGGGATTCATGTGGTAATGTGTTTTAACATTGTTTCCTCTTATGTTTGAAATTTTTTGAAAGTATTGTGACTTCCATATTCATGCCATCTCTGAATGTAATTGATTCCTAAGTCAAATAGGCAGATTTCATTAGTTGATGCTCTGTTTTAGAGGAATAGTTACAATTTCATGTTCACTTTCTTCTAATTGAAAAGAATTCATGTTTTCCATGCTATTTTCTGAAACCCTATAAGTATAAACCACTCCATCAAGATACCTTAATGTTTTAAATTGATTACCTACCTTTCCCCATCAGATCTCTGCAATTCTGATCCTTTTTTGCCCTGACCTAGTTCTTCCCTGGCCTGTTCACCATCCATCACTCAAAATCAATCAACCAAACCGTAGTGCTACTATACCTTTCTTAAATTCCTCTTTATCCAGCCATCATGGTTGTGATCATTTGGAGAGAGCCCTCTCCTGCCTAGTATGGATAGCTACTTGGAGAAAGATTGGTCTGTGGTTACCTTTGTTGGTCTCTTCCTCAGCCTCGAAGATCTGGTGGAGTGATAACATCTTGGAGACCATATTGGGGAAGAAAGTGACAAATCTTCCCTGGTTGTACCATTATTTCATCGAATTCTTGGCATGTGGATGATAGGTCTAAGATTTCGTGGAGGCTGATCTGAAAGTTGCAAAGAAACAAGTTGTTGAACAGTGAACATTCTGGCTTCAAGGAGATACACCAGATCAAATCCAGATCCTCATCCAGCTGATCCAGTCGAAGATCCAAAGAGGCTTGTTCGGAATCATAAATATCAACACAGAGAAATTCAGTCAAATCCTATTCCATTGGTAATATCTTATTTGTTACCGACAAAAGTTTTATCTCTCGAAGACATACCTTTTGGTTTGAAATTTGGGTTGTCTTTATTTTGATCAAAGTCTGAAACCTCACTATCTGATATAGTTTTTGACCCATTAAGGCTTTTTGAAGTAAAATTTTTAATTTGAGATAGATTTTAGTTCCTTGAAACTCAAAGAGAATTTACCTTTTGAAGAAACTAAATTTGAATCAAACTCTAACACAAAAGTTTGGAGTCAATTCTATAGGCTTGAAACATTAGCAAACCAACTTCAATACCAATCAGAAAAATCCATAATCCAATATCAGCAAGATTCATTACCCATCCCGACACAATCACATTCAAATTTTTCTTCTTCATTTTCACCCTCTACTTCATTACCTATTCAGTCAACTCCTTCTATTGTCACTCCTGTACTTCACTCAGCAGGAATCATGGATAGATTTTCACCCCTCGTTCTACCAAGTTAGCTTAATGCCTTACCACAAGGTTATGTCCAGAGACTCCCTCTCTTTGATGAGAGTTCTCAAATCACTGCAAAACAACACATAGTCAAAGTCACTGACTTTATTGACCTGGAAGAAACAGATGCTGGCGATGCTAAGATGAGAATCATAGTTCAAAGCTTTTTGGAGATGTTAAAACCTGATTTAGATATTTGAATGCAAATTTTATAGCCAATCCAGATCAACTAATATATGCCTTCATATCCTGATGGGAGGTGAAGAAGAACCCCTTGCAAATCCTTTCTGAATATGATAATCTGAAAAGGAATCAAAATGAATCAGTACAAGACTTCACTGCCAGTTTCAACCGAGTATAAAATTCCATTTACTCAAAGGTATCACCCGCTGACAAGGGACCTATATTGCACTTGAAATATACATGTCCCTAAGATTTCTTGAAGTACCTATGAAGCTACGTCAAATATTGAAAACATATACTATTTAATTTATGTGCAAAAAGACCATAATTGAGGCACTGTTGTCGGTAACCTTGGATTTTTACAGTCGTTTTACTCTGCTAGCAATTATATAAAAATTAAAGAAAAAAATAGATAGTGATTAGACAAAATATTATAGAAAACAATATTAAGTCTGTTAACTTACAGTTAGTCGCAGTTTCATAGTGTTTTCCTCATTAGCCGACTTGTGGCGATAGATAGACATTTCTACGCCTGAAATCCTCATTAAAAAAAGATCAGTTTGCTTGCCTTAAGGCAACTATGAATTGCGCTCGATTCTGGCACCCCCAGCATCAATTAACCTGCAATTTACATAAGGTTCTTCTATCCCTTAGTGACAACTATTAAACAATACATAAACCACTATAGTCTAATGCTCACTCAATTTAGACCAAAATATTGTGGGAAAACTGATACCGTGACTCAAGTATTCCAAGGGATTTGATTATTATTCGCATTAGAGCCTTGTCTTAGTCTCTTGAATCTTGGAAGCAGCTCTTTGTTGCAATACTTTGGATCTTCATCGTATTGATCTGGGAAAACTTCAGTTCCTGGGCTCGATCCCTGCCGTTGGAAGCCCCAAGGTTCGGGGATCAATTCTGACATGATATTCTTTAGAAGTGGTAGGGTTTTCATATTTTCCTTCATCGTCCTAAAAGCCAAGGGCAGGCGTTGCTATTCAAAATCGAAGTTGGGGGAAAGCCCTCCTTCATCGTCTTGAAAGCCAAGGGCAGATGCTGCTATTTGAAATTGAGGCCGAGGGAGAATGTAGGAGCTTCCAAAACATCCGCTGCTATTTGAAATCGAGCCCGAGAAAGAATGTATAAGCTTCCAAAACATTCGCTACTATTCGATGAATTGGAAAAAATTGCAATGCAAAAATTCAACACTTCAAAATTAGTTTGAATTTAACTAGATTGGCGCCAAATACTTGAGCTCATTCTTACTAGAAATTCACTTTGAGGTTCTCCATTGGATAGGATGAATATTTGGAAAAGTCACATATCCTATTTTTTTTAACATTGGGAAACCTATGCTTTTTAAAAAAATTATAATTTTACCTTTTAAGATTTTTTATTTTTTGTACATGTGATTTATTAATTTGCAATCTTGACTTGTAAATAAGGTGGTTTGTGTGTATTTTAGTTCTCATCAAGTTTTTTAATTTAAATCTTCTAGAATGGTTGATGTGGGAGTTGATTATAGGAGTTATACTTTTTATCTTAAGGGGTAATGAGGCTTGATTTAATCTTACACAATTTTAGCGACAACATTTCACATTTGTGTAGATTGTTTTTCCATCCAATATGTGGTCTAGCCTAGCCTAAGCACAACCTAATAGTAGGGAAGAAAATTTTCATTTGGTTGTTTTTATCATGACAAGACTTGGTTGTGCATATTATGGAGTTGTGTTGAAGGTTAAATGAGGTTTAGGGTTATGGAAACTTCATATTGTCATTTCATTGAGGTTTTCGATGATGAGATTCTATTGCCTAGTATGGAAAATTTGGTGTTGAGGAGGCACAATTGAAGAAATGTCAACTTGTCAAAGGTGCCACATGGAATATCCACTCATCAAGATTCATTAATGTGGTGAAGATTTAATTTATGTTGTTGTTGTCTTAAATGTGTTGACAGTTTGATACTTAGGGGCTTAAGGACTAGGGGTTAGGATTATGATTTATTTATGCGCTTAAGGATTATGGCTTAGCATATTTAGGTGTTAGGGGGGTCAAGGAGCTAGGGATTATAGGGGTTTAGGAGTCAAGGGTTAAGGGTTAGGGCTTAGGGGGTTTAGGTGTTATGGGATTGAGGTCTAGGGGGTTTAGGGGTTAGTTCTTATTGGATTAGTGGTTAAGGGCTGCAGGGATTAAGGGTTAAGCACTAAGGGCTTAGGGGTTAAGAGCTTAAGGGTCATGGGATTTAGGTGTCAATGGGTTAAGTAGTTATGGGTTAGGGGTTAAAGTGTTTAGGGGTTATGGGTTAAGGGTCAAGGGTCAGGGTTACTTTATTCCTATGAAATTAGATGCATGTGTGGACATTAGACAAGCATATTGTTTCTCTTTGAAATAAAATACATAGAGGATATTTTGGGGAAATTTGATTTCCCATTAATGTAGATCAGATTTGGGGACCTTGTGGCTCTTTTCCTTGAACCCTAGTTGTGCTTGAAAGTTGTATTTGGAAGGGCTAGTGGAAAAAAACCCAATATGATCAATAAGATTAGTGTTGGAGCACCTATGGTTTGGGAGAAAGGCTTAGGGGTTCTATGAGCTAAGGGGTTTAAGGGTTTAGGAGTAATGAATTAAGGGTAAGGGGTTAGGGCTTAGGGGGTTTAGGGTTTAGGGGGTTGAGGTCTAGGGGGTTTAGGGGTTAGAGGTTAATGGCTTAGTGGTTAAGAGATTCATGGGTTAAGGGTTAAACACCAAGTGATTAGCTGTTAAGTGCTTAAGGGTTATGGGATTTAAGTTAAATGAGTTGGGTTCAGGTCGTGCATTCAGGCGGGTCGGGCCGTGTGTTCGGGCAAGTCGGATCAGGTTGGTTCGTGTCATGGGACCATGTTAAAAATGTTAATTTCTGACCGCTCGTGTGCCTTGTGCATGTTTGTGCGGCCCATTTTCCAATTGATCTCTTGTTCATTCATTCGGGTCGTGCGTTCGGGCAAGTCAGGTCAGGTCGTGTGAGGGCGGTCGTGTTAAAAATGCTAAGTTCTGACCGCTCGTGTGCCTGGTGCATGTTCGTGTAGACCATTTTCCTTTTTCTCCCTCGTGCCTTCATTCAAGCGGGTCGGGACGGGTGAGGGTGGCCGTGTCAAAAATTTTAAGTTGTGACATCCCACGTGCCTTGTGCACGTTTGTGCGGCCTGTTTTCCATTTTCTCCCTGGTGCCTTTGTTCAAGCAGGTCGGGTTGAGTCGTGTGAAAGTGGTTGTGTCAAAAATGCTAAGTTGTGACCACCCATGTGCCTTGTGCAGGTTCGTGTGACCCGTTTTTCGTTTCCTCCCTCGTGCCTTCGTTCGAGTGAGTCGGTTCAGGTCATGTGAGGGCGCCCAAGGAAACGCGTCTGGGCGGGTCGGGTCGCGTCAGGTCATGTGAGGGCGCCCAAGGAAACGCATTTGGGTGGGTTGGGTCAGGTCGTGTGAGGGCGCCTAAGGAAACGCGTTCAAGAGGGTCAGGTCGGGTCGGGTCATGTGAGGGTGCCCATTAAGGAAACGCGTTCGGGCAAGTCGAGTACTCGAGTCGGGTCGGGTCGTGTGAGGGCGCCCATTAAGGAAACACGTTCAAGTGGGTCGGGTACTCGGGTCGGGTCGTGTGAGGGCACCTAGGGAAATGCGTTTGGGCGGGTTAGGTTGGGTCGGGTCGTGTGAGGGCGCCTAGGGAAACACGTTCGAGCGGGTCGGGTCGGGTCAGGTCCTGTGAGGACGCCCAAGGAAACGTGTTCGAGCGGGTCGGGTTGGGTCATGTGAGGGTGGTCGTATAAAAAATGCTAATTTGTGACCGCCCGTGTGCCTTGTGCACGTTCGTGCGACCCATTTTACGTTTTCTCCTTCATGCCTTCATTCAGGCGATTTGGGTCATGCCATGTGAGGGCGCCCAAGGAAACGCATTCAGGTTGGGTCGGGTTGGGTCATGTGAGGGAGGTCGTATCAAAAATCCTAAGTTGTGACCACCGTTGTGGCTTGTGCACGTTCGTGCGACCCGTTTTCCGTTTGCTCCCTCGTGCCTTCGTTCGGGCGAGTCGGGTCGAGTCGCGCACTGTGAGGGCGCCTAAGGAAATGTGTTCGAGTGGGTCGAGTCATATGAGGGTGCCCAAGGAAACATGTTAGGGTCAGGGGATTGTAGATCCTTGCATTGATAAATTTGGTTTCTTAGCTTACAATGTAGTCTAAGTAATGGGTCATTTTGTTCATACTTCATTGTGAAATGTTGGAGGTGTTTCCTTTTATAGTTTATATTCAGCTACCTAGTGCCCCAACATGACTTGATAAGAATGGAGACTTGTTTGCTTCAGTTTTGAGTTGTTTTTGGAAGGCAATGATGTTGGTTGTTTCATAAAGGAAAGCAACATTGATGCAGGTTGTTTACCATTTTTGTAATCAAGAAAAATCGAACCAAACCCGACCCGCCCGAACTTGTTTCCTTGGGCACCCTCACACGACCCGACCCAACCCGACCCAACACGCCTGAACGCGTTTCCTTGGGAACCCTCACACGGCACGACCCAACCTGGCCCGCCCGAACGTGTTTCCTTAGGTGCCTTCACACGACCCAACCCGACCTGCACGAACGCGTTTCCTTGGGCGCCCTCACATGACCCGACCCGACCCACTCAAACGCATTTCCTTGGGCGCCCTCACATGACCTAACACGACCAGACCCGTTCAAACGTGTTTCCTCGTGCATCGTCACACGAAACGACCCGACCCGACCCGCCTATACGTGCTTTCCTGGGCACCCTCACACAACACGACCCGACCCGACTCGACCTGCCCGAGCGCGTTTCCTTGGGCGCCCTCATAGTACGGCACGACCTGACCCGACCCAACCCGACACGCCTGAACGTTGATTAAGGCACGAGGGAGTAAACAGAAAACGAGTCACACAAACGTGCACAAGGCACACTACGTAGTCATAAATTAGCATTTTTTATACGGACTCCCTCACACAATCCGACCCGAATGTGTTTCCTGTGGCACCCTCACTCGACATGACCTGACCCACCCGAACGAAGGCACGAGGGAGCAAATGAAAAACGGATCGCACAAACATGCACAAGGCACATGGGCAGTCACAACTTAGCATTTTTTATACAACCACCCTCACACGACCCAACCCGACCCGCCTGAACGTGTTTCCTTAGGTGCCCTCACACAACCCGACCCGACCCGCCCCACCCGAACGTGTTTCCTTGGGCGGCCTCACACGACACAACCCGACGTGCCCCGACCTGCCCGAAAGCGTTTCCTTGGGCGCCCTCACACGGCACGACCCTACCTGAACCGCCCGAACATGTTTCCTTAGGTGCCCTCACACGACCCGACCCGACCCGCATGAACGCGTTTCCTTGGGCGCCCTCACATGACCCGACTCGAACCAACCTGGCCCGCCCAAACGCGTTTCCTTGGGTGCCCTCACAAGCCCTGACCCAACCCGACCCGCCCGAACACATTTCCTCGGGCGCCCTCACACGGCACAACCGAACCCAACCCAACTCGCCCGAACGCATTTCCTTGGGTGCCCTCACACGACCTGACCTAACCCGACCCACCCGAACGTGTTTCCTTGGGCACCCTCACACGACCCGACCTCACATGTCCCGACCTGACACGACCCGACCTGACCCAACCCAACCCGACCTAACACAACTTGACCTGACACGACCCAACCCGACACAACCCGACCCGACCCTCCTGAATGCGTTTCCCTCGCTGCCCTCACACGACTCGACCCGACCCGCCCCGACTCGCCCGAATGTGTTTCCTTGGGCGCCCTCCCACGGCACGACCCAACCCGACACAACCCGACCCGACCCTCCTGAATGAGTTTCCCTCGCTGCCCTCACACGACTCGACCCGACCCGCCCCGACTCGCCCAAATGTGTTTCCTTGGGCGCCCTCCCACGGCACGACCCGACCTAACCTGCTTGAATGCGTTTCCTTAGGTGCCCTCACACGACCTGACCCAACCCGCACGAACACATTTCCTTGGGCGCCCTCACACGACCCAACCCAAACCGACCCGCCCTGCCCGAATGCATTTCCTTGGGTTCCCTCACACGACCTGACCCGACTCGACCCGCCCGAACGTGTTTCCTTGGGCAGCCCCACATGGCACGACCCGACTCAACCCGACCCACCCAAACGAGTTTCCTTGGGCGCCCTCACACGACCCAACCTGACTTGACCCGCTCAAACATGTTTCCTTAGGCACCCTCACACGACCCGACACGACCTGACCCGAACACGTTCCTTGGGCATCCTCACACGATCCGACCTGACTCGACCCGCCCGAACGTGTTTCCTTGGGTGCCCTAACAATACGGCATGACCCGACCCAACCCAACTCAAACGCATTTCCTTGGGCGCCATCACACGACCCGACCCAACCCTACACGCTTGAACGTCGATTAAGGCACGAGGGAGAAAACGGAAAATGAGTCTCACGAACGTGCACAAGGCACATGAGCGGTCACAACTTAGCATTTTTTATACGGACACCCTCACACGATCTGACCCGAACGTGTTTCTTGTGGCGCCCTCACACGGCACGACACGACTTGCTCAAATAAAGGCACGAGGGAGCAAACGAAAAACAGATCGTACAAATGTGCACAAGGCACATGGGTGGTCACAACTTAGCATTTTTTATACGACCACCCTCACACGGCCTGACTCGACCCGACCCGACCCGCCCGAACGCGTTTCCCTAGGCACCCTCACACGAACCAACCCGACCTGACCCGCCCGAACACATTTCCCTAGGCGGCCTCACACGACCCGACCCCCCCCCCAACCCGCCTGAACACGTTTCCTTGGGTGCCCTCACACGGCACGACCTGACCTAACCCGCTCGAACACATTTCCTTAGGTGCCCTCACACGACCTGGCCTGACCCGCACGAACATGTTTCCTTGGGCGCCCTCACATGAACCGACCTAGCCCACCCAAACGTGTTTCCTTGGGCACCCTCACACAACCTGACCTGACTCGACCCGCACGAACACGTTTCCTCGAGTGCCCTCACATGGCACGACCCGACCCGACCCGCTTGAACGTGTTTCCTTGGGTGCCCTCACACGACTCAACCTGGCTCGACCCGCCCGAATGTGTTTCCTTTGGCGCCCTCACACGACCCGAGCTCACATGACCTGACCTAACACGACCCAACCTCACACAACCCGACCTAACCCAACCCAACCCGACACGACCCAACCTCACACGACCCGACCTAACACGACCCGAACTTACCCGACCTAACCCTCACACGGTTTGGAGACTTTTGTCGCAAGTTTGACGGTTGGGAGACTTTCGTCGCAAGTCCGACAATGGAGACATTCCTTGCAAGTCTGACGGGTTGGAGACGTTCGTCACATGTCCGACGAGTTGGAGATTTTCGTCGCAATTCCGACGGTGGAGACTTTCGTCGCAAGTTCGACGGTTGGAGACGTTTGTCATAAGTCCGATGGTTTGGAGACTTTCGTCGCAAGTCCGATGATGGAGACTTTCGTCGCAAGTCCGACGTTTGGAGACTTTCGTCGCTATTGCGACACTTTTTGGCGGGATTAAAAAAATTGAGAAAAAGTTGGGAACTTTCCGACAATAAGTCAAAATTGTCGGAACTAAAGTGTCGGAAAATTGACCATATGTACTAGTGAAGATTGCATAACCTTAAGCAATGGAAGATGACAATGAAGTACATTAAAGAGTAATATAGACTTTCGAGTGAAATTGGGCATAATGGAGAAATTCCATAGTCCACTGCCAAATATGTGAATGGTTTTAATTATGCCATTCAAAATGGGTTTGATCTTTCAAAATTTTATTGTTTCGAAAGCATATCACACCACATTAAAATTTATGGAGAAATTCTTGAAGCAAAAAAAATTGAGGCGAGATCAGCAATGGAAGAGGATAGATGAGAGAAAAGAAAGATGAAGGCAAGAAAGCTCCAATATTATGGCCCCACCTACTGGGAGGAGATTTGACACTGAGAAGAGGATCAACAAGAGGAAGAAGTAAAGGTGGTGAGTCTAAGGGGATTTGCATCAATTGCATAGTTCATGGGCATAGATTCTATGAATGTCCCAAATGGTGGAATGATGAAAGTAGACAAGAAGCAAAAGCACACATCATTGAAGCCACAGGTAGCGCAAGAAGAAATTGTTGAAATAAAAGTAGAGCAAGAGGACATGATGTTGATGAAGTTGTTGTTGTAGTGAGAGAGAGGTTGCCAAGGAGCCTCAACAAAGCACTCGATCATCTTCATAACCAAGTGCAAGGTAGGAGGTAAATGTTGCACCTTGAGTAGTGATTTGTATCATTCACAAAATGTAATTTCTGTAATGGTGGCACAAAAGTTGAATTTGAGTTGTATGTTACACCCAAATCTAGATAATCACAAAAAGTCAATATGCATGAGCAATGAAAATTTGGTTTCCACATTAAAGGCTATAGTGACAACATGTTGTGTCATGTTATTTCTTTGGATTCCTATCATATCTTGTTGGATAAGCCCTCATAGTATGATAGAGATGTTGGGAATGATCATAGAAGGAAAACATAACAAGTGGAGAAGGATGGAAAAAGTATTAATTGTATCCTTTATATGAAGAAGACGAAAATGTCAAAGAGTGATATTATGTCCATTCTTCATTTATATGATAGACATAGAAAAGCAAAAGAGTGAATGCAAAAAGCTAAAAATTGTGAGTGGCATCATGAGGCAAAATTATAATAATGAGAGGCTTAGTGAGAAGCTTGAGATGATGAAATAGGTCGCAAAGCAACAACTTCCATATATAGTGAGCAATGGTTTGCCAAGGAGTGTGTTGAAGCATACCAAGGGTTAGAGACTTTGTGGCAAGTAAATTGTTAAGGCCAAAAGGAAGAGGAGAGTGAAAAAGAAGGAGAAGCTACCTAACGTAGCAAGGATTATGGCAATGAAGCAAGTTGCAACTGTGAAGAGAGATGAAGATGAGACCTTTAGGGATGAAGTGGTTATAGAACAATCTGTTACAAACAATCTTGAGGAAATTGAAAAGAAGTAGAAGGAAATTGATAACAAAAACAAAATCGTAGTCGTTGCAAATCAATGTAGGGGATGAATTTTGAAAAATGTATTATTTTGGTTGCTTACATTACCCAAGGAAGACAACCAAATGCATGAGCAAGATGCTCTCAAAAATTTCAACAAGGGGAGTTTGATGCAGGAGCATCCCTAGCATAACCCAATAATCCTACATAGCCATTGAATTTCCAGTTTCACTTCACAAATTTTGTTGTTTGGTTCAGTTTAATGTTAGAAATACCATGAAACCTTAAATGTTGAGAGATGAAGGAAGGGGAACTTTAACTCCAATGTTGAGGAATCACTTGACCTTTAAGTATTTGATCATGGGCATCAAAATGTAGGAGGATCCTCATCTAATTGTTTACAGTCTTCAAGGCATTCCTAAAGAATTTGAGAGAAGTAGTGTCAGAAGGATCAAATGCTTAATATAAAACCATGTGGTCCAATGACAAGTCATGTTTGCGCATTGAAAAGCATCAAAGGAATTAAAGACAAGGAACTTTTCGGAGTTCAATAAGAGGATCCCAATCTACTATCATGGGACCCATAAGACTTTCAACATCAACTCATTGAATCGTGATGAAGTTGGCATCAAAGTGAGGGAGGTCAAGCCAACCTCAACAATTTCAACGTTTTGTACCCTAATGACTTATGCCTCCAACTAGACCGATGACCTTGGACCCTAGATGATCCGGGTTTATTGCACTTGCAAGATTGTGTAAGTCTCTAAGGAAGCCCAAATTGGACCTAGTGGATTTGAAGGAGTGAGATTGATGTCTCATTACCCGAAGTGGGGTTATTCTTGTCTATTAGTGATTAGAAGGTTTAGAAGTGAGGGGTCGTCCCCTTAGAGGGATGTGAACAATTCGTCTAATGGCCATATAACCACATGTGCCACCATTTGATGGGGAATAATACTACACAAAACACAAACATCAAGGGGGCTTTGAGCAAGGAATTTTAAGAAGTTTTGAATCTTTGATAGATTGCAATGACACAAATGAAACCACACTATGATAACTACTCAATGACTTGACCATGGAGCTAGAGAATGTGAAGATATGCAAAAAATAAGGTTACCATGAAGATGTTTTCCTTTTACCATTGTCAATGAATTAAGAGAATAAACTCTATCATTGAGGAAATCAATCATTTGAATACAAATAAATTCAATGGTAGTTGGAGCTATTTAGACTATTTAAATCCTATGCTTTGTGTATAAATTATGAGTTGGCAAATGAAGAGGGGAATTTTAGCTTTCCATGGTTTGGGTTTTCCTAGCTGATAGGGAGTAGAAGAATATTCCAAAGACCCACTAAGGAACTTTGTGATTATAATAAATCCCAAGAGATTTTGACCACTATTTAATAAAAACTAACAACTTTAGGGTCTCTTTTTTTTTGTGTTTTTGATATTACATTAGTTGTTGCACGTACTTTGTGCTTTTGCCATTTACTTACTTATAGGCCTATGGCATGCATCAATATCAATGTTCAATGAGTGTTTTCTCAAATTGTATGAGATAATGGTCCTCACTCAACAATGACTAACTAATCAATCGTTTACAACTCTCTCATAACCTATGGCTGATGAGATACAACCTCACACTTGGGATGATCTTACATTCATCAACACAATGTCTATAAGCCTCTTACATTTAATAATTCTTTCTAATGTGTTCATCATGCTTAACAATGAATTGTTGTGTATAATATATAAGCAAGTACTTCTGATGATCATCTTTGACTAGGTCATTGATCACATTTGCAATCTTTCATCCATCCTTCGGTTCTGTGCTTGAGAATGATTGTGTTAGCTCCATGAAATCTAGTAAACAACTTTAGCTTGAGTAATAAGCCTTGAGTTTGATGTCACCACTATTCCAATGATTCGATCCATGCCATTATAACTTTGCTCAAATCCCCATGGCATACCATGCTACTATATGCTTCTTATTTTGCGTGATTTTTGTATGCATTTGAAAGTTTTTCGCTCGACATAATTACGTATTTACTCACTCAAATTTGCTTTTACATGCCTACATTTTTATTTCCAATGCTCCTCAATGAAAAATTGTTTTCTTTCATATTAAGCATTATGCTAAATTTTTCAAACTCATCTTTCCTTAAAAAGTTGTATTTTTTTGTTAGCCAACTATTCAGATTTCTTGCAATTAACTGAATTTAGCCTTTTTCTTGTAGCAATCTCAAATAGTGAACATAAACCTCTACGTTCTTGCTACTCTTATGAAGAAGTACAATCTTCCCAAGCTGTATAGCATCTTTGTTATCACAAAATAGAACTGTGAGTTCTTTTGCACCAAATCAATATTAGTCAGCAACATCCTTAGTCAAACTCCTTCACATGTACGCATTTAGCATGTTTCTATTGAAGATAGAGCAACTCATTGCTCTAACAAGAACTACTGAATCAAAATGATATGCAAAACCAGAGGTGGATTTTCTATCCCCTGCACATCAATTTTCTGTCCCTTGCATATCCAGTCTAGTGAGAGCTGTCATACCAAATAACTGCAAATTTTCATTGCCTAAAAGAATTTCAATCCCCACCTAAATGTACCTTTCACATATCTCAAAATTGCATTTGGCCATCTTCCACTAACTTTATTTCAGTTCCACCATGTGCCTTGATACTATAATTACAAAAGAATTGTCACGTATTTTAATGGTTAGACAGATAAGACTTCTTCCCAGTTGTCAATAAAATGTTGCACTAATTTCTTTCAAGCTTAGTCCCCATAAAGAGCTGTGCCAGGATCCATTGGGTTGTCCCATTATTTGCAATCACCCTTTTTAAATTTCTTAATTAGGTTGTTGGTGCACTTGTCTTGAGGCAGAAGAATTCCTTTATATTTCTGCCTAACATTCATACCAAGATGGGATTCGACTTCATTCTCCGATAATAAGATAAGTGTACAAGAGGATTGTATCAAAGGCAGCTATTCAAGGAGGCAACTTTCGTCCTTGCATAATTTAAAGTCTGTTCTTCAGTTCACTTATCACCAATAGTCCCCACAAGTACACAGACCGTCCCTGAAATGATGGTAACGATTGGCATCCCTCACAACAATTTCTCGGCCAACAACTTTGGATATGAATTTTGTAGCAGTATGACAGTCAGAACACATACGCAGATTCTTCATTACGCGAACTGCCATCCCAGGAGATGTGCTAATAAGACCAAAAGCAATAGCCAGCTTCTCACTATGATAATTGTGATCACATTTGTTTTGCTCCTGATCTCTGTCATTGAGCATAAACTTGTTCTCAGGTACATACCCTGCTGCCTTGATTTCTTCAGTTAATCTCTCTAACGTAGCCCAAATCTCATCTGTCTGTGGATGCAACCTGTCTCCAACGAAGAATGCATGCACCTTATCCTTGGTCTCAACCCAGCTACGACCTGGTACCTTTTTCACCCCCTTCTCTTTCATAATGTTTCGCACCTTTTCTGCATCGTCCAACCGTCCTGCTGCAACATAGATATTTGATAGTAGTACATAAGTTGCAGAATCTTGTGGTTCCAGCTCAATAAGACATCGAGCTGCACGCTCTCCTAGTAACAAATTTCCATGGACTGCGCAGGCACCAAGCAATGTTCTCCACACCATACTATCAGGTTCAATTGGCATTTGGTTGATGAAGTCTTCTGCCTCATTGAGGCAGCCAGCCCGACCTAGAATGTCAACCATACATGCATAATGCTCCAATCTCGGTGGCATGCCATAATCACATTCCATTGAGTTAAAGTACTTACGACCTTCATCAACTAGACCTATATGGCTACATGCTGAGAGAACAGCAACAAATGTGATATGATTTGCCTTAATACCATCCTTCTGCATATGTTCAAAAAGTTGGAGGGCTTCTTTCCCATGCCCATGTTGTGCATATCCTGCTAGCATCGCATTCCATGAAACAACACTTCGCTCAAGCATTTTGTCAAACTCTTTCTGTGCATCTTCTATATTGCCACATTTAGCATACAAGGTAACAATGGCATTACGCATAGGGATATCTGAATCAATACCAGTTTTTATAATCTGGGCATGGACCTGTTTTCCCTGCTCTAAATTTGCTAGGTTGGCACATGCACTCACTGCACATGGGTATGTGAACTGGTTTGCTTTCATCCCTTTCCGAAGCATTTGATAAAAGAGTTGCAATGCCTCCTCACCATGACCACCCTGAGCATATCCTGCAATCATTGCATTCCATGAGATCACATTGTGTTCTGACATTTCATTAAATATATTAGATGCATTCCCTATCCTTCCACATTTGGCATACATCGTCACTAGTGTGTTCCCAACAGAAACATCGGAGTCAAAACCGTTTTTAACGAGGTGGGCATGAAGTTGCTTGCCCTGTTCCAATGCTTCTAGACTGGCACATGCACTAAGGGCACTGGCAAAAGTAATATGGTCCCGCTTCATGCCCATCAACTGCATTTCTTCAAAGAGTTGGAGGGCTTCTTTGCCATACTCATGCTGAGCATACCCTGCAATCATGGCAGTCCAGGACACCATATCTCTTTCAGGCATGTTGTCGAGTACTAGTCGTGCATTCTCTATACTGCCACACTTTGCATATACATCAACAAGGACACTACCCACGAAGACATTTGAATCAAATCCAGTTTTGATGATGTGAGTATGGATCTGCTCACCCTCTTCTAAAGCTGTTAAGCTAGCGCATGTCCTTAGGATACTGGGGAAGGTGAATTGATTTGGCTTCATGCCTGCCCATTGCATTTGGCGAAAGAGTTCAAAGGATTCCTCACATTTCCCACTTTGTCCATATCCTACAAGCATTACATTCCATAAAACAGCATTCTTCTTAGATGTTTTATCAAATGCCAGGCGAGCACCTTGTATATTTCCACATTTAGCATACATGTCAACAATGGCGCCCCCAACAAGGACATCTGAAGCGTATCCAGCTTTGATGGCATCGCCATGAACCTGCCTACCTTCCTCTAGGGATTCAGCGTTTGCAGATGCACTCAAAACACTGGCAAATGTGACATGGTTAGGTTTCATGTCTTCCCGGTGCATCTGTGCAAAAAGTTGGAGGGCCATAAAACCATTTCCACGCTGAGCATATCCCGAAATAACTGCATTCCATGAAATAACATCGCGCCTATGCATTTTGTCAAACAGGCACTGCGCCTTGTTTAGAATCCCACATCTCGCATACATTGTAACAAGGGCATTCACCACCGAAATTTCTGAATCAAAACCAGCTTTAATGGCGTAAGCATGGACCTGCTCCCCGCATTCCAGAGCCAATAGGTTCGCACAAGCACTTAGAAGACTAGAGACAATAAAATAGTTTGCCTTGGTTCCTTCGCGCTGCATTTGACAAAACAGATTGAGGGCCTCCCCCTCACATCCATTATGTGTACATCCAGCAACCATAGCAACCCATGAGACTACATCTCGTTCAGCCATTCTGTCAAACACTTGGCGTGCATCTTCAATGCTTCCGCATTTGGCATACAGGTTAACAAGGGCACATGCCACAAATGCATCACCATGAAACCCAGCTTGGAAAATGCCGCCATGAATCTGTTTGCATCTTTCCAGAGATTCAGTAACTGAACAAGCTTTGATAACACTGATAAGAGCTACCCGGTTCGGCTTCAGGCAAACTTTTTTCATTTGGCAAAAGAGCTTCCAGACGTCTTCACTATGCTTGCTCTGTGCATAGGCCACAATTAGCATAGTCCATGTATCGAGATTTCTTTCAGACATTTTGTCAAACACTTGGCCTGCATCCTCTAAACTCCCACATTTTGCATACATGTTCAGGAGCTGGTTACCTAGGAACATACTTTTCTCAAACCCAGTTGTAATGATATGGGTATGTACCAATTTACCATTTCTCAACGACCTTAAGTGGATGCATTCCTCCAGAAGCCGAGCATAGGTACTGGAGTCTACCAGAAATCCACTTCTGGGTATAACATACAAATCTTGAGCGGTTTCATGTTTGATCTCTGTCATCTTTTGCACGCATTCTTTGAGAGTATAGGCAAGAGTAGCAGTGCTAAAACTAATGTATCTGACGCTGGTATGACGCCGAATGAACAACTGCATCTAAGAAACTACTGCAAACCAATATCCAAAAGTTTAAGTTTTAAAGGAATCCACAGAACGTTCATAGTTATTAACAGCAGCAACTTGGCACATCTGCATTAGATGATGATCTTCGCCATTATCTAGAACGGATGGATCCTACGAAATAGAACAAACACTTCAAGGGTGTATCTCGGTACTCGATGCAGCAATCAGTATCTGACACTGAAAACAAACAAACGAGCCAGCAGGGTACAACTTCATAGAATTTCACAAGATGAACAGTTAATGGTTGTGAAAAGCCCGCGAATAAGGTTGGAATTTTTTCACTCGATAATTGTTAGTTACAAGTAGCCAACATTGACAAGAGTTCAATATTTTCCATCTTCATAAATTGCTTGCAAAAGAAAAATGTTATAAATGCTATAATAATTAGAGATTTGAACAGCAAATATGATACACAAATTACACACAAAAATATTTGTATAGTAAATTTCAAAACCAAAATACATAACATATAAAAATATTTGTATATTACATTTTAAAACCAAAATATATCATACATATTTAGTACATTTACTCATATTTATTCACTTTGGAATCTTTTGATTCTTCGAGCTTATCACTTGATCCATTTAAGACAAATGTCATTGACATAGTTGTATGATCAACAATATTGACATACTCAGCTCGTTGGGGCTTCCGCAAGAGAATTTGTCAAGTAACTGAACCACTCTTTGGACCTATCACCATTTGTCAGATATTTCGCTTTTGGCTATCTGTCAATTTCTAGAAAGGCAGTCTCGATACTAAGTGTACTTAGAAGTTGATTTTACAATTTGACCTTGCTAACGCACAAGGATCTCATATTATAACTAGTAGTCGTTGTTCAAGGGTTTCTGAGCGCCAAGAACAATTAATTGTAGCAATATGTAAACACAATCAAACTAGTGATGTGTTCAAGGATTTCTTAGCCCAAGAACCACTAATTTGAATTACGCAACATTGTTCAATAATTGGTTCTGCACTGTACAAATTTTATCTAAATATGTCATATGTAATTGAGTATGATGCAATCAACATACAACATTTAATTTGCTAAGTTGAGACATGTCACGTGGGAAAACAAAGGAGAAATTGGTGCCAATGTTATGCGGTAAGCTATCGTTCTTGATTTAAAACTACAGGCGTCATCTTTGATCTTCTTGAATTCTTCGTTGATCAAAAGTCATGTTACACTAATCACACAATAACAGTCAAGAAGTTGTCAAATTGACTAAGTGCACTCGTGGCTTCTTCATTACAACGCACAATCCCAACCCCAAATGAATTAACAATCATGTTACAGAGAATAAAACAAAATCCCTCTAAAATCACTCATGGTTTGAACAAACTTATCTGAAACTACTCCAATTTGGTTTTGGTTTCTTAGTGATTAGTGGTTCTACAACCAATTTCAGGCATCGAGCCAAAGATCATAACGACGAGGACACCAAAGACAGTGAAAATTTGATCATTTGGCCATTGCACAACAAATTTTTTTAATTTCATTGGTTTTTGAAGTCTAAACAATACTATAGCTTCAGCTCTGTGGAAACTGAACATCTTTTTGAAAGATCAAGATAAATAACAAGGGTTGTCTTCATCAATTCTCCCCACATCAAGTTCATGATTATGTTGATGATGATCGGTGGCCATGGAAGTGCTGAAACTCTGAGGAAAGGGATGATGATCCATCAATTTTGTGATTCTTATCGGTGTCAGCCACTCTCTTTGAGACGTCACTCGAATGATCTCTCTGTAATCATCGACGTGCTTCCTGGCATAAGAAGAATTAGAACTCAATCTCTTTGAGAAAGTCATGTTTTCCCCAAGCGCTCATGCAATCCCAACATAGCTAACATTCCTAGCACACTGACTTATTTTCCGAACATAGAAATCTCAAGCTCTCGTCAAATACAGGATCGGGGACAAAGATTTGATATATTTACTGAAAATTCTAGATTGTCGTGTTTTTCCCTTTCATCTGTTTTTCCCTCAGAAGCCAGATGTTCCATAATAAAATAGCAATAAAGATTTCAAATACCAAAGACAACATATGACAAACAATGTTTTGCATCAGAGATCTATCAGATTTTAGATCTCGTAGGTCATCGAGAACCTCCACAAAGAACAGATTTGGACCATAGATCTATAGAGGAACAGATAGGTAGACACACACAAATATCACACACTAAATTAATATAACCTCACACGCTCTATACTAATATATTTACAAAGTGATAAAACTCAAGGCTCTCTCACATCTTCCTGGCCCTCCCATGAAGGAGTTAAGTCAGTACCAGCTCTAATACCAAATTAGAGATTTGAGGAGCAGACATAGTACACATATTACACACAAAAATATTTGTATATTACATTTCAAAACCAAAATACATCACACATATATAGTGCTTATGAGATCCAACAAATTCTAAACTAGGAGATTCTTTGTTGAGAAATATCTCAACAACCCAATCCAACCAACAAATCCAATCTACCGGCATTTTATTGTAAGTGTTAATTCTAAGTATAATTATCATTGTTTGACAGAAAAATCTCTCCCGTAGACAGAAGTGAACTCCCTAGATCTAGCGGCTTGGTATAGAAACAACAGAAGAAAAACACTTGTGCTTTCCTTAGAGAAATTAGAATATGGAGAAAGGACTTACCTTGAGTCCAACGCAAGTTCTCCTCTTCTCCCTACTTGTGAACTTTAGCTCTAGCTCCAATTGTTATAAATGGGACCTGCAAAACAACTATAAAAAGCACGAGAACTATAAGATATACATAGCATAGACTCATATATCTAATCAATGAGTCAAGAAGTCATTGAAATACAGATGCATCAAATCGACATAAGTATAGGAAATCAAATCATTTTGTATTAATGAAATGTACAAGAAGATTGCAACCCTTTTACAAATCTTGACAATGTATAAGTCTCCCACCAAACTTGTCCTTCCTTAGCCATAAAGCAAGCCTTCAATCACAACTCAAGGATGGTAATGGATCCTTAGGTAAAAAATAGCAGCATCAGGACATAGCTAAGAGTCTCCAAAATCCAACCCGGACTCTATGGGAGGAAATGAATTTATAGGGTAAATGGGGTAATTTAGGATTTACCAATCTAGGGCTTAGATCCACATATGAGGGAGGATAAGCTCTAGGGATAAGAGATAAGACCTCTAGGATAGGAGTTTGAGATCTCAATCAATAGTAAATGGATAAAACCACCTTAGAAGCTTCTTGAAAGAGAATATTGTAATTATTTTTTATTTTTTCTGAAATTCTAGAACCATCACACCTGCAGCAAGTGCAGGTGGCTAGTTATGCAACATGCAACCATTGTAGGTGGCTAGAAGGCAGGGTGCATTAGGGCCAAAACTAGGTTTTAAGTTGATTAACCCAAAATTCTGGGACTTTTTGGAGAGATAATACTTAAGGCTTTACAAAGGGATGATTGCAAGGTGTTAAGGATGTTGATTGATCTGGTTTCCAAGCCATTTGAGTTAATGTGACAAAATGACCTATAATATATTGCCCACTAAGTACAAAATCAGAAGCAATGGCTAAGGAATGAAGTGCTTTACTGTAGAAATTTGAATAACTGAGATATTATTCACCGAGATTCTCCTGATCACACACTATTTTAGCTTCATGCATAATACAGAATCTCTTCTACCATTGATCATCACATGAGGAAATAAAATCAATTGCATTCATACATTAAAACCACAAACAATCACACATATGAATACAGTATTTAATGGGAAAGCTTAAAGCTGAAAACCCCAACTATCTATATATTATATGTCATGGAGATCATGTAACAATCATAGTACAAAAATTCCTCACAAGCTCTCATGCACACCCTCAATTGCTACACACTATCAAGCTAGATCTAGCAAAACTCATGCTCCAATCCTTCGCCACTTGATAGCCAGCCTCTATTGCGTTTTCAAAGCTATGGGATGGCTTCATTAAATAGATAACCACCTGGCCTGAACTGCGCAATCCTCATGGGCTTACTCCACCTATCTGTGTGTTGCAAATAGCAACTGTATAGTCACAACTGATAGTTAACTTGCTCTTTCACCTATTCCTGCATTGGTCTCCATTGAAACTGTCAATGCACTGAAGTTAACTGATGTATTCTTTAGTTGATTAATGAGTTTATAATTAGTGAATTAATTAATAATTAATTCATACCACTCTCACTAATTGTATCAATTAGTTAAACTGAATACAAATAGCTCAACTATGTTTAGATTAGTTAAACTGAATACAACTCCACTAACTTCCTCAATCAACTCCACCAAACTCTGTCACATGAGTTCTAACTGAAGTCTTCAAGCAATAGCTTCACTTAAACCCTAGGAAAAGCGTATTTCCTTCTGTCAGCTGCATGTGCCACATCTAGGCATCAAACTGAAGTGCTTCAAGAGAATAAGATAATGTTTATAGTCCAAATATTATTAAGAGCTAATAATATTCGACATATCTATTTTTAGACTGGCAATCTAAAAATAGATTCCGCCCAGTATGTCTAAAAATAGAAGTCCATCTATTTTCCCGACTTGACCAACCATCCACAAATAGCATCCTGCAACTCATAGAACATGATCCATATGTCTAAAAATAGACATAGTCTAAAAATAGACTTTGCACCAAAAATAGCCTGCGGGCCCACTTAGTGAAGGCGACTCCTTTCCACTAAGCTCATCATCTTGTTGCAATCTCAACATTTACTTTGTGACAAGTTTGGATCAAGAAAAGTTTGTTTGGGATCATCATCTATTACAATGCATAATCATATCGATCTCATTGTTGAGGCAGGCATACCCATACTTAGCCTATAAGCCAATATTGCATGTACAATAATCAAATCCATGTCCATTAATGAAAGGCGGTGGACAGATGCTTGGATGACATTTTGAATGATCATAGCCATCATACTTTTAGATCTAGTATGAATCCTAAAAGCGCATCCCGGTGTTGAAGTCCAACAAGAAATTGTGACACCTACACTAGTGTGGGACCAGGAGGTCCAAGCAGCACCTACACTAGTGTGGGACCAGGAGGTCTTAGCAACACCTACACTAGTGTGGGCTAAATTTGGTGCAGTTTCTATTTTAATTTTCCCTTAATTAAAATGGACAATAAAATGTAATCTTATCTCATAATCACTTGTAATAGTTAACTGAGTGTGATAAACTCAGTTAGCTCATGAATTTCGAGTCGAGGGTAGTTGGTGAGGCATGTAGAGTAATTCTAGTTGTAACAGAGTTTGAAGTGCACTTGGTGCATTAGTTTAATGCATGTGTAATCAATTAACTCAGTTAAGTGAGTTAAATTCAGTTGTGTTAGTTGTAATTGTTTGTTGCACTAGTGAGAGATCAAGTGAATTAAATATTATTTAATTCACAATCAGTGATCTAACATGCAACTGATGATTTACTATTATTAGCTACATGCATGTCAGTTCCAGTGGAGACCCAGTTGAGATCTAGGTGAAAGGGATGTTAACAATCAGTTGTAGGAATATTTGGTTGCACCCATGCAACCAAACACTCATTGTATTGCCCATGATCCTTGAGTTTAGGAAGGCCAAAATTCCTAAAGAATAGGGATTGCATTCATCAAGAATTGCACAAGCAAGGCAGGCTATTTAGAGGTTGAGAATTGGCTAAGTATTTGTCAGTTTTGTCTAGGACAGTGTGAGACAATTAGCTAAGTACAGGAGGCTCTTGTGAGAAGAGTTGTATTGTAATTGTTTCATGTATCCATGTTGAATATAAAATAGAAGATAGTGGGGTTTTTAGCAGCAAGCTTTCCCCGGAAAATTATTTGTGTTGTGATTTGATTGATTCTTCTTTTCTTCATGTGATTGGAAATTGTGTTTAATTTCCGCAATTGATTTGTAGAAGCAGTTCAGTATCTAGCTTTAGTACATTGTTAGATCAGATTGAATCCATGATATACATATTGTTTGTATAATTTCTATAGGATATCGGAACACAAGAAATCACAATAGTGGAGGAGGAGCTGAGTTTGTGACTGAATAGAATTCGAATTTGCAAAAGACTTTATTGGTGCTACAGGTGATTCAGGATCGAAATGGCTTTCAATGGCTTGAGAATGGATTATGCACTCGAGGGCAGCTCTAACTATATTGTTTGGAAAGACATGATGAAGGTAGTACTAGAAGATAATGGCTTGAAGGAATTCATTAATAATGATGTTCCCAAACCCACTGTGATAGATGTTGCAAATATTGATGCATGGAAAAAGAAAGTGGCAAAGGCAAGGAGGATCTTACTGGAGGGAGTACGAGATAAACTGAGGAAGATCAAGATGGAGAAAGGTGACTCCATGCCAAAATATCTAAAAAAATTTGTCCAGTGTAGGGATGAGATTGGGAGTGTTGGAATTACTGTCGCTGATGATGATTTGGTGAGCCTAGCTCTTCTGGGACTTCCTAAGATTTGGCATAGTTATCAGGACTCTGTCAATGGAAGGGACAAGCTGCCAGATTGGAAATGAATTTGGTCGGATTTGGTGCAAGACGAGTTTAGACGGAATGCCAGAGATGGATCTTCATCTAAGAATGAAGATGAAGAAGATTGTTCTTTGGCTTCCAAGGCGAAGAAGGGGAAAGGAAAGAAATTCCATTCCAAATCCGAGTCCAATAAAGATGGCAAGAAGCGCGACATGTCCAGAGTGAAGTGTTTTCACTGTCACGAGCATGGGCATTATGCAACTAACTTTCCACAAAAGAAGAAGAACAAGAAGGCTTTAGGATTTGCAACTGGTGAGGCTTTGGCCTCGCAATTTGAGCTTTAATTCTCACTCATTGCATGCATGGTGTCAAGTGCAATGGGATCGGTGTGGTATTTGGATAGTGGTGCTTCCTTTCACATGACGGGAGACAAAGAACTTTTCAATAGTTCGGAGGAGAAGGACCTCCATATGCATATCGAAATGGGTGATGACTGGCGGTACAGTGCTATCGGGATTGGTACCATTACCTTCCAGAGACGGTCAAGGTAAACCCTTTAAATTAAAAGATGTAATGCATGTACTAGGCTTGAAGAAAAATTTAGTCTTAGTCGCAATGTTGGAGGATAGAGGCTATGATGTTGTTTTCATTGAAGGAAAATATTTCCTGCGACAAAAAAAATAAGACAAGCCAAGAAGATTTGGATTCGAGTTAAGAATCTCTATAAACTTGATGTAGATGGCTACACAGCATTGATGGGTAAGGAAAAAAAAGTGGTGAGCTGAGATGAGGGTGAGTTATGGCACGGGAGATTGGGCCATCTTCACCATGGAGCCTTAAAAGTCATGCAACAATTTCTATGGGACTTCCCAAGGGTACACTTGCGTAATCAGACACATGGAAGGGATGTACTATGGGAAAATAGGCAAAGTCCACCTTTCATGAGAAGGAGAACTGAGCCTCGGGGATCCTTGAGAGAGTTCACTTAGACATGTGTGGACCATTCTCTACTAGTTCGACAGTAAAGCATAAGTACTATGTGATATTTGTTGATGAATTTTCTCGAAAGTGCTAGATCTACTTCATGCAGAAGAAAGATCAGATGTTCTCAAAGTTTCTTGAGTTCAAAGCACTGGTGGAGAAAGACACGAGGAAGCAAGTGAAGGCTCTTAGGAGCGACAATGGTGGTGAGTACATCTCCAATGAATTCAAGAACTTCTACAGCAAAGAAGGAATTAAGAGAGAATTGATTGTGCCTCATAACCCATAGTAGAATGGGGTCGCAGAGAGACAGAACAAAACAATTGTGGGTGCAACAAGAGTGATGTTGCATGATCGGGGCCTACCATTTCATTTGTGGGTGGAGGCATGAAACACAATGGTATTTTTGCAAAACCGTTGTCCTCATAGGATACTTGGCATGATTACACCAAAAGAGGCTTTTACTAGTAAGAAACCTGATGTTTCACATTTTAAGATTTTTGGCTCATCTGTTTATGTGCATGTGACCAAAGAAACTAGGAAGAAGATGGAACCAACAACTGAGATTGGGATATTTGTGGGGTACACTGAAACTCCCCACAACTATCGAGTGTATTTTCCAAACAACGGAATGAATGTTGTGTGATGGGATATAATATTTGATGAGGAGAAAGCCATGTGATTGTCCCTTGAGAGGGAGTTGGATTTTCATGCAGAGGAGGAACTCTTGGTTCCAAAGGATAAGCCTCAAAATGTGGAGCAACCACATGCGGAGGATCATGGAGTGGTAGAAAACACTCATGTAGAGACATCCACCAAAAATGGTATAATGCGCACCACGGAAATTGATAGATTGAGACTTGATCCAACAGAGAATGTAGGAGCCCCTACTTCACTACGTAGATAGAGACAGTATCTAAATAGGTTTACTAGATACATGGCTCTTATGAGCAAGTGTATTGTGATAGAACCATCTTTCTTTCAGGAGGCATTGCAGCAACCCATTTGGGTTGATGAAATGGTGGAGAAGTATGACTCCATTGTCAAGAAAAATGCATGGGAGATTGTCCCAAGACCGGTCAGTAAATCAATGGTTGGATCTAGATGGATCTACAAGGTAAATAAATATGTTGATGGGAGTGTGGAGAAGTAAAAGGCTAAATTTGTGGCTCGGGGATTCTCACAGATTGAGGGGATCGACTATGATGATACTTTCACACCAGTCAGGAGGTACTCTTCCATTAGATCTATCCTTGCACTCTCAGCGTAGATGGGGTGGCACATTAATCAGATGGATGTGAAAATTGCATTTCTCAATGGTGTTATTGAGAAAGAAGTGTACATAGAGTAGCCAGAAGGTTTCTAGATCTTTGATAGTGAGTCGCATGTGTATCAACTCAAGAGAGAACTGTATGGGTTGAAGAAAGCACCTTGTGCTAAGTACATCCAGATTGACAACTATTTCACCGGGTTGGGCTTCACCAAAAGTGAAGCGGATGCAAACCTGTACTAGATTGTGGTTGATGGTAAGCTCTTGATTATCGTAATTTATGTTGATGATCTAATTTTGACACGTGATGAGCCGCTGATACACTCATGCAAGGAGGATCTTGAAAAGGAGTTCGAAATGAAGGACATGGGACTCCTTCATTAATTCCTTGGTTTGGAAATATGGCAGCGAGATGGTGAACTTTTTGTTTCTCAATGCAAGTATGCCAAAGAGATATTGGTAAGTTTCACATGAAGAGTTGTAAATCGATGGACACTCCTCCTCCAGGAAATTGGAGGAAAGAGGATGCTACTTCAGGAGAGGTAGTGGATGCTATTGTCTACAGGTATCTAGTAGGTTCGCTGATGTACTTGGTGAAAACCAGACAAGACATTTTCTACGCAGTTAGCCAACTGATTCAAGCTTTAGTTAAGCCTACCAAGCTCTTTTGGAAGGCGGGGAAGCATGTCTTGAGATATCTCTGGGGCACTATAGAGTATGGATTATGGTACAAACGGACAGAGGGAGTGAAGCTTCAAGGCTTCATAGATGCATATTGGGCAGGTAGTCCATAAAAAAAAAGAGCACATCAAGAGGGACCTTCAACATAGGATCGACAACAGTTTCTTGGTACAACAGGAAGCAGCGATCTGTGGCACTCAGTTCAGCAAAGGCAGAGTACATGGCAGAAATTCAAGCTACATGTGAGGCCATCTAGATGAGAAAGATCTTGGTTGGTTTGTTTGGTTCTCAGATGGATCTGATAGTGATACAATGTGATAACCAGAGTTGCATTAAACTCTCGGTTAATCCTGTGTTTCATGATATATCCAAGAACATAGACATTCGGTACCACCATCTCAGATATTGTGTGCAAAGGCACATATGTTACTTCAATATATTCCCACGGAAGATCGGGATGCAGATATTTTAACGAAGGCGCTCACTAGGAGAAAATTCGAATACCATAGAGGCAGGGTCAGGGTGAAGGATAATCCCTTTCTTGTTGAGAGGAAGTGTTGAAGTCCAACAATAAATTGCAGCACCTACACTAGTGTGGGACCAGGAGGTCCAAGTAGCACCTACACTAGTGTGGGACCAGAAGGTCTTCGCAACACCTACACTGGTGTGGGCTAAATTTGGTGCAGTGCCTTTTTAATTTTCCCATGGACAATAAAATGTAATCTTATCTCATAATCACTTGTAATAGTTAACTGAGTGTGATAAACTCAGTTAGCTCATGAATTTCGAGTTGAGGGTAGTTGGTGAGGCATGCAGAGTAATTATAGTTGTAACAGAGTTCGAAGTGTTGTTGGTGCATTATTTTAATGCATGTGTAATCAGTTAACTCAGTTAAGTGAGTTAAAGTCAGTTGTGATAGTTGTAACTATTTTTTTCACTAGTGGGAGATCAAGTGAATTAAATATTATTTAATTCAAAATCAATGATTTAACATGCAACTAATGATTTACTATTATTATTTGCATGCATGTTAGTTCCAGTGGAGACCCAATTGAGATCTAGGTGAAAGGGATGTTAACTATCAGTTGTAGGATTATTGGGCTGCACCCATGCAAATAAACACTCATTTGATTTCCCATGATCCTTGCACAGTTTAGGAAGGCCAAAACTCCTAAATAATAGGGATTGCATTCATCAGGAATTGCGCAAGCAAGGCAGGCTATTTATAGGTTGAGAATTGGCTAAGTATTGGTCAGTTTTGTCTAGGACAGTGTGAGACAATTAGCTAAGTACAGGGGGCTCTTGTGAGAAGATTTGTATTGTAATTTTTTCATGTATCCATGCTAAATATACAATAGAAGATAGCGGGGTTTTGATCTGCAAGCTTTCCCTAGGAAATTATTTGTGTTGTCGTTTGATTGATTCTTCTTTGCTTCATGTGATTGGAGATTGTGTTTAATTTTCGCAACTGATTTGTAGAAACGATTTAGTATCTAGCTTTAGTACATTGTTAGATCGGATTGAATCCATGATATACATATTGTTTGTATAATTTCTACACTTGGATGGATGAAACTAGATCTGGGGTCTTCTACCTCATCACTCAATAGTATGAATCTAACCATGTGAATAAGTGAGATGAAGTCGAACATGGTAGACACCATCTGATTACCGACCAATGATGTAATTCGTTAACATATGCGAGAGGAACCATTGATAATAATATTGGGTCTCAAGGTGCTATAATACAATCTATGCATTGTGAGTTAATAAGCTCAAGTCAAAAACCACACATAATCTTCCAGTCGAAGGTCAATGATGAGAACCTATCACCAAAAGTGAGGAAACTTACCATTAAGGGATGCAATATCCAAGGCACTAAAGGGAGTTTCTAAGTAGGAAGGCCTTACTATTATAACACCTGCCTCTTCCCAAGTAACCAGCCAACCAGGGAAAACATGCGACAAGAGGCTACTAATATGAGATTCAACCTCCTAGATGACTTCGAGGAAGTGGAACCAAAGGAAACATGACAAACAAACCTCACACTACATCATTGACATCCCCAGGAGATAACCCAACCTTCCAGGGCCCTGTTCCCTGAGGGGGAACTAATTTTTGACCCATTTGAGGCTTATTCGTGAGAATGTAAGGGTAAGGGAGAGATTATAGACCCTTATTTGTGGGCTTTCCTTGTCAAGGCCACGGTTAGGTCCCGACCAAAAGGTCAATATTGTGCTTGCAGCTCCGGGATTTGTGCCACATTTTCAGCCCCTAATCCCAGGTCACTACACAAAACTTCTTGTAACTTCAGGAGAGGATAAATAACATTAAAACAAATGTATGGAAGCAATCACATCATCAGGAACTCCTCCGACTCCACCCAACCATGATAGGAATTTCGTCAAACATGTCACAAACATTGCATCTACAGGTATAAACAACATATTTAAATATGGTGGTCCCTTACAAATATGAGAATAGCTAAGATGCATTGCTCCCCTACATCATAAACTACAATACAATCTATTTGACCATAGATACATTTTGCATTCATTTACCAGTAAAAACATAGATAGAGCCATACATAATTATTGATCAAATGCATGCTTATAACTAGCATAATAACAATAGAAATACAATGGATATAACAACAAATAAATCCATACATAAACCAATACATTTGGATACCAAATACCAGAGGAATGAGCTCTTCATTACTAAATGTAAAAACCAACCGGAGATGGGACTTCCATGTTCCACCCAACCATAGATTGGTTGAGCCAAGTCTCACTTCAACCAATCATCCCCGTGCCATATTCCAAGCATGAATGTGGGAATTTCTCAAACACATCAATCAACACCAAACTAGGGCTCCAGAGACCAAAATGTCTCAACCCCAAAACCAATGATTCCACCTCATGATTGTACATCACTAACCATCACGTATTGGTTCCCACCCAAGCTACTCTAGGGCTCTAAAGTGTTTGTTCCAACTAAGGCTCTAGGACTAGTAACTCAAACCCAGTTGTTCCCAGGCTCCAAAGTGTTTGTCCAACCAAGGCTCCAGAACTAGCAAATAAACCCACCTAGGGCTCTAAAGTGTTTGTCCAACCAAGGCTCCAAGACTATTAACTCAACCCAACTGTTGTCCGCCAAGCTCCAGAGTGTTTTCCCAACCAAGGATCTGAGAACTGATAACCCAACCCAACATATAAAGGAATCAAGAGAACCAACCAGAAAACAATCAATGGAAATAAACCATAAAACCATGGCTATCTAGGAAATGGAAAGGCTAGGAAATCCACATGCATACACCATGCATGCCAAAAATAGTGAGGAAATCATACATGAAACTCAATATCTGCAGTCAAATCCTATTGTAGTTTCCAATCTCGATGTCCACCTACGCTTTCTTGCCCTTCCTTTTCCTTCTTGCTCCAAATCACCAAGTGTACACACTCTCCAAGAGTGCTCCAAGAAAACTCTAGGTATCCTAGAGTATGAAAGAGAGAGAATAATGAGAACTCCAAAACTACACTGACCAAAATCTTACCCATTGATCCTTAGAAGCCTTTTTATTAATGAGGCCTCTATTTTCTTCATTTTCCATTATTTTCCTTCATTTTCCTCCTCACATGCAACCTGTGACCTTTCACCTTCCTTTTCTCCTATTTTCCATTATTTTCATAAATAAAATGCCAATTAATGTCTCATGTCTTTCCAAAGCCTTTTCCTTTTCCTTTGCCAATTTCCTTTAGCTGTAATAAACCGAGTGAACACCCACTAGGGTGTTTTTACCACCACTCTTCTTGGAATACGTGTCCCATCCACCGTGGTTATTATTTTACTTACATGGAATTTTCACCAAGGCTGTTACAAAACCCTCCCCCTTGGGGGAACACTGTCCTCGGTGTTCAATGACAACTACAAACTAGCAAACTACTATAAACAAAGCATACTACCTATGAAGCTTTATGACTTAACTCATTGCAGTATTTACAATGACCATTGTTGAAACATGAAAAACATACCATTTACTGGAGCTTTATAACATAGTTCATTACGGTATTTACAGTGACAAACACATATACACTCATACACATTTGTTTCAACCAACAAATAACCATACTATTTATGGAGCTTTATAAATCGAGTTTGATATAATATTTTCAATAATATACACAAACACACATTTTATAAACCAACAAATAGAAGGATATGATTCCCATATTAGCAACAAGGGAATCCAGATGCTCACACCTCCACCCTTAAAGTAGTATCAGGATTCACTTCCTTTCCAGGAAGTACAGAATCCACTGTCATAGTCAAACCTGCATCTAATGTCCAGTGCTGCAATCCTACTCCATTTGTCCTCTTAGCGAACAATTATCGGCTCATTGTTCCAGGGCACACTCCCAATGTGCATTTGATTCCATATGGAAATGCTAATGACCAAAAAAATCCATCCCCGACCCTCCCTTCTCTGCTACACAGTCCCTTGGGAAATCCAGTCACCCCTTCCGTGTAGTCACTCACCTTCCAAGTTTTGTTGGCACCCCCATCCCAAGCAGTCCATCCCTTGGAAAGGCTTCCTTGCACCAAAAGGTCAAACAACCAAGGCATATACTTGCCTTAAAACCATCATACCTGTCATATAATGCTCATCGAAATCAATGGACACTATTGGGTACCAGTGTCCCACAATGGCCCTGCTCCTGAAGTGCTTTACCAACATACTATTGCATGTTCCAAATCCTTTTGTTGTTGCTGCTAATGCTTGCAATCAGTTTCAACCACCCAACTGGGCATTTCTGTGCTTCCTGTACCAAGAATATAACTTCCATTAGATTCAAAATAATTTGAAATAAATTCAAATCATACCTCATTGGAATCTCATCAATAAGCTACACTTGCAATCCTGTTCGCTTCCTGTCACAACAAATCAAACTAATTAGTTGATCAATCATCATTATTGAGCAAGTAAATCCTCTCTGCAAACAGAGATGATCCCTCTAGCCCTAGTGTGGATCTAGAAACAAAGGGGCATGCTAAAATGTTGCTTCCTAATTATTGAATGAACAAGGGACATGATAGATCAACCTACCTGGAATCCAACGCTGTCGTTGTTGCTATAGTAGTGGTGGCCTCTCACTCCTGTCTCGGCAAGTCACAATCCTTTCACCATTACACTTGGATACCTGCACATAGAACAAGAAACAAGAATAGCATACAAGATAAAAACATTTCATTCATAACTATTAGCCAGTAAAAGAGGGCTAAAAATATTTCATTAAACAAATTTCATAACACAAAAGTGGAACCAAACAGTAGTCATGTATATAAATGAATAGAAGGAAGAGTTACAACCAATGCTTTGACGTCACAATCTCCTCGCGGGGTTCAGCTGAAGCGCGTCTTAAATGCTCGTCAGGTAATTCGGATGGGATGAAGGCATGGACTCAAGCCCTCTCAGAAGTCATGGACTCAAGCTTCCTCAACGTAATTCCTTCTTATTCTATCTTCTCTAGTAATTTAGCTATAATATGTTTAATTCTCCAAGTTCAACTAGCTTGTTCTAAGAGAGATAGCTTCTTTTATAGAGGAAAAGGAGGAGGTTAGGATCCCTACAAAGGTGGGAGAGAGGCCTATCCTTTAGGGAGTTCCCATAAGAGGTGGAAACCATAAACCTAAAGGAGGTAGTCCATGGTTTATCAGTTCAACCATTCCCAATGACTCATCCTCGAGGTGGTTGGAGTGGAATATCTGCCTCTATTTTTAAAAAAAATTCCATAAACAGCTTGGCACGGGTGGAAAATTGGGACAGAGCACCAGCTGGTGTGGGGCCCAGTGTTAATATTCCTCTTTGGTGCGAGGGCATAAATGATTACCTGCGCCAAGGCAAAAACAAAGGTTTTTGAGTCTCTGCTCAGGGTTTTGTCAATAGAAGGAATGTTATTCTCATGTAAAGGGACACAATGATGGTCTTTGCAAGGCATGACACTAATTATTGATCACGGAAATGACCCTCCAATGGGCGAGATGGGGATTGCAGGGATAGTGACAAAATGCTGTGTAATAGATGCCCCCTAAAGCATGAGGTCCGAGGGAGAGAGAGGGGAAAAATGCTTTATGAGAACTTGTTCGAACCAAACACCATTGTCAGAAAACTTGCAATTAAAAATACAACTAATATATTTGATACATGAATATGTGGTATGGGCGCAACCATCTATAATAGAGTACATAAAAACTGAGGTCCGAGGTATGGACGCAGCCATCCATTAGTAAGGATCAACAAATAGACTCAGGTATGGTCGCAACCATCCAATCAAAAGAGTCATGCAATAAGTCATGATAATCCACCAAAATCCACAAACTGGATTTTATCAGAAAAAATCCAGGGTCTTGCACTCCATCTCGACTCGAATAAGTACAAATTCCAGCATGCGAATATATGAGCTGAAGTCGAACATGCAATAAAATCACCTGATGACCAGCCAATGATGAAAGCTGTTAATAGGCACGAGAGAAACCACCAATAATGATAATTACTCTCAAGGTACAACTGGTACAATCCATGGAATGTGAACAATGATCTGGCGTCGAACAACCACATAATCACTCGATCGAAGGCCAATGACGTGGACCTTGTGTCGAATGCGAAAAACCTACCATTAAGGCATGCAGGATCCAAGGTACCAGAATAGAGTCTCTCGATCAAATTCCTGGATAATGAGTTGAAGTCGACAGGAAGTGACCTGATCGAAGGTGGGCCATAGTGTTTCCCACATCATCGATACGAGATAGAGGAACATGATAGTAGTGAAACAAGACCAACAGAGAATCAGAGGGAGGTTAAAAACTGCAGAGGCAAACTTCTCTTGAACATATCAGCAGCACAAAATTGGATTTGGCAGTATTTGACATCAAAGGATCTGAGGTCATGATGACGTGGCAAAGAGTAGATGAGAGGTCAAAAGAGATTACCCAAACCCATGGAGGCAAAAATGACGAAATGAGATGTCCCCAACCCGACACGAATGCAAACAAGTGCCATATTCAAGAGCGACACACTGCCAACATAACTAAAACTTGGTTCCATTTTCCCCCACCATTTCTGGCGAGTAACCCAATTATTTTTTAAAACAATCTTGAAGGGGATAACATATGCTTGTGCTGTAAGTTTGTCCTTCGGACAAATCCAACCTAGTACTACGAGCCCTAGGAAGGAGGAACTCGAGTAACGTCATGGCGACGAAATCCGATGTCATCAGGGTTTAACGAGTTTGACAAAGGGAGAACTAGACATATTTTCATGTTTAGAGAATTTGAAAAGAAGGTAGAAAATAAAACTCCATCATGGCCCTTTTCATAAATAGTCTCTCAGATCCGAAAAGGTAGAAAATAATCTCTTAAAGAACCTCCTAGTCGCGATAGGATAAGGTATTCCTTTTTCATAAATAATCTATCCCAGCCCGAAAAAGGGGTAAATCTATACTGGGTAGATATTTTTTCGCAACCATTTAACGAGTTCAAAACGACAAGAATCTCGACAATCTTTTCAATTTTAGAGAGTCATAAAAGAGCTGAAAGTTGACTCCTCCTGGAGGAACGAGTGGTATTAAGGGTAGCAACTGGTTTCGGTGATAGTGGAACTGCTCAGAACAAGTAAAGGTCAAGAGGTTGGCTAACAAGACCACTCATTACAAAGGTTCCTCAGGAATGGGTAAAACAACTAAGTGAAGGCGTATGATCAGCCAAGCAGATGGGGACGATGGAGTGAGAAAACCAAGGTTCATCTGGAAAAATAGGCTACTAAAATGGCAATCATGAGAGGTAAAATAAGAATGGTTTCATTTTTATGCAAGCTCAAAAACATGGGAAACTCTGCTTGGAGGTGGTTTCATTTCTACACAAGCTTGAAACTGAAACAAACTATGCTTGAAACCGGTTTCATTTTTACACAAGCTTGAAACAAAGATAAACTATGATTGAAAAATGGGCATGCCCCCAACATAGGCTAAGGTATTCCTTTTGCGTAAATAATACATCCTAGACCGAAAAATGGGTGAATGTATACCGAGTAGATATCATTTCGCAGCCATTTAATGAGTTCAAAACGACAAGAATATCGACAATATTTTCTGTTTTAGAGAGTCAGAAAAGAGCTGAAAGTTGACTCCTCCTGGAGGAACGAGTGGTAATAAGGGTAGCAACTGGTTCCGGTGATAGTGGAATTGCTCAGAACAAGTAAAGGCCAAGAGGCTGGCTAACAAGACCACTCATTGTAGCGGTTCCTCAGGAATGGGTAAAAGAACCAAGTGAAGGTGTATGATTAGCCAAGCAGATGGGGAAGATGGAGTGAGAAAACCAAGGTTCCTCTGGAAAAATAGGCTGATAAAATGGAAATCACGAGAGGTAAAATAAGAATGGTTTCATTTTTATGCAAGCTCGAAAACATGGGAAACTCTTCTTGGAGGTAGTTTCATTTTTACACAAGCTTGAAACTGAAACAAACTATGCTTGAAACCGGTTTCATTTTTACACAAGCTTGAAACAAAGATAAACTATGCTTGGGATTAGTTTCATTTTTACACAAGCTTGAAATAAAGATAAACTATGCTTGAAAAACGGGCATTCCCCAAGCATGGTGACTCAATTCGAGGTACATGCCCCCCAAGCTTCAGTCCATATGAAAGATAGATGGAGTGAAGGTTCAAATTACGAGATCAAGAGAAATACTTGACTGGGATTTTACGAGATCATATCAAAAACTCGAATTGAACATGAACGTGTTTCATTGTTTTAGCGATGTTGACACATTAAAATAACTATCCTCGTGACATCTTGTTTCATTTTTTAGGGAGCTTGACATAAGGAAACGAACTGTGCTCCGAAGAGCTTTCATCATGATGAATAAGAAGTCATGGCTTTCAAGAGTTCTGCACCGGATGGGAGAACAACATCTCAGAAATCAGGATACAATACCCCCAACACACGATGCACAATGGCACTATCACTGAAAGTGGGCATGAGGTAGGTAGCCCCATAATTAATCTACGACGGGGAAGGTACAACTGACGGATAAATAATAGGAAGGGACGATGGTGGGCCAACTCCCACATCAGGACCAAAGAATGAAAGTTGATAAATGGTCACGATTCGACCTTTGTGTGGAAAACAGATCACATGAAAGTGGGAAGAGACAATTGACCCCATAACATAAGCATGGTCGCGGCCCAAGAGTAAATTAAAATCCAAGGGGCCTTGGACCACCATCACGTCTATATAGACAGTTTTTTCTTCCAAAGTAATAGGAAACTTCGGAAGGATCCCTAACAGTTGACTGGTTCCTCTGTTAAAATCCAATAGATTCTGCGTAACAGGCACAAGCGATGGAGAACCAAAATCTTGCCAAGTAGTTGAAGACAAAACACTAACAGACACACCTTCATCTATAATGGTGCTGGGTATGACCACATTGAAGGCATGTACCGTGATCTTAAAAGGCACATAAGAAGGAAGGCGGTATCATACAAGTCGACTCCAATCAAAGGAAGTGACCAAACTACTTGGAGGGGGTACCATATAACTGAAATGGTCATCCCCTGGTGTTACCGAGGCAAGAGGAGCATCCTCCTAAACCTCAGTTACGAGAGCAAGAAGAGCAAATTCTTGATCCACAGGGACGGGAGAATCCTTCTCTAAGTCTGAGGAATCTGAATAAACAAGAAGAACGTGGGGGGTATGTGAGCCACTATCGATGGAAAATACCTAATGAACCATAGGCGGGATCAAATCGACCGGTTCCTCAACCACTGGTTGGTTTGGAATGGATTCGTGAATTTGAATTTCCGAAGGAGCGGGATCAACCAAGGATGACTCTTGACCGAACGTGGTATCAACTAGCGGAGGACTCGAAGAAAGCTTCTTGTAGCTAACTGAAAGGTAGGGTGTAGAAACATTAGGGTTATCCAACACTCTCTTGGTTTCATCCATGTATGGACAAAGGTGAATGGGATGATGCCCTTCACACAACTTATAGGGATTGGTAATCTTACCCTGTTTCTTATGCATCTTATCATGGCTAGTTGAAGATGTGCCACCAATATGACTTCTAGAAGCCAAAGGCAACGACGGATGGCCATCAGACCATGTTTCAAGTACCTTGGGAATGCCAGGGCAGTCTCGAAGAAGATGGTTACCTTTGCAAAACATGCAAGGGAATTTGAATTTCCGTGGAAGGTTGGATGGTTTATCAAGGGAAGGTTTCTTAGGCACAACAGCTGCAGCATTAGCCTCTCGCTTATCTGACTTCTTCTTTTTCATCTTCTTCTTCTTCTTCTTAGCCACTTGGTAACTAGAATCCAAACTTTCACCAGGCGAAGTAGAAGAGGAGGACGAAGAAACAGGAGAAAAAGGGGAGAGGTGCACCTTAGAATCAACATGATGTTGTCCAGGTGGAGGAGACGGTTGAATAGAGGTTGGGACACTTGGGACCACCGAGGTCGAGGATAACCAAAGAAGCAAACCAAAAGTTAACCCAGGAAGGGACAATATTGCCATATAAGGAGCACCAACATTCCCAAAAGAAGGAAAAGGACCAGGATTCCCTTCGGAGGGGATTCCTTGGTTGGTAAACTCCGGAATAGTTTCCATTGGAAACAACCGTAAAACAAAACGCTAAGGAAGATAACTTTAACCAAGAATATTTCGTGGGCAGTTAATATTTTAAGACACTGAAACAAAACTCTGTCATTTCATATTTTAAGAGTCGAGAAATAGGGAAAAGGTTACTCTATCACTTTCCGGTTGAAATAAGCATGAAAGGACAAGTGCTCGATGATCTTTTCACTTTTAGAGAGTCACGAAAATACCAAAATGACTACTCAGGTAATCTAGGCAAGAGGGTGCACCAAGCTCCCGTGAACTGCAATATACACCTTGGTGATCAAATGAAAGAGAAATGACCAAGGACTTAATGCACATGTAGGTAGTCTCCCCGAATGCTGTGTTCGGTGTATCGCGGTTACAAGGTGACATACTCGGCTTCCTATGGATAAAATTATTGCAACCTAGAGGGGTCTCCCTTTATATACTTGACGATACGGGGAGCACAAGTTTGTACTAGCACTGTCTAGAGCCATATGGCGAACGTCAACTACTAGGTTTTAAGACGTCAGAACACGTCTCTAGCCTAGACCACTAAAAATGTTTCGTTAGGTTTCAATGCTTCCTTAGATTAATTAAATAGGTTTTAAAGTTGATCTTGGATTATATTTTAGTTGTAAGGCCCTATCGATTTTGGATCTCAAAATTCCTAAATGCAAGCTATATGCAAACGAACACCATTTCCGATTCAATGAATGCTAATTACAAGAAGGATAGAGATCTTTCAAACAAAAGAAAACAATGAAAGTATGTGCAGAAAACCACTAATACATCTAACCCAATCAAACGAAAATGAAACCCTTTCCTAGACAATCAAATGCTAGTTATGCGAAAGAGTATTTCATTTTCAATGCAAAGAAAGAATTCAAATATGTTTTTTTTTTCAATGAAAAGAAGTGCATGATGCACTAATTACATGAAAAGCGAAAACAAACACTAGCTTAAGTGTTGTGTAGGAATCGAAATTGAATGACTCAATAAAACGCAAAACAAACACAAGAAAGCACTCAAAATAATGTCGCAATCTTTCAAACCAAGAGAAAGTTTTCAAAATGATCCAAAACAAGTAATGTAATCTATGCTTGGAGAAATAAGGCGAAGAATCAATCGAAAAACGAAATGACTTTGCAAACAAATCAATTACTCAAAAAGATCAAGAAAACTAAGTGAAATCAATCCACAAATGAGACTGACAACAATCAAAATCGACTTGATTTTCGAACAGAATGCTCAGAGCACTAGGACACCTAGAAACCCTAAGGCCTCAACTGACACTGATAAGAATATGGACACACGACTGAGGAAAGCAAGTCGACGATGATCAAAACAATCCCAAAGGCATAATTACACATAAAAAATAACCCAGAAGCAAGCACAATTGACCAAAAGACTCATTAAGGAGGTCAAACCAATTCCTATAGGGGTCAGTGCAAGTGTAAGGCTATAATCTGCGCCATACAGGGGTTGGCATGACTGCAAAAAGAGAAACATGTGCCAATCGGCGTGATTGTTCAGAGAAAAATCGCGCCAAGCCAGATAACTATGGGAAAAAGAGGAAAAACCAAAACTTAATGAGAAGAGGTCAATATTGACACTTTGGAGTTGAACATAGGATGGAAACTAAGCAAGAAAACTAGAAAAGATAGATAGCTAAATCAATAATTGAGACTGACCCAACAAGATGAAACGAAAAACTTGCACTGTTCCCCAGCGGAGTTGCCAATTTTTTAAGCAGGTAAATCCTCTCTGCAGACAAAGATGATCCCAGTAGCCCTAGAGTGGGTCTAGAAACAAATGAACATGCTAAAGTGTTGCTTCCTAATTATTGAATGAACAAGGGACATGGTAGATCGACCTACCTGGAATCCAATGTTGTCGTTGTTGTTGTAGTGGTGGTGGCCTCTCGCTCCTGTCTTGGCAAGTCATAATCCTTTCACCATTACGCTTGGATACCTGCACATAGAACAAGAAAAAAGAACATCATACAAGATAACAACATTTCATTCATAACTATTAGCTAGTCTAAGAGGGCTAAAAATATTGCATTAAACAAACGTTGTAGCACAAAAGTGGAACCAAAAAATATTCATGTATATAAATGAAGAGAAGGAAGAGTTACAACCAATACTTTGACGTCGCAGTCTCCTCCAGTGGGGTTTAGCAGAAGCACGTCTCAGATGCTTGTTAGGGAATTTGGATGGGATGAAGGCATGGACTCAAGCTCTCTCAGAAGTCATGGACTCAAGCTTCCTCGATGTAATTCCTTCTTATTCTATCTTCTCTAGTAATTAAGCTATAATATGTTTAATTCTCCAAGTTTAGCTAGCTTTTTCTAAGAGAGATAGCTTCTTTTATAGAGGAAAAGGAGGAGGTTAGGATCCATACAAAGGTGGGAGGGAAGCATATCCTTAAGGGAGTTCCCATAAGAGGTGGAAACCATAAACCTAAAGGAGGTAGTCCATGGTTTATCAGTTCAACCACTCCCAATGACTCATCCTCGAGGTGGTTGGAGTGGAATCTCTGCTTCTATTTTTAAAAAAAATTCCATAAATAGCTTGGCGTGGGTGGAAAACTAGGACAGAGCGCTAGCTGGTGTGGGGCCTAGTGTTAATCTTCCTCATTAGCACGAGGGCATAATGACTACCTGTGCCAAGGCAAAAACAAAGGTTTTTGAGTCTCTTCTCAGGGAAGTGTCAACAGAAGGAATGTTACTCTGATGGAAAGGGACACAATGATGGTATTTGCAAGGCATGACACTTCTTATTGATCACAGAAATGACCCTCCAATGGGTGAGATGGGGATTGTAGGGACAGTGACAAAATGCTGTGTAACAATCATGTATAAACATATCACATCTGGTTAGCTCAAAACGTAACCATCATACATTAAAATCATGAATCACATGAAATCACCATAAACCATAATCATAAATCACATGTAACCATCACAAGTCAGAATCATGAATCACATGCATAATAAAGCTTAAATAAAATATCGATACTTATCCTCCTCAGTCCTTACTTTTGCCTTTGTTCTTTTGTACACACACTGAATCGGTTGCCACATTTCGGCAAGAAGCCATTGCCTTTTCTTCTCTTCAATTATGTATACATACACACAGTGTACATCACAACACGTACAACCACATACAACATACAACGCCATACAATACATACACTCGCACCGACATACGACACATACACCTATGCCTAGTGTACAAAACCACACAACACTTATACATACACATTGTACACCACAACAAATACACATGCGATAATACCACAACTACACCATCCACATACATAGTACTGCATGCCCATAACACAACATGTACGTCATGCACACAATACCACATGTATACCAGTACCATATGCACACCATGTACACAACACCACCTGTACACTACACAACCCGCACAATGTGTGCACAACATCACATGTACACGACACCATCTCATTAGGGGAATTTTGAGGTCTAAAATGGGCCTCCTAAGGAAATTATAAAATAATAGTGGAAAAAATCTAATAAGATTTGATGACATCATCAAATTTTAGAGGGAAAAATGAAAAAACTATTTTTTCAATTCATATTTTCAACTTATCTCCCAAAGTTTTTACTCAAATTTTGAGCGGGAGTACTCGTTGGATGCAGAATTTAATTCCCCATCCAAGGAGTACCCATGTTGCATACTTTCGATGGGTTCTACTACACGAAAAATGAGAAATACATAAAAAAAACGTGATTACAATCACATTTTTTATGTATTTCTCATTTTTCATGTAGAAGAGTTCATCGAAAGTATGCAACATGGGTACTCCTTGGATGAGGAATTAAATTCCGCATCCAACGAGTACTCCCGCTCGAAATTTGAGTAAAAATTTTGGGAGATAAGTTTAAAATACGAGTTGAAAAAGTAGTTTTATTATTTTATTATTTTTTAATATTTTTACTTTTTTACTCCAAAATTGGTGAATCATCCATTATGGATGACATCATCATCTTGAATCCTATTGGTTGTTATAAAGTTTATTTTTGTTGTACATTTTTCTTATGAGGCCCATTTTAGACCTCAAAATTCCCCTAATGACACAACGCCCAATGTACACCACACCACATGCACACATCACCACATGCACGACATGTACTTGACACCACATGTACATAGTGCTACATGCACGACATGCACACAACACCACTTGTACAACATGTACACAATACCACATGCACACAACACCACATGTACAATCATGCACACAACACCAAATTCACATATCACCATATGTACATCACGTACACAACACCATATGTACATAGCATTGCATATTCAACATGTACATAGCACCATACGTACACAACATCGCATATCCAACATGCACACAACAGGATATGTACACAACACCGCATATATAATATGTACATAACACAATCCATACCTAGCGCTACATATGCAATATACACACAACACCACATATACAACATGCATACAACATCATATGTACACAATACCATATATGCTACATGTACACATCACCATAGGTTCAATCATTGACAATAAAACATGCACAACACATACACAACAATAGTATTGCACATCCATAGACCATACACTAACCCCACAATAAACCTTTCTTCTAGTGTCTTTCCACTATCCATGTTGATCGTAGCATGTCACAGGTCACACTACCTTCACTTCGATAATGTACCCATCAACATTACCTATCCATAACATAAACATAGGCATAGTACAAGCATATAATATCAATTCATTTCCACATGATACTGAGCTCATAGATCTGTCAGAGTTATTCTTCCCATTTTATTCCTCATAATACCAAGAACCTCTTCATGCCATTCACCTGCATAAGCAATCATTCCTCCACAAGAATGATCCCTGGAAACCTTGTCAGATAGTGACATAGATACATAGATACATACATATATACTCATTAACATAAAAAAATCATCATCTTGTCAGACAATGACATACATACACACATACATACATATAAACATTAGCATTAAACAATCATGGTCCATGACGACCCTGTGAGACATGACATACATACATGTGTATATATATAAACCTCAACATAATCACGATCACAACACAATTGATAAATATCATAAGGTCTAGGTTAAGATAACTTCCTTTATTCATGCACAACATGAACAACATTGGGAACAATAGTTCCCAACTTTAGCCAAGGCATATGACACCTCAAATCCATTCACTTTATCTTTTTTGTTGCCTTTCTCATGTTTGTACTACCACCATCAATTTACCACGATGGACCCAACCAGTCCAATCGACTATCATATTCTTACCTTCCGATGCACTTGCTCATGCATCGACTTCATTTCGTTCTTACGTTACCTATTGGGTAACACAACTCTCCCTGAGCTCCATTAACTTTCCTCTTTCCCAACCAATTCCCAAGGCTCAAAACATAAAAGGAAATCACAAGAAACAAACCAAAATAAAACCAATAGCAATACAACACCGCAACCAAAGTGGCATAGCTATGCACTAGAGATAAACAAGACTGCAAATCAAGCTCAAACAAATCATAAAACACCAAAAGTACAAGATTAGAAACAAACACCATGATTCAATCCCCATGGGTTCCCAATGCTTCCAAGGGAAAGCTCAACTTAAGCCTTCTTCAAGACTCCATGGAAGTTTCTTTGCCATGCAATTCCCTGCAGCATACTGTCGTAACACATAATATCAGTGAAAAAATAAATGTAACAATATAAAAGTTATATTACCTCGTTGTGCCAATCACGCTGCCATGTAACTAAACACACACATGTGAGCCATATGTATAAATCATCAAGACAACATATCTATCAATTCGAAATCAACATTTTCCAAGACTAACAACCATGTCATAATCAACAATCAACTCACATTCATCGATCATAATACATAATACTACAACTATCAATCCTACAGACACATATACTCATTTCATGCAATTAATCAAACATTCAAACAAATTGCAATCACACCATGTTAAATGAATCAACTAGATGACGTATTAGACACCAATGCACTCAAATTCCAAATAAATGACATAACCAAACATTCAAGCACCAATTATATGACATAAGAAAAATCATACCTTAATATACCTCAGGGGAGGCTATCTTGTCTGCAAAATAAATCTAGATTAGCACGACATAACTTCACAACATATCAACTCAAACACAAATAAGGTCATGATATTCATAACAATAACTAGTTAACATGTTCACGTCATAATCTCATAAACAATTGTCATTAATGCATAACAATCTGTTGTGCTATACAACAACCCCCCATTTCATAAAATTTTACTTTAGAAAATTATAATATGAAATGGGTCCCTTTTTTAGATTAAATTGGTATTAACTCATCATTCCTCTAAAAATCCAAAAACAAACAAAAAATCATTATAAAACCTTTTGAGTTCATAAAACATCGGCAATCAGAAATAAAACAATCACCAATGAAGTCCCCTCTCCTTGCTCCGATGCGATATCACTATCGGCAATCGGGGATTGTGATATGAATGCAATAGAACTTTGACTTAAAATCTCCCGATGCGAGTTAAGCAATATCGCTATCGGCGATCGGGGATTGTTCGAAAACTCAAAAAACTGCTTAAGTTCTCCTCCGATCGCCGATAGCGATAAAGATAAGCGTGACTTTCAAAAAGGATTGTTATGGCGGCTCAGCATATTATGTTAATTATTATTAAAAAGCCTTCTCACTATACAATGGTAATTGACTTAAGCCCAACCGCCAAATAAAAATCAAATCCACGTTTAATGAGGCTATTCGGGAAAATAAAGGACAGGATGAGCATTTAATAGATTGGCAGGTTCAAACGGCCAATTAATGGAGCAGTTACGCCTAAAATCTCTTCAGAGATTACATACGCGAGAGTCTTATGATTATTTTCCATTATTTATTGATTGACATAAGAATTCTGTACCAGTTTTCGCCGTCTATTCTCCGCATTACGTTCATTTTATCTTTTGTGCAGAGCTTCTCCGCAGAAACAAGTTCAGACCAAATGGGGAAGAAATCTAAGAAACCAAGCACAGTTGCAGCTTCTGTAGTAACAGAACAACATGCCGCCGATCCAGGACCAAGCAAAAAAGGATTGATCTCAGATACTACATGTCTTGGTCTTGGAAATACTACTTGGCAGAGCATTTACAACCTGGTTGAAGCCGAGGAACCTCAGCAAACAACGGTAGAAGCTTCAGCAGATGCAAGCCAGAAATCTGACGCTACTCTGAAAGATTTGGCTGATTCCTACCTGCACAGAATAGCGGCTCGGGAGCAAATTCTTCCATATACAGATGTAGTAAGATGGGCCATTGAAGAAATTCCAATTACAAACAGAGTATTCTGCACTATTGATGGGAGAGTTTTTGGTTCGTTTCAGCCTGATGATTTGAGGAAAATGTACCATTTGCCCAAACCAGAGAAGAAGTATAATAAGGCATTTCTGGAGAAGTTTAGAGATGAAAATTAAATTGATTCAGAACCTATACGATAATGGAGACAAAACCCGGCAAAACACAAACATGAGTCTTCAGGTAAATTATTATCACCCAAGACATTGGAACAATCATACTGTCAAGAGCTAGAAAAGAATGGGAAATTGATTACAGGAATTACAAGTTTAACTTGGGACACCTATTGGTTGTTCCTAGTAAAACCATACAGCCAGAAAGCCGCCCTCAAATGCTTAACAGATGCCATCGGGTGTATCATTCTCGAAATACATGATGCCACCTATGCTGCTCAAATCAATTCTCGTCTCAGCCACCCTCAAGAAGTGGAACCAATGATAGCGATATGCCAACTCAGAACAAAAAGCAAAGAGTCAGAGTGATGAATCATGCTGCCGATTACCAGATTGCCATAGAAGGAGATATTCCAGATCGAGTTACACCAATTTAGTAGCATTTTAATTTTGTAGTTTGTTAGTTTAATTTAGTATTTATAGACCCTTTCATGTATTTAGAAAGGGTCGTAAGTTTTTGTATATGACTGAAACCTGAAGTTGCACTACTGTACTTCAGGAATATTTCTTTTATGAAACTGGACCAATTATTCTAATTTTGACAAGGAGGCTTTTATGCAAATGTGCACTACTGTCTTTGTGTAAAAGTATTTTTGCGTTGAAAGAAGAATTTCAAATAGCGATTGATATTGGGAGTGACTTGCAGCTCATATGGTACTATTATCTATGTCTGAATCCATTCTTTTTATATGAATTGTTGTTTGATTACTTTTGCTATTATTGAATATTTAAATGTGTTTTAACGGCAATCTTTATACTTTCCACTACTGGATGTTTACAGTTTGCTATTCTTTCAATCATTTACGTATCAGTAATATAAATTAAGATAAGTGTAACAATGTTTTATCAATTACTTCATTCAACTAATTGAATGAAGTAATTATTATTTAAATGAATATCTTTGTTTATTGAATAGCGTCATCTATATGCCTATTGACAAACACAGATCATCAAACGTTGCACTTAAGAATAGAAGCTTCCCGGGATAAAATAGTCATTTACGTTTTCGCTTATAGATTAAGTACCCCATTCATTATCACTTATTAGAAAACCAATCACTCATTCACCCCTTTCTATTCTTTATCGGGAAACTGGTCCCATTATATCCAGTCGGAGCCACCATCCCAAATGGAAAAGGAGCTGTTTAAGGTCCGGACCGGGTGGTTATCCCCCAATGTTGATGTAACGATTTTCGGGGCATCAACATTTTTGGCGCTAGAAGGAGGGCCTTGTCAACTATGAATGGCGAGTAAATTAAAACCTATAGACCATTCTCAGAGTAAATCACCCTCCACCTCACCTCAGACCTCCCGTTTGCATTCTGAATTACCAGTGTCCAAACGAGAAGAAGAGGGATCAACTATCACTGCTCAATCACACCATACTTCAGAACATTTAAGTCCGGAGTCCCCTGAAGTTCAGTCTATCATCCAGAAACTTCAAGGCTTCTCCATATCACCTCAAAGATCTGAAGTATCTCAAGGCAGTCAGACTTCGCAATTCCACCTACCTCATCATCTCACCAGAATTCAAAGCAAAAAACTTGGCATTGAACCAACTGAGTTACCATTACCCCGAAGGAAAAAGGCAAAAAAGAACACTGAAGGTTCTGATAGTGAGACCTTTTCTCCATCATTTTCCATCTCATCATCTCCAGTGCGAAGTCAAACACCCACTTCCCCATTACATATTACTGTTCACCAGGGGTCACCACCTTCAACATCACAACCTTTACATTCTTTATTACTACCTCCTCCCCAATCACCTGGAACATCACAGTCAAACGTTGGTACTCCCAAGATGGCTCAAAACCCATGGAATAGTCCTGGTGCAGTCACTATGCCTGCACCATTACATCCATTACCAGATTATCCTGAGAAATGGTTACCAAAGTTTAATCCAGATACTGGAACATTAGCTGAGGAACACATAAATAATTTCATGTTGTCATTTAATCTAAAAGGAGTAACTCAAGAAGATGTTGTAGTGAGACTTTTCCCCTACACGTTACAAGGATCAGCCGGGTCTTGGTATTTTTCCTTACCCTCTGGATCCATTACCAGTTGGAATATCTTTCAGGAACAGTTTCTTACCAAATATGGTGACGATAGGTCCTTGGCCACGCTCATTAATGATATTTCAAATCTAAGAATTGAGTCAAGAGAACCAATTAAGGAGTTTAACTCCCGATTCAATAAGCTCTTGAATAAAATTCCCACCGATTCCAAGCCAAGTGAACAAGTTAGAAGCGAATGGTATATCACAGCCTTACCTTCAAATATAGCCATTTTTGTTGATAGGGATGCGAAACCAACTCTGCCCGAAAACATGAAAGAGGCCATCGCTGTGGAAAAACGTATAACCGCTTTGGAAAAGAAAGCTGCTCTCGAAGATAGGAAATCCAAGAAAGTGTCTTTCAAGGACGATTCAAAGAAGAAAAACACCAAAGATCCATACGATATGGAGGGTCTTCAAAAGGTCCTCAAAACAATGTCAAATGAAATGGTTGAAATCAAAAAGCAAGTAGCAGAAACTTCAACAAAGAAAACATTTAGGAATTTTAAGAAGAATGAGTCAAAACCACCAAATGTTATATCCAATGCAGATTCAGACCCTGAGGAAGATGAAGAAGATGAAACAATTACATCATCCGATGAAATTGAAGAAGAGGAAGTCGTTGAATGCCATGGAATGTGGGACTTCATATTGCCAAACTCCGACACCGAGACTGAACAAGAAGCTTTTCCTGTGATTACTAGGAGTAAAAGTACCCCTGAACCTATCCAAGCAAGTTCTAAAAAAAGGAGTGCAGGTACTAATACTGCAAAGGAAAAGGCACCTACAAGGAAGCCAGCTGCAACAGTCCCTCAAAACCAACCATCGTCTTCAAATATACCTTCAACATCAAAGACGTTGGTAGTATCGGATTCAATGGATTACAATATTATTGATGACATGAAGAAGACTAAGGCAAACATCACCATGTTTGAACTCAGTAAGTTAAAACATCAACAGAAATTGCTTCTTAAGGAACTAAATGCAGTACCTTCCTCACCTCTTCCTAGTGCTAAAGCTGCAAATGATTCAGGACAACCACCTTCTGGTAGAATTGAGGCTACTGATACGATTCTAATCGGAGACAGATCAAATTCCCATACCCCACCTTTCCTCTTAACCTTTGAAATTTACAATCGAAATCTACACAACTGTTTAATTGACTCGGGGGCATCATCTAATATAATGCCAGCTTCAGTTTGTTCTAAACTGAACATAGAACCCCAAAAGTCTTCAATTCACATTGTGCAGTTAGATAGAACCAAAGTCCAGGTCTTAGGGGAAATAAATTCTGTTACTATCAGGTTAGCATCTGATCCACGAGTAGTTCAAAGAATTGATATCCTAATCGCTGATATACCTGAGTTTTATGGTTTAATCTTGAGTAGGGATTGGTCTGAGAAGCTCCATGGATATATTTCTACCGATTGGTCTCATATGTGGCTTCCCTACAGGGGAAAGCCAAATCAAATAAAAATTAATCGAGAGAAACACATGACCCATACTGTTACAGAGTTTGAACAAGAGAATCAACCAATTGCATTTAATAATAACATATTGGGAAATTATTCTTCTGAATCATTCTTCGGCAATTATATTGCCCAACCATCTCCGTTCTTAGTAAACAATTTCACATCACAAATAGAAATTTTTTCACAAACTGACAGTTCAAGATGTGTTAATGTTACTGAGAACTTTGTAAATAAAATTGTTGATAATTCTTTATTTTGGTCTTTATATTTTGATGGTTCTAAATCCAGTGAAGGATCAGGAGCAGGGTGTATTCTAGTCAGCCCTGAGGGAGAAAAAACAATGCTTTCTTGTAGGTTAGAATTTGAATGCACGAATAATACAGCTGAGTATGAGGCTTTGGTACAAGGACTATATAAAGCTATTGGCCTAAAAGTCCAATATTTGAAAGTGTTTGGCGATTCGGAGATTGTTATAAAACAAGTTCGAAATACAATCCATTGCCTCTCTAATCACCTCAAACACTATCAGTCTTTAGTCCAGGAACTTATATCTCATTTCTTAGCATTGAATATTTCGCCTATTCCCAGATCCCAGAATGCAGCAGCTGACTTGTTAGCCAATGTTGCTTCTAAGCTCCTACCTTCCGTAGATTATAGCCCAGATAGATTTTCAGTAGAGTTGATTTTTAGGCCATCAATTCCTGACAATATCACCAATTGGCGAGTGTTTAATCACGATGAAGACATCTTACATTTCTTAACTTCCGATGAGTCCTACAATGATCAGATCATTGATGAAAATGATCATGATCTTCAGATGAAAGAAAAGCATGAGGAAAACTCAATACCAAAACCTGTGGTGAAACTGGAAGATCTCTATGATATTAAAGATAGGTTTAAACAGGTAACCAATTCAAAACTTCAAAGTTCTACTTTAAAATTTGAATTGATAAATCTCGGTACTGAGCAGAATCCTCAAAATGTCAATTTAGGACTAGGGCTTTCTGTCGAAGAAAGGATAGCATTCATTAGATTATTGAGAAAAAATAAACATGTCTTCGCTTGGAAGTATGATGACTTAAAAACTTTTGATACATCAATCATCCAACATACCATTCCAATGCTTTCTGAACAAAAACCAGTTCAACAAAAATTGAGGAAAATACATCCAAACTTAGAGAGTCAGATAAAATCAGAACTCAATAAACTCTTGAAAGCAAAGATTATTTTTCCTGTCCGGCATTCAAACTGGGTCTCCAATATGGTGCCTGTTAGGAAGAAAAATGGTGACATCAGGATTTGTATAGATTTCAGAAATCTGAATAAGGCAAACCAAAAAGATAATTTTCCATTACCTACCATGGAGCAGATACTCCATTCGGTAGCAGGTTCTGAGCTAATGTCCTTTCTAGACGGTTTTTCAGGATACAACCAAATTCTGGTCCACCCTGATGACAGACTCAAAACTACTTTCAGAACAAAATGGGAAACTTACGCCTATCAGAAAATGCCTTTTGGACTTATTAATGCAGGAGCTACATTTCAAAGAGCAATGGATATAGCCTTCAAAGGATTGATCAACAAATATGTGGTCGTCTATTTAGATGACATTACTGTGTTTTGTAAAAAGAGGTCCAACCATTTACATGATTTGAATCAAATTTTTGAACGCTGTAGAAAATATGGTATTTCACTCAATCCCAAAAAATCCTTCTTTGCTCTAAATCAAGGAAAGCTCTTGGGCTTTATTGTTTCCAAATATGGTATTTATATTGATCCTGACAGGATTAAAGAAATTTCTGAAATCCCATTTCCTCATAACAAAAAATCCATGCAGTCATTTTTAGGTCAGATCAACTTTGTCAAAAGATTTGTTCCTGATTTTTCTCAGATCATTTTACCATTACAAACCATGATTAAGAAAAATTCAGTGTTTAAATGGGGATCTGTGGAAAAGGAAGCATTTGATTTAATCAAACAATCAATAATCAATGCCCCCGCTTTAAACACTCCCAATTTTTCTAATCATTTCACATTGTATACTATCGCATCTGATTCATCTTATGCAGCAGTACTCACTCAGATTAATGATCATGACCTTGAAGCACCGATTTCATTTTTTAGTTCAAATTTCCAGGGTGCAGAACTAAATTACTCCGAAGTTGAAAAACAAGCCTTTGCTATGTATAAAGCCATTAAACACTATAGGCCCTTCCTTTTAAAAGCTCATACAAAGGTTATAGTTCCTTTTTCTGCAGTAAGGCAATTACTGATCCAAAGGGAATTAGGTGAGAAAAGGGCCAATTGGGTTACAGCACTTCAAGAGTATGACTTGGAAATCAAACCAGCAAAGATTGTGAGGGGTCAAGGTTTTTTCAGGTTGTTAGCAGGAGCATCCAACATTCCGGAATCAGGTGATACAGAACATATGGAAGAAATCAATCAGATAAGTATTACCAATTCTGAATCTCAATACGCAGATTTAATCTTTTATTTGAAAAATGGATATGCACCTCCTAATCTTTCTTATAAAAACAAATGGGCCATTAGATTAAAAGAAAAAAACTTCATAATCATTGATGATGTACTTTTTAGACAAAACTATGATTCAGTTTTATTAAGATGCCTAGAAAAACCTGAAGCACAAAAGGTTTTGCAGGAGCTACATGATGCACCAGCCGGAGGACATTTTGGAGCTGACACAACAGCTCACAAAATCATTCATGCTGGGTATTATTGGCCCACTTTATTCAGAGATACTCACGAATATGTAAGGAAATGCCAAAGTTGTCAAACCTCCAGTGGAAGACAAAGAAAATCAGCTTTCCCTTTGCAACCAGTCAACATTGAACAACCTTTTGAACAATGGGGATTGGATATCATTGGGGAAATAACTCCACAGTCCTCCAAACAACATAAGTATATCCTTACTGCTACTGATTACTTTACCAAATGGGTTGAAGCAATTCCGTTAAAGACAACAAACTCTGAAGGAATTATAGAATTTATAGATCAATTCATCATTACCAGGTTTGGTGTCCCAAATGCTCTTGTTTTTGATAATGCATCTTATTTCTCTGGTAATGCCATGTTTGAGTTCGCTATTAAAAGAGGATTTAAACTGAAATATTCTGCAAATTATTATCCCCGGGGTAATGGTCTAGCAGAGTCTACCAATAAAAATCTCCTTAAAATCATTAAGCGAACTATTGAACAGAATCATAAAAACTGGCACAAATCTTTAATATTCGCACTATGGGCCGATAGAATAACACAGAAGGCCTCCATAGGTACTTCTCCATTCAATCTTGTATATGGGAAAGAAGCAATACTACCAACCAATCTAGCACTTCCTTCTCTAACCCTAGTTCAGTTTATTGAAGAAAGCCCCTCTTCTTCTATCCAACTTAGACATGATCAAATTTTAAAATTAGAAGAAGAAAGAGAAAAGGCCAAAATTACTCATGCAAAACATCATCAGATAATCAAAAAATCATTTGATTCAGCTTCATCTAGTTCTAAACAGTTGCAGGTTGGTGATCTAGTTCTGAAATGGGATAAAGCCCATGAGGATAAAGGAAAACACACCAAGTTCCAAAAGATGTGGCTTGGACCATTTCAGATCAGCGAGAAGATAGGCCATTCGACATTCATGTTACAAGATCTATCAGGAAAGAGATACTCTCTTCCTGTTAATGGCCTCATCTTAAAGAAATTCTTCAATTGAGAAGGTAACCCCTTCTCCTTTAGTTTTAGTAGGATTTATGTTTTTAGGACCATTAGGAAATAAAGTTGTAAAATAGCTTCTATTGGCCTTTTGATACATTAAAAAGTTTCTCTTAAGAAGTTCTTTTAATATTTACTTTTGAAAATAGAAGCCTTTAAAGAAAAAAAGGGAAGACAATTTCTATGAAATTAGTTATATTCACATTTCTGAAAAACTTATTTTATTTTTGTGAAATCTCCTCAAGATTTAGAAGTACTGTAAATCATTTTAATGTTTTAAAATGGCCTCAAAAAAGGTTATCAATATCAAAACAGAAACTGATTCAATCTTAGTATCTTCAAACTCTTTCCTTGTCATCCATTTTCTCTTAAGGAGAAAATTGTCCATCCTATTCATCCAAGTTTATGATTACTCGGAGTGTAATTCTAAAAAATATCTGATATAAAGATAAGGGGTCTTATCACAAGCCTGCTTACCATGATCATTGGAAAATAGTTTAATCGACATTACCAACACTGCATACCAAAACAGGGTAATGGCTTATAAGCATAAGACAAGGGGTCTCATCATGAGCCAGCTTGTTCGATTAGATTACAACCAGTGAATGGCATTGTCAAACAGCTGGCAACCAAACCAGGACAATGGCTTTTTATCTTACAAAATAATGTAAAAGGAAAATAAATACAAAATATGAAAACATATTTTGAATTCATTCTTTTAATCATACTCTGAGATGGGAGGGATCATGGATAATCAAATGGTTAAAAGGTATCCCTGTCGAAACTATGAACGTTTGCTGGCAGCAGAGGCTCTACCTATGACAAAGGAGTTAATTAAAAAAGGCTAAGTTGAAAAGGTGTTTTGTTTTATCATTATCAACTAATAGAGGCCAATTTAAAACTTAGAATGTATTTAATTTTAACAAGAGGAGAAATTAGCAAATTATCCTTTATTATATTCAGAATGTATGTATACTTAGTTATATTAGAATCTTCCTTTCTTTTTGATCAAAGTTTCTATATAAAGAAAGTTTAAATATTCCAATATTTCTTAGAGATAACTGTTTCTTCCAGCGAATCGCCAATTGTTGTGCTATACAACAACCCCCCATTTCATAAAATTTTACTTTAGAAAATTATAATATGAAATGGGTCCCTTTTTTAGATTAAATTGGTATTAACTCATCATTCCTCTAAAAATCCAAAAACAAACAAAAAATCATTATAAAACCTTTTGAGTTCATAAAACATCGACAATCGGAAATAAAACAATCACCAATAAAGGTCCCTCTCCTTGCTCCGATGCGATATCACTATCGGCAATCGGGGATTGCGATATGAATGCAATAGAATTTTGCCTTAAAATCTCCCGATGCGAGTTAAGCGATATCGCTATCGGCGATCGGGGATTGTTCGAAAACTCAAAAAACTGCTTAAGTTCTCCTCCGATCGCCGATAGAGATAAAGATAAGCGCGACTTTCAAAAAAGGATTGTTATGGTGGCTCAGCATATTATGTTAATTATTATTAAAAAGCCTTCTCAATGGTAATTGACTTAAGCCCAACCGCCAAATAAAAATCAAATCCACGTTTAACGAGGCTATTCAGGAGAATAAAGGATAGGATGAGCATTTAATAGATTGGCAGGTTCAAACGGCCAATTAATGGAGCAGTTACGCCTAAAATCCCTTCAGAGATTACATACGCGAGAGTCTTATGATTATTTTCCATTATTTATTGATTGACATAAGTCTTAAATGCGGATTTTAGCCGTCTAATCTCGCATTACGTTCATTTTATCTTTTGTGCGAGCTTCTCATGAAAACAAGTCGGACAAATGGGGAAGAAATCTAGAAACCAAGCACGTGAAGCACGCCAATGTGAACAACATAGCGCCGATCCGGGACCAAGCAAAAAAGCCTTGATCTCGAATACTACATGCCTTGGTCTTGGAAATACTATAGCGAGCATTTACAACTGGTTGAAGGAGGAACCTCGACAAACAACGGTAGAAGCTTCGAAGACGCAAACGAAATCGCTACTGCGAAAGGTTGGTGGTCCTACGCACGAATAGCGTCTCGGGAAAATTCTTCCATAACTGAGATGTAGTAAGATGAGCCATTGAAGAAATTCCAATTACGAACAGAACATTCTGCACTATTGATGGGAGAGTTTTTGGTTCGTTTCAACCTGATGATTTGAGGAAAATGTACCATTTGCCCGAACCAGAGAAGAAGTATAATAAAGCATTTCTGGAGAAGTTTAGAGATGAAAATGAAATTGATTCAGAACCTATATGAGAATGGAGACAAAACCCGACAAAACACAAACATGAGTCTTCGGGTAAGTGTATCCCCAGACATTGGAACAATCATGCTATCAAGAGCTAGAAAAGAATGGGAAATTGATCACAGGAATTAAAAGTTTAACTTGGAACACCTATTGGTTGTTCCTAGTAAAACCATACAGCCAGAAAGCCGCCCTCAAATGCTTAACAGATGCAATCGGGTGTATCATTCCCGATATACACGATGCCACCTATGTTGCTCAAATCAATTCTCATCTCAGCCGCCCTCAAGAAGTGGAACCAATGCTGGCAATATGCCAACTCAGGACAAAAGGCAACCAGCCAGAGTGATGAATCATGCTGCTGATTACCAGATTGCTGTGGGGTAGATAGTCAAGATCAGGTTATACCAATTTAGTAGCATTTTAATTTTGTAGTTTTTTAGCTTAATTTAGTATTTATAGACCCTTTCATGTATTTATAAAGGGTCGTAAGTTTTTGTATATGACTGAAACCTGAAGTTGCGCTACTGTACTTCAGGCATATTTTTTTATGAAAACTGGACCAATTTTTCCAAATTTTGATAACGAAGCTTTTATATGGATGTGCACTACTGCCTTTATTTAAAAGTATTTCTGAGTCAGATGAAGGAATTCAAATTGCGATTGACGTTGGGAAAGATTTGCAGCTCATATGGTACTATTATCTATGTCTGAATTTATTCTTTTTATGTAAATTGTGTTTGATCATTCTTGCTATTATTGAATATATGAATGCGTTTTAACAGCAGTCTTTATACTTTCCACTATTGGATGTTTACAGTTTGCTATTCTTTCAATCATTTACGTATCAGTAATATAAATTAAGATAAGTGTAACAATGTTTTTTCAATTACTTCATTCAACTAATTGAATGAAGTAATTATTATTTAAATGAATATCTTTGTTTATTGAATAGTGTCATCTATATGCCTATTGACAAACACAGATTATCAAACGTTGCACTTAAGAATAAAAGCTTCCCGGGATAAAATAGTCATTTACGTTTTCGCTTATAGATTAAGTACTCCATTCATTATCACTTATTAGAAAACCAATCACTCATTCACCCCTTTCTATTCTTTATCGGGAAACTGGTCCCATTATATCCAGTCGGAGCCACCATCCCAAACGGAAAAGGAGCTGTTTAAGGTCCGGACCGGGTGGTTATCCCCCAATGTTGATGTAACGATTTTCGGGGC